>JAIEZT010000007.1:26001291-26548872 GCA_019594935.1 Periophthalmus modestus | reverse complement strand
CACTCAGTAACACGTTGAGGGATTGCGTATCGTTGATTGTGCATGTACTCTATGTTTTGGTTTTGATTGACAGCTCCGATTGAAGCTAACGTGATGCACTGCTCATCTGTTTGAACGCCTGTTATACCCAAGTTAGACTTTAATTGAGCTAGGGTTTAAAACACAGTAAACTAGCCGACTTAACCGGAACTTACAACAGGAGAGCCTGATTGCGCTGTTTAATTACACACAAGTCTGTCTTACATAACGGTTACAGCCACAAGCTAGCCAGCCGTTAGCGAGCAATTTTCCAGTTTGTCACGCTCAGCTTTTGGTTAAAAAATCACCCCTGAATGGGACCGTGAAACACTTGTATTGGCACAGGCTCTTGAAAATGTGCTGTTCAAATCCATTTAGTATTTATTTTTGAACTTTTGGTCTATCCTAAAACCTAAAAAAATCATAGAGGGGAGTTATATGTTTTTCACACCCCAGCTCTGGAGACACAACAGAGAAAGATAAGATGTTTTGTGAATGCCAAAATAGTCTGTAAGACAAGCCGTAAAGCACGCATATTGGGCATGTCTTACTATATATAGAAGTGGATTGGGGGGGAGTGACATCACCCATTGTGTTCGGCTCCAGCCAAATGAAGCCAGCTGAGACGAGCTGTTATGGGACTTGGGTAGAGATTAGCTGCTATAATTGGAAATTCCGAGTGTGCAATCAAAAGAGCCAATCAGGAGCAAGGTTGGTGAAGGCTTGTACCGCTGGGTTTGGCAGAGGGCGGGCGCCAACAACCAGTGATAGCAGTCAATCAAACCTGTTGATAAACACTATAGCAGAGCAGTCCCAGGGGAAAGAGGGCACTTGACTGGTCTGGTTTTAATGTTACCTTGAAGGAAAAAATAGCTCTGCTCGTGGTTTCTCGGTCCAAGAGGAAACTTCGAGGAGACAGAGCGTTTTCTGTTATTGGGACCTACATCCTACGTAAGCTTTTTAACTAGTTTGAGTTCTTTTACTGTTTCATAATTGCTGTAGTGTATACATTTTCACAATATTTCACATTTTTTTATCCATGTGGACAGCACTTTGGCAACTTAATAAAGAATGGATTTGAATTTTAAACACACCAGGACCATGTAGGGCGCTTCAATATGAACATTTTAAGGTGACGAGCCTGACAGCAGCAGTTACAGAAAGTTGTGTTACGATTTTTTCAACAGAAATCAATTGGTGAGTCGATGAAGCCAATCTGCACCATGTTACTTCTTATTTGAATACGTGATGACCAGTAGAGTTAGCTATAGCCATCTATATATACAGTCTATGGCCCCATGTCGAGATGACTCTGAACCTCTGAAACCTTTTACCTACCATGGACCAGGACAAATGAGGGACTACACCAACCCACTCACGGTTCAAGATAGCTGCTTTTAAGAGTTGAAATTGGCACCCTCATTTCTTTATAAATCGCCCTCAATAGCTTACACTCTTCTATTACTGTACTTAAAATCCCGAGTCAAAACAAGTACTCGAAGGGAGCCATTTCCGTGTCAAGTATTTTGGACTAAGTGGAGGCGGGGGCTATGTTTTTAAGGTATAATCCAATCTGCATTGGGCTAATTACGCACTCAGAAGTCCCCCAGGTCACGGACAATCACACAATCATTTCAGGCTGTCGCAGATCTAATAGAAGTCTGCGTGGCCATGTGCGGCACTCAGGTAAACAAGACTGAGTGAGGGAAAATGGCTCTCGGCAAAAATGAATGAATATGGACGCTCTTAGCCACCAGAGTGCATTATGGGAAGGAGAAAAAAATCACTGCATCCATAACTATGTGTTTCAGCAAAAATTGGTATTACATTTTACATTTTTTTAGCTTTATACTACAGTAAAATGGTACTTCCTGTTGTAGGTTTCAGATGTCATACTTCAACTACTACTTGAGTTGTGTATTTGACAGTGGGTAGCAGTACTTTTACTGGCCTAATCATGAAGTTTTGGTTACGCTTCCCAGTCACTGCGTTTACTTGCACAGAGAAACCTACATGCAGGTCAAAGAATAGAATAGTTATGAATCATAGACTGTATAAAGAAGTGGACAAATGAAGCTCTTCGAGGCTAGAGCAGTTATAGTGGCGATTTGGAGCCGAGTTCCATATTTGGAATTCCTATATGAGTATCATAGCAACCAAAGAGCCAATCTAGAACGAGGCTGTTGAAGGTAACGTCCCTTCCTGCCCGCGCCGCTGGTTTAGCAGAAAACAGGTGCTTAGCAATGCTGTCAATCAAACCTGTTGCTAACGCTAGCGGGAGTGACCTGGCAAAAAGAAGACACCTGAGTTGTCCATTATTAATGTTCATATCCTGATTTACTGACACAATAGCAAAATAAAAAATGCCAGAATCATGTAGAGCGGGTAAATGCAAACATTTTAAGAACAAAATGAGCCTGACAGCAGCAGTTACAGAGAGAGGGGGAGTCGATGGAGCTGGAAGCGTGCCCGCACTCACTTCCTATTAAGGGTGGCTAGCAGATTAGCTAAGTCCATTTATATATACAGTCTATGGTGCGAACGAGAGGGTTACGAGGCGTTCAGGTGAGTCTATCCTATCCGCTAAAACTTTGCAGCTATAATATCACAAATAAAAACAATGACTATTATAAAACCGCTCTTTTGACAGTTATATACAAGCAACATCTCATTTATGTTGATCATTTAATTTTTGCTGGTTATGCTAGTTAGGTGCGCTCTGTGGGAAGAATAAACACACTGATGAACTTCAGTTTTCGGTGAATTTCATTTTTAGTTTAATGTACTGAAGAGAGTACCATATTTTCCAGACTACAAGTCACACTTTTTTTATAGTTTGTCTGGGTGTGTCGGTGAAAAGAACTCTTGTGTCTCTCATGTTTGTGGACAAGCTGCATATGTCACGTTAGCGTAGCGTTTCGGATGAACTGTTAATATCTTACATAAACATACCAGACATGAATTCAGTGTGTTGTCCGTGCGTTAGCGTGCTGTACTGCTATTCAGCCTGTTGTTTTCTATTTTACTGTAATTATTATAACTTACCTTTAAAGATAAAATGTCTGTTCTTGGTCTCAGATTTTGTAAAATACATTTCCTTGTGACTTATAGTCCAGTTCAACTTATATATGTTTTTGTCTTCAAACACATGTCTGATTATTTTTCTCGCTGGTTTTTACTCCTTCTTTTGAAAACCTCAGCTAGATCACACTTAATGCAAATCAGATTGCTCTGTTATCTGAGTGTTATTTGAATCTGGGATATCTGCAAAGCATGACGTCTCTATGGTAATTCCGGGGTTTACATGCATGTTGATAAAGCAGTTTAAATAGGACTAGTCTAGTTACCTAGTTTTCCTGGCAAAGCTTTATGTTGAAATGATTTGAATATTTATGTTTCCTGCACTGCTCCTTCAGATATAATTGTGGTCCATCCTTTGAAAATATCATATTTTGTGCACTACTAAAGTTTTGTCCTTCCAGTTACATTGACTTTAAATTTAAAATCAGATGTTACGTCTAGACTTTCAGCAAAGCAGCATAAATTCTTGCTTCTCAAACCAGCGCTTTCAGATTGAAGATGGCTTCCCAGAATAGCTGTCGAAAAGTCTTGATTTCAAAAACATTATCCAGGTGACTACCTCTGAAACCTTTTCTACAATTGACCACTCCAGGATAATTGAGACACTGAGTACTTACAACTGTAGAGTTCATTTGCAGAAACAGGCAAGTGCCATTTGGGAAAAAAAAAAAACACGTTGGAGGTCCACTCTTAGTCTAGTGGCTTTTTCCAAATAGATTTTTGTGCAATAAAAATCAATCTTTGAGCAAATTACTCAACTACAAATGCGTTTTACTTTCACTTGAGTATTTCATTAGATCAGAACTTTGTACTTCTACTTAATAATAAGGTTTTGAAATACACCTACTTGAGTACCAGCTCTAGCTTAAAAGACCTGCCCGATTTTTTCCATGTATTTGAGCAAAATGTGTCTTGCTCCAGTACAGATATAATGCATAAACTGCTCTTGAGACCAAAATAAGTCCGATGTATACTGCCTGTATCTAAAAATAGACAGTTTTATTGTCTAATTATCAGGAAGTGTGCGTCAATCGTTAGCATTACCTTGCCGGCAAACTCCGCTCTAGTCTCTGAAAGTTTCAAAAAGAGCTTATAAACTTGATGAATAATTAGGATGCTTGAATTGCATAAGAATGCAGGTAAGTAAGGAATAACTTTGGACCACTGCAAACCATTAGTTCTGTTTTTCACGTTTATAAGACAAAGTACAAATCACGTATTATGCTTTTAAGCAAGCAAAAAGCAATACCTTCCCTCACCAGAATGCATTATGGGAAATAAACAAGTCCACTACATTCTTGAGTATATGCCTTTTAGCTGGCATGCTTGACTGTCGCGGTAAGTAATAGTCCTGTAGAAGTTCACCTGTTTGAATAAAAGTGCCGCGCTAGCACAATGGGGCTTGGGCAGTAATAGAATCGGTAAAAACAATAGTTGAATGCATGGCGCGGCGCAGTCATGGAGATGCAGAAATCACTGAGCTATGGAGCGCTGTGCTTTATGGGCCCCGCATAGAATGACTCCAGACGCTGCTTACGATTCATGGGGTTCTCCGTCAGGCCTGGTTTACATACACTATATTACGCAGGGAGAGAGTCTTTGTATTCAAATGCATGGGGAGGGAGAAGTTGTACTAAAGATGGAATGGTGGAAAGTTTGGTGCAAGAGAAAAGACACTGCTCATTGACTACTTGCATGCATGAAGTGTTGGGAAGTAACTAAAAAACATATTCAGAATACTAAGATTGAGCAATTTTAGGTACATTTACATTTGACCTATCCTTCAACGCCGCTGGGGCAACCTGTCAGGAGCAATGGGTGCCGCAGTGCAGTGGTTGGCGACCTGTCTCCAGATCTTGTTGGTAGGGTTGGTCTGGACTACCTTACCTTGACCTGTTCATGCTTTAGGTCGACGACGGGGAAAACTGGAGTGCCAGGAGGAGACCCAGTCATAAACAGGTGGCATCTTTTTCTGTGTGGTGAAAATGCTAACTTTTCAGCTTTAAACTAAACTGTAGGACAAAAACACTATAACCTATATATCTTATCAGATCTCAGAAACTAACTACTTGATGGGAGACTGCGGGAATATTAGGTGCCACAGTGGAACGCCAGTGGCAAAAACTGTTGTTGCGTCCTTAGGATAGACACAAAAATCTTCAGACTTTTGATCAAATCTGAAAATCAAGTACCCTTTAACTATGGACCATTTGGTATTTTTTCTCCATAGTTCCAAGTCACGATGTCGTCCTCCAGCGGAGATATTTTTACTTGTACACTGTGCATGCCTTTTTTCCTATTTTTTTTTCTATGGCCTTCCTCCGAGCTGAAGAGGAGGCTGTGCCAGTAGAGATGAGTGCATTCCAGACATGATAGATCTCCAGAGAGAGAAATGTAAGAAAGTGGTTGATTTGAAGAATGCTACTGGAGTGATATACAGTGGAGACGGGCTAGGCAATTCACTACAATGTACATTTTAAACTGTTGGAATGCATTGTGTTCCGATTTAATGTAGGTAGTTACGCTGAGGTGGAGAGTGGGCAAAATTCTATGCTACAATGTACATTTTAACTGTTGGAATGCAGTTTGCCGTTTTGTTCCGACTTTATGGTTGTGCGTGAAGTTAGACTACACAGTTGGACATGGGCTGCAAATGTGACATCGGTGGTACAGTGGCTGAGGAGCTAGCCACTCACTCTCGCAGCAAGAAAGTTCTGGGTTCGACTCCTGGGGCACTCCTGGACTTTTGTGTTTCAGTCTTTCTCCTTGTGTCTGGGTGGGTTTCCTCCAGAGACTCCAGTTTCTCACATCAATCCAAAAACATGCACATCAACATCCAAACATGCACAGGTAGCAGAGGTAGTCCAGACCAAGACTAGCTCAAAATCTGGAGATGGGTCCCCAGGTCCGGCTCTTTGGCACCCACTTCTCCTGACTGAAGGATGGGTCAAGTACCAAGGACAAATTTTCCCACCTGGACAGTAAAGTGTACCTTAATCTCACTTTTTTCATGGATTTCAAGCTCTGGCAACCATTCCCTGTGTTCATACCAATCAAGCAATTCAAACCAAAATATTACAATCATCTTTTGAATGGGCCTTCGCAAAGTCCTTTCAAATTACAAAGGAATTGTTTGTCGGAAAACCCATGAATGTAGAGGTAATTCCAGTTCTGTTACCTTGAAACATAATGTTAACAAGGACTTATCTATTTTATACATTAAAAAATCAAATAAAACCAAAAAGTGACATAGTGCACCCTTAAGACATGCAAAGATGGCAGATTTTTGGACCCACTACCTAAGAAATTTAGCTTGGATAAGTCTTTCAAAATATTCAGAATTTGCCATAGAGTTATAAATAAACTCTCCTCTATTTTAAATTACAACATCAAATCCAAGAACTGAAACACAACCTGCTCAACTCAACTGGGATTTTGTTCTCTATTTTTTTCTTTTTTGATGGACGTGAAGAGGTAATGAAGCAGAGAAACAGCGGAGGGAGAGGGCGCCAAGGTTAAAAGAGTGAAAAATACGAAAAGAACAGAGATGGAGGAGTAATAAAGGGGAGAACGAGAGGAGGCAGAGCAGACAGTAAATATCACAGCGGGGGGATATTGGTTTAACCCGGACCACCATCTAAACAAATGCTTTTAATAGATTTGGAAATGGTTTGTGAGAAGAGGGGGGTCTCGTTTTGGTTAGTTTTTATTCTAATGAGAACAAACTTTGAAAAGAGGAGAGGAGACAAGTTGAAATGTGCTCCATGCTTGCATTTCTTTTTAGTAACTTTCACAGGCCAGTTAAGGTATTTGTGTTAAAATTTTGGGTTTATTGTTTTGTGAATGTTGGCTCCAGCTTTTCTTTTCCTTTTAAAGAAGACATATGATCACACTTTGGTAAATAGTCACATTTTTATATAGTGCTTTTCCAGTTTCAAGGCATTCAAAGCACTTTACATAAAAGTCTTGCCCAAGGTCACAATGACAGCATTCATCTGTGAAAGCTAGATTCACTCCGCACATGTGATTGCTCTACAGTGATGTTCATGTCGAGAGCGGGATTTGAACCGTCAAACTACAGATCAGTGGCGAAACACTCTACCAACTGAGCTACTAACGCTGCTGTCAGGTTATGTAGATCAATATTTTGCATTTTGTTAATTACAAATTCCAATACTGATCACCAGATATCACTAAAATTAGACTAAAGCTAAATTACCCCAATTTACCCAACCTCGCTTATAATTAGTAAATGTATGTTGAATTTTAAAAGCAGAACTTTGTAACCACTGCATACTGTTACCTATTTTAAAGCATTTTATAAACCACTAAAAAAAAAAAAAAAAGCTATGTGAGTCACTATACGACCACCCTGCTTCACTTTTGCATCTGTAAAAGCTGTTCTAAAGCTGTGCTAGTGACCAAAAATCTATGCATGTGAATACAAGTGTGTGCCAAAGCATTTGTGAGTTAGGGCTTCGGGTGCCTTGAACGTGATGAAAATGTGACTATTTACCATGATCATTTAGCAATTAGTTAGACTCATACGTTCCCATTTTCTCTTTTCATGGTTTGAAAATCACGTACCCCGGCTTTAAGTAAAAAAATAAAAATAAAAAAAGTCTAGTCGGAATGCATATAAGCCCTGTAAAACATTTGTTAGTCTTTTTTTATTAAAATTCTTAGAAGAAGCCTTATTAAAATTCAAACAAATGTTAAGAGGTTAAAAGCATGCTTATAAATTAGGAGATTTATTCCGAAGAACGACTTTAATAATGAACAATACTTATCTTCCACCTTGATCTCTACGCAGCAGTTCCAGTTTTGTTTCTCGGCGATCTTTCTTCGTCCACTGTCCCTTATCTTCCACACATAGTACCCCAGTTTGAATTCCTCTTTCCCCACACAAACGCTCTCTTCCTCAGTCACTTTCCTCCGGAGGGCCCCTTTGAACCCGCACCACAGACTCCACTTCTCTCTGCGGTTCTTCCAAAGGTTCTCCTAATTACACTTGGCAGGGCACCCACACTGTCCAGTTTAGCTTTATTTTGTCTTCAAACCGCAGCAGACTTTGAAAATAAAAGGAAAGGCTTCACCTGGAGTCACCCGCAGTTTGTTTGTCCACTTCACCGCCACACTCACCACTTCTGCACAAATATAACAACAACCATTAATAAAACCTTTTTTTTGTGTTTAAAGGAGTATTACACTTCTATGGAGTGTTAATTGCTTACGTAACATATTTATATCACCATATAGTATTAACGTATACATTTCAGTTTCGTTCTCGATGCTCTGACGCTCTTCCAACTTCCTAAGCTAACTCACTCTCCGCTAACGCAACTACTGCACATCGCGTCAGATTTGTGAAGTTGTTGTCTTTTGTTTTGTATCATGCTTTTGTATGTTTATGGAAAATTGTCGAGTGAGAGCTTGTGGGCTGAACTCTAGACATAATTGTACCCCTAACTGTAAGGACGGTTCGAACAGTGCCCCGGGAGAGATCGCTAGATTACTCAAACATGCATAGATGGCATATAAAACCTCTTTAGGCATGTTTTTTTTTTAATGAGGGAACAACGTTATAACATGGTTGAAAGCTCCAAAATGTCGATTTTGCTCTTAAATCATGATGGGCGATATCGGTCGTTTTGATCTGATACCAATTAACACTACGGTAGTATTGGGATTTTGAGCCGTTATCGATGTGTTTATAACGAATTTTACCACGACATTATCATTATTTGTTTATACATTGCAAAATACATTTATGGAGTCATTTTTTTCTGTCAGTAACAAGCGTCTCGTCTCCGTTTTCCGAGTGGCAATGTCCTGTGAGTCATGGATACTTGAAAATACTACTTACAGAGGCACTCGTAGTGAGGGCCCATTTGTTCACATGACTTTGATAATAATAGTCCAGCTTAGAGCGCTAAGTGGAGAATCCAAAAGTGATTCACTAACGTCTAGTACTACTCAAGAAACTACCGTCCGACCATCCTCATCATGGTGGAAGGCTAATGGGTTTTTAGTAATAACAATCATGCTATCAGATTTTTTTTTTTTTTTTAATCATAAATGGTTGTGTTTTTATATAGAGCTTTTTCCACCTTCAAAGCATCCAAAAAGGCTTTTAAGCAGAAAAAGAAGGTATTTTTGTCTCACTTTTGGCTTACATGACAGGTTGTAAGCTATTCCGTTGCATAAGTTAAAAGTTTGAGGAACATTTTGGTTTCTCTACTCATCCAATCAGTTAATCTCATATCAGCTGTGAAGCATGCTGGGTAATTAAATCAGTCAATCAATCAAACTTTATTTATAAACTTTTTTTCATACACTCCATTAAAAAACAATGTGTTCAGTGAAGTGAATTTTGTGAAAATTTTATAATCTGAGTATTTGAAAGTTTAAAAATAATTAAATCAATAAAAATCATGCTTTAAAGGTGAGTAGAAAGTGTAATTTTTAATAAGAAGTAAAAATGCAAAATAATAATAATAATAATAATAATAATAATAATTTAAAAAAAAAAATTAAATCATGCTTTAAATGTGACTAGAAAATATTTTTTAAGAAGAAGAAAAAATGCAAAAAATAAATAAATAAATAAAATAATAATGATAATAATAAATAAACATAAAAATCTTGCTTTAAAGGTGACTAGAAAGTGTAATTTTTTATGACTAAATAATTAATTAAAACTAAGTAATAAACACTTTGGCACAATCTGCTGGTTATTTGTATTTACTGCAGACTAAGGGAGTTTTACATTGAAGTCTATGGGAAAAAAGTTTATGTTAATGAATAATTAAAGAAAAAAGAGAGTTATAGATGTGAACAGGAAAAATAATCATACCACAATCAGCTGAAATGTGAAAGAGGTTCATTTTCAGGTTTGAAGACTTGAAATCAGACAAAGTTTTGGCATAGACGCAGCAATACGAGAGCTGAATACAAGCTTCCCCTGTTGTTTTTTTTGTTGTGCTCCAGTAGTGTTTTTAAAGTCCACCAAAAACCCTGTCTTACATACACATATTTAGCACTCATTGTTATCAGAGGTTGCAAGAATGATTTGCAGCTTCTCTATGCAACAATACCACATCCACTACTACTTTACCGTTTTATAGGGAGGTTAGAATAAACAAAACACACTGAAATGACCAAGGCCCTTCGTCATACAGCGGTGAGCAGCGGGTCATATTGCCATGTCTATATCACCTCTGCCGTCCTCAGATAAATGCAGTATAGAACCATAGTATTAGTGAATCATATATAGAGTCCATGTATTCAGTATGCAACAAAAGGTCTATTCATAACATAGTGAAATGTGTAATACAATGTGGCAGGAGGTCTGAAAGGACATCTAAATTGCAGGCAAAAGAACAACTAAAGAAAAGCTTTTACTCCAGTACTTGAAGGGGTCAGGCTAAATGAATTTAAATGTCTGAAAAAGGCCATGGCTGAAGAAAATATTCAACAAGAGTGCAACAAAACGTCTCATATGGACAGTGTCAAGGAACTGTATGTACAATTTGGATTTTAAATGTAATAAACCTGAACCATCTGTGTTCCCAGATGGATGGATATGAGGTAGGCGTGTTCGTATCAACTACAGCTTTTACTGATTACAACTGTAGTTCTGACTTATTCTTAATTACAAAAACATTGGTTCTTAAAATGATAGTAATCCATAATCCACTCAGAAAGCAGAATGAGCCTCACTTGAGTCTCTCATTTGGGTTGATAGTTTCAATTCTGACATCAACTTGGAGTAAAATCAGGTTGTTGTACCTGATTCTTAATGTTAAAAAGAAGAAAACGAGTTCATTTGACAATTTGGAGATGTTATATTAAGTTATTCCTGACTTACCTTATGCATTCTGAGCATCCTAATGATTCACAGTGATGAGTTTATAAGCGCTTTTCACAACCAGACCAGTGCAGAGTTTTGTTATGACAGTAGCAACACCTGTGCACTTCCTGATCATTGGAAAATAAAGTAAAATTAGATGCAGACAGCACACATCAGACTTATTTAACCTCGACATCTGCTTATACTTCCGAGAGCAAAACAAATGATGCTCAAATACATGGGAAAAGGTCAGGTATAGGACCATTAAAATCTAAAATGCCTCTCTCTGACATAAACCCCGTAACCTGCAGCCAATCATTAATAGGTGCTAGTGCATCCTCTGCGGCTCAGTGAGGGAATTCACAGAAAAACAGTAATACATTTAAGTAACCTTCAATAATCTTCGTTTTTCTGCTCTTATGTGCAGAAAAATTAAAAACATTTACTCCTTAAATGCCATTTCTCTACATCTGACAGTAAGAATGTTTTTCAAGGTCCTTCTTTGCAATAAAAACACTTGCAATCGCATGAATAATACATATACCAGGCAAAGGTAAGGTATATTGTCCACGTACGGAAATTTGCCTTCTGCATTTGACCCATCCATCCACCATGACGCTGTGTTTAAAACCATATCGTGACATATTCCAGACAATGCAATTACATCTCCATGGCGACAGGCTGATGGCAGATCTTTAATTTATTTTCTCGAAGCTGCACCAATGACAAATCTATTGACTAGTTTTCCATTTGAATCATATCCTTAAGACAGTTGTAATTAATTCATTCAAATAGTTTTCTGATGATTAATTTGCCCAAAAAAAAAAAAAAAAATCAGATAAGAACTAATAAAAAATAATGACTAAACAGACTTTCTCTCATTTCTTCTAATCATAGCAAACCAATTTATATTCTACCGTCTCGATAGAATTGGACTGAATTATGAAGCCAAAAGTTTCAGCTTGTCTTCTGTCTTTTCTTGGAAGATGGTCGAAAGCGGTGGCACTGAAACGTGAACGCAGTGAAGCAACAGACTTTTATCCACCCATTTAAACCTACCTTTAGTCCGACCGTTTACTCCAAGCTTGCAGAAGTAATGAGAACTTCTGAGCAAGCTAGTTAACGCCAGTGAACGCACCGCTGAACCCAAGCTAATTCTATGCCTGAACCACCTTTAGTGCCTGTTGATGTGGGAGGTACACGCAGGGCTGTGAAAGTGAGGCGTCTGATCCCGAGCGCTGATAAATCCTACTCTGATGTTTGCACCTGAACGCATCACAAATCTATTTCTTTTTTTTTTTTTTTTTTTTTTTTCTGAGAGCAATTGATGTCAGTCCAACTTGAGAACGAAAGCACCTAGAGGCCCAGAGAGGATAGGACGAAACTAAATACATTTACCCAAAAATTTGAGTAATAGTATTCTGGTAAAAGTACTTTCATTTGGTAGTGAGAAAAGCAATGTACCCTATATTTTTCCATGTATTTGAGCAATATTTACCTTGTTCAGGACCCCTAATTTGTGGTCTAATAAAAGTCTTGGCAAAAAATACCTGGATGGAGCAGCCATCAGAATACAAATTCAGACAAATTTTGCTCAAGTTTCTTTCATTTTAAGTATTCTAAGTATTCATGTTACAGTACTTTGATTGTACCATGTATTGGCGTACATCGGGTGACAGGAGCTCAGTCGGTAGAACGTTTGCCCATTGCACCAGAAGATTGTTGGTTCAAATCCCATTCTGGATAAAAACATCATTGGTAGAGCAGTCTGATCCACTGACCCACTGGTTGGCGGTGCGACTCCAGCTCTCACAGATGAATACTGCCATTGTGTCCTTGGGCAAGATGCTTAACCGACCTTGCACCCAGTGTCTGATTACACTTGTGTATGGGTAAATGGGTAAATGGGTAAATGTGAGTGGGTCTTTTATGTAAAGCACTTTGAATGCCTTGTAGGTGGAAAAGCGCTTTAAAAAAATGTGACCATTTACTGTTGCAAAGTACGTTTTAATGCAAGTATTCAGTATTCTGTAACTACATATATTTTCAAAGAATACTTCCCCACAGTGCCCAGATGTGATGTGCTCAGAGTTGTCTGTTTGCACGATAGGCCAGCGTTCAACAGTTGTGCTCATTTTGGCAGACAGGGGGCACATCTGCACATGGACCTATACCAGAGCATCTGTGCAGCCGTAATGATCTCATTTTCACTGCATTTATAGCCTTCTGTCAGTTTTTTGGTTCATTTTTGTTCTTGTAAACAGCCAATGTGCAATTTCAAATGTTTTTTTGTAAAATTATTAAAAGGTGCTTTGAGTAACTTTTCTGGTGGGGCTTCAGCTACAGGCATGACTTAATTGGGGTGTTATTGCATTGGTTTAATGCTCCACAGCATCTCATTCAATGTATCTATCTCCATGGAGACAAGCAGATGAATGGGCTAATGGGCCAAGTTACAAGTCAGATCTGGAGAGATGTAAGCCCATTCAATGTAAGAAGGTATATTTCTTTGTTATTTTTGAGAAAAGAGAATACATTTTATTTTTATTTTTTTTAATACAATAAATACAAGACAGATAACTTCATAAGCATGATAAACAAAGTATTTTTAGAAGGTAGCAGCTGTCAAAATGGTTTGGCTAAGCAACATGAAACTTAAATGCCCAATTTTTTCCATGTATTTGAGCAAAATGTCTCTTTCCCCAGTACAGATATACAGGGTGTCCATACAGTCTCTTCACAATTTTTTTAATTTATTACAAAGGCAATTGATAAGATATATTAATTAGATCCGTTCTATCGTACTCAGTGGTTATAAAACTTTTTAATCACACTTCTACATGTTCGTGTTCATGTTCCAGACCGTTGAATTGGAAGAGATCGCCCAATTCCGTGGCAGCTCTTGAGGTCAAAATAAGTCTGCTGTGTACAATCTGCATCTAATTATAAAGCATTTTACTGTATGATAATCAGGAAGTGTATGTCGCATGCTAGTCGTTATTTGCTCCGCTCTCTGAAAGATGTGAAAAGCACCTGTGAACTCATTGTTGTGAATAATTAGGATGTTCTGAATGCATAAGGTAAATGAGGAATAGCTTTGGACCACTGCAAAACATTTAAAATTAACTAGTTAAGTTTTTCACATTTTAAGACAGTAAAAAGCAGGTATTGCAAAAAGCTATAATTATTTTAATGACTTCAGATTTCTTGAGGGAAGCATTAGTCATATATGTACTGACGCTTCATATAATCACTTAAATTGTTTGGTAGAATTGGTTTAACTTGTGTCTGTATTAGATAGTGCACATAATCAATTTCTTCATGGTGGCCTCTGCAGATATGTCTTTCTTTAATCTGAACTGTTGGGATTAACTTCCATGTTTTTGACAGCAGATTTGGACTCTAATTTAACCCGATAATCCTTGCACGATTACCTGTTAGCTTTCCCGCACACTGTATTTGGATAAAGGGTCACCTTGGATGCTATCAGCTGACTGTCCATCATTAGCACTTGTGCCTTGAGTTCAGTGTGACAACGGGTCGTTAGAAATGTCCTGGAAACTCTATCGTGCAGGTACAAAGGCAGTTCTGAAAGATAGCAGGTGAAATTGTGAATTTTACCTCTAAATGTTGACTAGTTTTTTGATGGTTAGCAATAAAAATAATTAGCAGATTAAGAGTCATGAAAAAAAAAAAAAAAACATCAGCCATCTGTTTTGTTTTTCTTATTTTCTTTTAACATTTTTCCTAAATTTAACAGAAAAAATAAATAAATAAATAAATAAATGTTAAAGGAACTATGCAACCTGCGCTCTGACAGGTCGGCAAAATACTTCATTTGAATAGACAAAAATCAGAGATTTAAAAATATCAATTTCTTCAACTTCTTCTGTGGTTTACTCACAAAAATGTAACAAAAATATGTATTACAAGCTTTTTGATCATGTAACATTTTCATATATAAAAAAGGTATTTCATGTGTAAAAACAAGTAAAATTGACAATTTTTGGGACTTTCAAAACAGAAACATGAAAAGTCTTTTTGTTGTCATGTTAAATACTGAAAATATACAGAGGGGATTTTGGATCTTATTTAATATTTGAGTAAAATAAATCTCACTGAAAAATTGCCTAAAATGACAAATTTCGCCAATTTTTTTTGGAATTAAAACTTTAACAAATCAGATTTTGAATTAAATATAAAAAAAAATAAAAATTCTTCAGTATGTTTTACAAACTCTCACGTGCAAGACTGGAAAGTTTGGTGTATGTTGGTGCTGCTTCAAGGGGTGATTCTTATGTGTCTATGGCAAGAAAAACGGACTTTTAAGTTACAATGTCCCATATAACACTATGGATGCAAATATATTATAGTAAATATTAAAACATCTTTCGGTGCAGAGTGGACACTTGGGTTGTTTATACATGAAAGCTTGTATGCTAAGAGACCAAACTGACCAAAAAACAAAATATCTGGGTAAAAAGAGAGTTTTACCTTAAAAAAAAAGTCCTGCAATCACTACTGACCCTGAGTTGCCTGTGCATGAACCTGCAGACAGAGGACACATACGAGTTTTTCTCATTCTCAGTAAACAACAGGCCATGCCTCGTGTGAAAGCTCAGAACCTCCAGAATTCACTCACTGAGCTGTAGAGGCTGCACTAGCACTGACTCATGATTGGCTGCAGGTGCTGGGTTTAGGTTGAGATGATTCAGATCAGAGAGAGACATTTTAGGTCTAAACCAACTGGATTTCAGCGTTAAAATAAGAGAACCATGTGAGGCAGATTCTAGTTTCTGACCGGATAATTGTCTTGAAAACCAAAACATGAAATTTTAACAAACAACTTAACCATCACGCCCTGTGTTTTTGTAATCTCGCATACCGTCCCTTTAATCAAAATCTTTTTATATTCCACATTCTAAATTGCAGTTTGGTTTGCCCAGTTTCCATCTATAACTCCCGAGGGACATACAGCCAGTCTCTTTCCAATTTCTGCAAATAATTATAAGTTTGTGGAGAGCCATTCTGGACATGTCAGTGAAACTCTAGGAGTGCCAAGGATTTTCAGTGAAATAACCATAACAAAAACGCCACAAAATTTTGAACACGATTATTTTTGTTAGAGATTGGATCCACAAACTCAACATACTAATTTTGTGGTTTAAAGTTCTTTCAACAGAGGACATTTGTCCGCCCAAAAAACTTTTTAGTGAAGTTGTGAAGTTGGTGCCAGTTTTTGGTTTTAATGCTCAGTAATTGCGTATATTAATCATAAACCAGGACAAAATATGTGTCTGAAATTTGACTGTAAATTCGTAATCATAAAGTTCTGATCTGCCCTTCAAATTAGTCTTCTAGTGTGGGTAATATTTAATAGTTGCAACGTTTTTGGTGTTTGGCCCACCACCTGCTTGTCTCCATGGAGATTTTTTGACTTTTTTCTTTGCCTATATGTTCCGCAGTGTAGCACTAAACCTATCTGTTTCCATGGAGACAAGCTGTGTACTCCACCAAGCCAAGTGACAGGTTAGATCTGTGGATAGGCAACGCGGGGTAAAGTAAGAAGGCAATTTTTTTTTTTTTTTACAGTATTTTTGATGAATAAAAGTAATGTACGTAGAGAGAAGATAGTAGCAGATCACCGACTAGAAAAGTTACCAAGTAAGCCTTTATCGCAGGGGTGTCAAACTCAAATTCAGAGCCAAAAACTATGACTAAGTTGCCAAACTTAATATTTATTGAGAAATTTCAACAATATTTGCATGTTTTTCAGAAGGGGTGGATTAAATTTGGGTGAGGCGACTTATAGCAAATGCGAATAAGTGTCAACAGAAGAGGTTTGCAAAGCATTCTGGGATTCATAGTATTAGAGGTACATGCACTATACCGGCGTACATGTCTGCTTCACTGATTCCTGATATCACCTAGGTTTAGATATGATTTTTTTCAAGCATTTTCACCGTAGAGTAGCACTAATTAGAAATGCTTCATTATTATGTCTTTATTGCATATTTTATCCCAAGATATTTATTAAACAGGAGTATTACACTTCTATGGAATGTTAATTGTTAACACATAACATACGTAGACCACTGCATTGCCTTTTATTGTTTTGAAAATGCTATATTCATCAGAAACAATGTAACAATGCATGTGTATTAAAAATGTTTAATTAGTTTCAGATTTGTTTTTGACACTCTGAATCCCCCCTCTCTTTGCTCCCTGTGCTAAGCCACTCCCCCTTCAGAGCACTGCTTACTGAAACATGTATGGATGGCATTTAAAACATCTTCAGGCATGTATTTTTTTTTTTTTTTAATGAGGGAACGCAATAACATGGACGAAAACTCCAAAAAGTAGATTTTGCATAATACCCTCTCTTTTAAAATCCTACCCAGAAAGCAACTTTTTTTAGTGATGTACTTGTTGAAAAACTTCTCCATCATTTCCAACCATTTCCCTTCAAAGTGTCGTTTTCATGCTCTCCACCTCCTCCTCCTTCTCCTTCCACATCGACATGCACCCCTCTTAGCCCGCGCTGCTATCAGAACGCCTTTTTCCTCTCCGATATGGGTGGGCTGGTTGTCTAATAGCTGCCGTGCCCTCCCTACATGCTTCTACCGCTACATCACAAGGCTGAGAAAGCAATAACCTCCGCTGGCATCGCCCAAATGATCCGCCACCGAAACAGCGTGAAAATATGGACTTGCACCTCGTTTTATCTTCTGTCGTCAAAACATGGAAGCACTGTCCGCCGGACTCTCATTTCCCCCGCAAAGATACTCAGACTGCAATCGAACACAGTAATCACAAAGGGCTTATACACGAATTGAGTTGGAAGATGCGGAGGCGGCATCGATAAGCAATTAAGTAAGGTTGCTGTGTAATAGAAAGTGAAATTGTATAGATAATATACTTACCTTCCAATGAGTTGTGTGCCCCGTTTATTATTTTCAACTGAGAAGATTAAACCGATTCAACAATAAAAATAGCACATTGAAAATTAGAAAACTTATAGATGTCAGGTTAGGTGGATAGGTTGAGGAGGCTGACGGTTCTCCTGCTGCGACGGAGAATTGAGGTGATTGGTTGAGAGTAAACGTTAAAGTGGGACTAAAGACCGGAACACAACCAATTTCACATAAGAGCTGCTAAACTGGACAGTACATGGAGGACTGAAGAAAAGATTGGTCGAAAAGGTATTTACGCTTTCAACTCCACCCCTGCAATCTCAAGTAGTTGGTGACATCACAAGATACTGCCCTGATTACACCTGGCTGTAATCAAGGTAGTCATTTACGACGTAACCAACTACTTGAGATTGCAGAGGTCACTGAAGACAGCACGAACTTAGATTTAAGTGTTTGACCAGAAAGATGATAGATAAATACTTTATTAATCCCAGACCAGGGAAATTCACTTCACTTTTTTTTTTTTTTTTTTTGCTGCTGGACAAGTGAATTTCCCTGATCTGGGATTAATAAAGTATTTATCTATCTCTCTATTGACCAGAAAGGTGTGTTGCCCACAGACACAGCAATATGCAATGACCTTAACCATAACATAGATTCCAATTAACCCTAGAACACTTTCGCTATAAAAAGTTACACCATCACTTTTGCCGGGTAATTTTTACCCGATATAATATACCCAAAAAAAAGTACTTGTCATAAAAAATAGATCAAAATATGACAACACTTGATAAATTAGAGTAGTTTCTTTTATTTTCAACTGTGGTATGTGTAACAAAATGGAAAATAAAAACATAGGAAGATCCTACAAACATGCTCGAAAATTACTGAAAAATTTGGAATTTGAGAACAAAAAATTCCTAAAAAAAAAAAAAAAGATACAGGAAACTTGGTCTTTGGTCCACCCATTCCTGAGACATGTGAGACTTCCCTGGTGAAGGCATAGACTCCTTGGCACGCAAACAGCTACAGGAGAGAGGAACAAAAAATAGTATTTTTTCAGTGCGTAAAAATGACCTCTTGATTAAAATATTGTTTTCACCATAAGAATTCACTTTGAAATCACCACTTTGTGATATATATTCATAACCACTGCACTAAATAAGGCTAGCATTCACATTCCAAGAACATTCTTACTTACCTATTCCTTACATGCAGTCAGTACACGCAGGGTAGTAATGGCGTGGACACACCGGTCGACGGCAGACATGGCACCTGTGCCGTGTCTTCCTGTCTGAGCCTGCGGGGCAGTCAGCACACCTCACTAAGGGACTATTGCTTTCTGCTGCCACTGGTCCTGCCTCATTTGCAAGAGTGCCAGGGGTAGGGATATCAAGCACACTACAGATCAGGACTCTGAGTTGACGTGACAGATTTGAAGAGGACAGTCTCTGCTCTGCCCATGGTTTGATGAGTGCCAGTGCCAAAGCCTGCATATAAGGCCTCCTCTGCATTTGGTTGTCACCTCTCTTCGTCGCATTCTCATTGCGAATGATCCAGGAGTTAATCACACTAGCATTGATCATACTATAGAACACACAAAGTGGCCATCTCTTGGTTTTCCTTCCACAGCCATAGTGAGCACACATCTGGTCAAAGGTATCGACACCTCCCTTTGTTTGGTTGTAAAATTCAATTGCTTCAGGCTTGCCAGTGGGTCCTATTGTTGGTTGTGTGTGCATGGATGACAGGAGCAGGACAACCTTCTTTTTTGAAGCTTTCTTAGGAAGGAAGGACACCAAAGTTAGTTCTTTAGTGAAGAGAAAAGCATGGAGCCTGGCGTGCGCTTTTCTTTTCCTTTCATCACTTGTGGGATCTCCCTTTATTTGCTTTTACTGTGCCCACAAGGGTCATGCCACAGTTTTGCAGCAGGTCAATTGCTAGTGGCATAGAGGTAAACCAATTATCAGTGGTGACATTCCTGTTTGTATGGTGATATTTTTTGGTCAGCTCCTTGGTGAAATACTGGCCAAGACTTTGTCCATCCTGTCGCTGTGTTGCAGTTTTCCCCAGATATGGTATTCCTGTCAGTAAGTACTTGCTTTGGGCATCATTAGCAAGGACAAGCTTGATACCGTATTTGGCAGGTTTGTTGGGGATGTACATTCTAAATGGACACCTCCCTCTAAATCCCAGCAGCTGTTCATCTACAGTTATGTTCTGACTGGGCACATACAACTTTTTACAGTTGTCAATGAATGTTTGCCATATATTTCTGATGGGAGCAAATTTGTCCATGGCCTGTCTTTCTTGCCGTGTGTCAGGATCATCAAATCGCAGACAGGTAAGGAGGAACGAAAAACGACTCTCAGACATAGCTGCACGGTACACAGGTGCACCAGTTGCAGGGTTCCACATTTCTTTAGTAGACAAATGGTTGTCCATCTGGCAACCACTAAAGACACAAATCCCTACTAGTGCACGCACCTCTGCTGGAGTTGTTTTCTGGAAAGTACCTGTTATCTTACGATACTTAACGGCTTCAGCATCAATACGAGTGTTCGTCCATGTCACAATTTCGTTGATGATTTGGTCCTCAAAAAATAATGTGAAGCACTTCTCAGGGGTATCAGCATTTGATGCTTCTGGTGTTGGTCCTGGTGCAAAAGCAGGCATGATATTTCGTGCAGCTGTCCTGGTAGCTGCTGATGTCTGAGGCCGAGAACTCCACTGGAAACCAGAACTACTCTTGTAAGAGCTGTGTTCAAGTCTCACAATCTTGGCCTCACCATCATTCTCATGGAAACATCCTCTCCTCCTGTGACCAGCATCAGGTGTGGCAGGGAATGCATCAGACGTCGAAGGGACCTCATCATGCGTGACAGGGACCTCATCGTGTGCGGCAGGGACCTCATCATGCATTACAGGGACCTCATCATGCATTACAGGGACCTCATCATGCATTGCAGGGACCTCATCAGGTGTGGCAGATGAAGTAGAATGGGCAGTAAACCTAGAGGCAAAGGTCCTGAGGTGGTATTGTGTCTGGCGGTCAGTCTACTGTAATCATGGAGTCGCTTTTTTTTTCTCTGACGACTAGGCTCAAAGTCATCACTATCACTGTCATCATCATCACACCTGGTTTCGGAATGTAGTCCACATCACTGTCGCTGTCATACATCTCTTCTGCTTCCACTTGATCAACATCTTCATCACTGCTTTCCCTGAACAGAATCTCTTCTATTTCCTTTTGGGTCAAATACTTCACTGGCTTCCTTTTAGACATTTTTTCTAGAGTTGTTCTAGAACTTCACCTGCTAGCTATCTTGCTTGTTAATGTGGCTCTTTGCTGAAAGAAAGAATGTGCACAGTTATCTAGCTAGCTACATAATGTAGCTTTTAGCTAAAAAAAAAAAATCTAATCAGCTAACATTTGCCAAGTTAAATAAACCTTACCTATGTGTTACTCACTGGCTGAGATGTCAGAGACACTAATCCTGCGACAGAATGACAGCTGTAGTTGACGAGGGACAGTAAATATGGTGAGCCTGAATGTTGTCACCCTTGACATGTCGCAGGATCGCTTGATTTTAAACATTAACACTATCACTGGGTGAAATCCACCCAAAACGCACATTAGCCTCTTTCACTATTGCCGGGTGAAAATCACCCGAAAGCAAGCCTGTAGGAAAAAGTGGGCTTTGAGGGAGGGAAACACCCACACCTTCATAGATGTCAAAAACAATGGTGTGAAGCTACCCAGGGACTCATGACACTCAGAAAAATGCAACATATTGAAAATCATGTAAATACATTTGCTCGGGTGAAAATCACCCGGCGATAGTGCTCTAGGGTTAAATGTATTCATGAAGTACTGTACAAGCCAATTTGCAAAATAAAACAGATTCAACCTTTCTAATCAAATCTCTACCAATAGTAATCTATAAAGCACAGAAGCTAGCTCTCTCACCTCGACTCTGCCAGGGCCTGTCTGAGCAGACTTTGCGTTTCTTTCGCATAATATAGGTCAAATACTCCAGCAAACATAGTCCTGACCAGGCCTACCTCAAGATTTGGAGATAGGTTCTCACTGCTCCTGACAGGAATTGAAAAATAGGTCACATGTGTACCCTAATAATGTGTAATCTTAATCTCAACTAGGTCTCAATTAGATTATTACTTACCAGATGTGGGTAATACTCAGTTGTTCGCATTGTTACATTTATTTGAGTAATCTGTACTTTTCAGAGTACTTTTCGAGCAGCATACTTCTGCCACTGAAAGTCTTCAAGTGACAAAATCTGTCTGAAATGATTTGAACATCTGCGTTTGTGCATTGTCTGTGTAATCCCTCAGTCGTCCAGGTCTGATCCTCAGCAAAAGACGAAGTTTAAATCTGTCAGCTGGATAAATTGTTGTAGTAGTGAAGACCTTTTGCTGCTCATCCATTCTTCAGTTCTGGTCAGTGTCCAGCAGTATTCTGATCAGCACTTATTATTATTTAATGTTTTGTCCTTCCAATTACATTAACTTTAAATTATGAATGGTGTTACATTTCGACAGTGACTCTTCGAAAGTAGTACTTACTTACTAATACTTTTTTTTACTCTTACTCTTATTTTTAAGTGACATTACCCTTACTGGAGTAGATTTTTTGGCTACTCTACCCCCACTGCTTGTGCCAAATAAAATATTATACTTTGAATGGGAAAAAGTTTTCCCATGAATAAACAATGTAACACTGTAGCAGTACCAAAATCCAACTGTTCTTCTTTTTATTCTAGTGCATATTTTGGCTCTCCCCACTAGCACCGTGCAGGTATTTCTTGCTCCACTGCTTCTTGGCACCGCATCAGGCACATTTTGCGCTACCTGCCCACACCACGGCTCCTAAAACTCCCCACTGGTCCTTCTCCTCTCTGCCCAACGCGATAGCCCCCGCCTGGGCTTTAGAACCGCGAGTCGAGCCCTGCCAAGGTCAACTCCATCTGCAGTAACAGAGAGCAATGCGTCACGTATGCCTGACTAAATCATGCTAATATCCCCCCTCTCGCCGGATGCTAGCTGTACAAAGAGCATGAAATAGTCAAGAGTGTATTAACTTTGTAAACGGAAGAGCAAGCAGGGCGTATTATTGATGCTCGCTTAATGTTTGATATCCGCATAGGCTCCTGACAAGCAGCATAAAATAGTTCCCTCTACTCTTCTATTTCCCAAGTCTTTGAAGAAAAGTTCACTTGGTTGGTTTTTCATCCCAACGCCGTGCGAAATTTGCCAGTCTCCAGTGGGTGGCCATTACAGCATGCAATGTCGACTTGAACTCAAGCGTATTTAATGCACATTTTGTAAAGATATATTCTGGAACATGCCGGATGATTTTGCATGAGTTTTGCCACGCGCTCGGTCTTGTCAGTTTGTGTGCAACGGAAGAGGAAGAAACTCAGAAATTATTTATTATATTCTTCGGAAGGCACTACGGGGGGTCACGGAGGGTGGGTGCTCGCAACATCCAAGTGCTTGTTTCCCATCAGCATTTTGAAATAGTGTGGACTATAAACGGAATATAAATAAAACATACAGTATATGGCTTAAAATGAGAGGCACGTTCAGAACATACATGGTATCTACACCGCAGGCTCTCAAGTCTCAAACTGTGAGCCATGCAATTAGTTCCGCACAGCTGACTGGAGAGATTTTTGACAATCTTTGCCAGCCCAAGTTCAATTAAATATTTTGCTATAGTCCAAAAAAGTCCCTCGAATCGACCTTGGGTGGAGAGGGATAATAGTCAAAGAATGGAAATAGAAAAGTTGGTGCTTTGATTTGAAATGGTTCTATTAAGTTTTGGAAGTCATTGCAGTGTGGAAATTTGGCTTTGCTCATTGGTGTCGATGAAAAAATAGAGATTGTTAGATGGAACAATGACAAGAGAATAAGAAAGATAATTGAAATGGTATTGATCATTTGTGTGGCAACACTGACTGGTCAAAGCCTGATCTCATCAGATCTCAGAAGTTAAGCGAGGCCAGGCCTGGTTAGTAGTTGGATGGGAGACCGCTGGGTGAGTTGTGTTATCGTTGTGCCCTGGGGTGTGAGCGTGAATGTCGGTGGTGGGCTGATGATTGGTAGATTGGTAGCCTCACTTCCGCCAATCTGCTGCTTACTGCTTAGCATCAACGACTGTGGAGTGAATGAATAATAATTTTGAAAGGTGCTGTATAAATCCAATGCTTAATTAACAACTAATGAATTATTAATCACGTAATACATTGTTGGGTTTCAGATGATATCACAACATTTAATACTAATGGGGGCAGCTAAAATGGACATAGTTAAAATGCAGATTTTTGTTCCAGTACAGTGAGATCTTGGGTGTAGTCACCAATAAAAATGATCGGATTCAAAATGTGTGAATTATGTGAACTACCGATCACATGGTGATGGTGTCATCATTTCAGATGGAGGGTGTGGGCCTATGATTTGGGCTACTTTTCTTTTTTTTTTCTTTTTTTTTTCAATGTGTTGTAATTAGTTACAGTCACCCATTACCTTTCCCCAAAGTAATTGTACTAGTAAATGTGTTACTGGGTGATAAAAGTAACTAGTAATTATCTGATAAAGACAAAACAAAGTCCTCAAAAATACACCCCAACTGCTTTTTCCAAGTACAGACGAGTTAAATGCAGCCTTATTTGGCCTGCAAATCACCAAATGTCCCCGGAGGCCGCGCAATAAGTTATTTTCATCTACAGAGCTCAAAAGCACCGAAACAAACTGACAACTGTACAGTCACAACAACACAGAGTGAACAACTGTCGCCTTTACAGAGCAGACTGTGGCCAAACAGCACATTTACCAAACTCACAGATATCAGTGCCAGCATTAAACCAATGAAATGTCAAGAAAGTCTTTATGGCCGCCTAATGCTGCTTCTGATTGGCAAAAAAAAGAGATTGACTGTAAAGGTGACCAATCGCTGTCTGTAATTTTGTGCCAGAGAATTCTCGCCTGTTCTTCAGCCTAGTTTTAAATTATAGAGATTCTAGAGATCACAGTAGGACAGGGTCACAGTTACCATGGTGACACAATGCACACATTAGGCGGCGTATTAGTTAATAAATAGAGCTTCTGATAACCATTATGTAACTTTGAATGAACTTTAAAGGCTTATATTTTAGAATAGAGATGGAGCGTTAAAAATGGTGTTTTCATATGCAGATTTAGTTGTGTGTCTGTATAGCTGGAATAATGGACCTTGCCACCATCAGGGTCAACTTTGATGAATGCCTCTTTTGGATTTATTGAAGACCGTTTCATTAACTATTATTCTAAAAAACTACTTAGCGCTTATTTTACCGTCAGACAGAGATAGTTCATTATAAACTGTCAGCAGCTGTCCAAATTCATTACTCACTTAACAAACACATTCCTACCAACTCAATCTTTTAGTTAGAAGTTTTCAAAAACGTTTCACAACTTTCAAAAGGCTTAGTAGAATTTTGGTGTCTGCTAACGGCAACTGGCCTGCGAACAGTGCACCAACTCTACTTACAGAGTCACATTCAATAAAATGCTACTACTTTATACTGTATACCAATACTACTACCATAAAAGAATCAGGCAAAATTCAAGACTACTTACAGTCAGCATATTTCCATTTCTCTATTTGTCCATGTTTCACCCATCACAGAAAAAGGATTAGACTGCAAATCTGGAACTAAAACAGGACCAAAACAAGTAGGCCAGGGGTGTCCAAACTATGGTCCAAGGGCCAAATGCAGCACTCAGACCAGTTTTTATTGGTCCTCAGGCTCCTGCTGAACTGGCCCAATTGATCAAAAGCAGTACTTTTAACAGTAAATTAAACTATTTTTACCACTATATCCTCAAACATCACATTGCAGTGTGATACAAACCTAAAATTAATGTGTTTCAAACCTTATTAATACACAGCAGCTCTGTCAAAGCTTTGTATAAAGCACCGCACTGCATTGATCACCAGTCTGTGGCCCTCCGCTTCAAATATGTTTTGAGATGTGGCCCTCGATAAAAACAGTTTGGGCACCTCCGAAATCGGCCTTTACATTAGAACTAAACCAGGATCAAACCAGGAATAAACCAGTCCAGGACAAGGATGAACACAGCCAAATAACCCAACCCATCAAATAACTTTCATTTTAAGGTTAAAGAAACCAAATGCAACCTGCCGTGTTAAAAAAAAGTGTTACCAATCACAACTGGAATGGGTTGCCAGTATATTGTTTCTCTCATTCTCAGTACACGGACAGGCCATGATGCTGCTCGTGAAACCTCAGAACCTCCAGAGTTCACTCACTGAAGAGGCTGCACTAGCACTGATTCATGATCGGCTGCAGGTGCTGGGGTTTAGGTAGTGAGGATTCAGATCAGATTCAGAGTCCTTTTAGGTTTAAACCAACTGGATTTCAGCATTGAAACTGGCAACCCAAATGTGCCGAATGAGCCAAGTCGTGCGGCTCATTCTGCTTTCTGATTGGATTATGGATTATCATTTTCAGAGCCAATGTCCTATGTTTTTTGGGTTTTTTTTGTAATTAAGAAAGTCAACATTACAATTGTTACCAGTAAAAGCTATGAACATGTCTACCTCGTATCTGGGGACACACATTTATGAAATCTAAAATCAAAATCGTAGACTATTCCTTTGACCCATCCTTCAGTGCCGCTGCGTGGGCTTTGTCAGGACTACCGTAGCTAGCGGATCTTAACTATTGTGTACGTTTTGTTTCTTTTTCACCATTATATACCCATAACTGCTCCCGTCAAGGACACTGTCTCTAGACCATCCGATCATTCACTCCAGGCCGAGGGGAGCCATTTCTGCGGCTCCACTCTTCATCTCACTGTCCGGGCTACGATCTGTTAGCGGGACGTCATACTGTGGTGTAGTGTTAGCCTAAGCCCCGGAGCTAGCGTCTGTTGCTACTACTACTGTTGCTGCTGCTGTTGTTGATGCGGCTCTCAGTAACATGAGCAGTTCTAATCCTTCACTCGCAGCCTAATCCCACCGCACTCACTCCATCTCCGCTAAGCTAACGGCTAACCTCCTGCTGTAGCCGTCTGTTTCAGTGGGCTACTCTACACGTGGGGTGAAATACAAAGAGGCTGATGGGAGCGTGTTGATTTAGATGGAGATGCGCGGTGCCAGTGCCTGCGAGGTGTCTTGTGAATGGGCATTTTAAATCAATGGAGCACATTCACTGAGGTTTTATCAATGTTTTTATGTATTTTTTGTAACTTTACTTTCATGTAAGTATAATGTAGGCTTCAATTTCTGACTATAAAGTTAAGATAAAGAATGTAAGATCCTTGTGAGATGGAAAGTTAAAATCATACTTCATAGAGATAAATGAGTTTCATGACATACTGTGGAGGATTATAGTCAAAGGAACAATATTTCCATGGAAACAAGTAGGGGGTGCTTTGTTTTAGTTGTTTCTTTTTCAAAAGGTTACATACTGTGGCATTAAGTCTAAAATAGAAGTTGTAGCTGAGTGATAGTCATTGGAATCATCAAATATTTTACAATTAGATTACAAATGTATTTAGTTTTATTTTTCATACTTGATTTTACTATATGCCTTAACATAAATATCAAAATGGTGGAAATGCCAGTAGTAGTAGTAGTAGTAGTAGTATTTGTAGTCATCATCCACCCTAACGCTAAAGAGCATTCCTACTTTGTGAGTTTTATTGACTGATAAATGCAATAAAGCTTATTCTGACATTACAGTAGAATTGTTGGTATTTTTAAAGCAGAGACCATAGACCAGGGATGTCAAACATTTTCACTGAAGACCACATCAGCAAAATGGTTGCTCTTAAAGGACCAGATGTAATGTAAAATAAATGCAACTACTGTTTTTAACTTGTTCATTGATGGTTTCTGTATTTATTAGATATTCAAGTTGCAAATATTGCTTCTCAGCATTTCCATAGATGTAAAAATATAGCTGAATAACTGCATATCTCCTGATAAACTGACTTTTTAAGACAGTCATACCTTTTAGTTTACCTTGTTGTGGGCCACATAACATGACATGGGGGGCCACATTTGGCCCGTGAGCCTTGAGTTTGACACAGGTGCTATAGACTGTATATATAAATGAACATAGCTGATCTACTTGTCCCTGTGTTGAGCTTGGGCTATTTTGCTATTGTTTCTGTAAATCAAGATATAAACATAATAACAGAAAAACGTTAAGTTTGACTGACAGCGTTGCTAAGTGCCTGGTCCCCCTGCTAAACCAGCGGGGTGAGGGGGAGGGAGGTTAGTTTTCAACAGCCTCATGCTTTTGGTTCTTTGGTTCTTCCCTTCTTTCCCTCTTTCTTCCTTTCCTTTCCTTTCCACTTTTTCTTTTTCTCTCTTTTCCCCCTCCTCTGTATTCCCGCTTTCCCCCCCCCCCCTTTTTCCCTCCACCCCTCCCTGTTTTCCCGCCTTCTTCTCTTTTCCCCCTTTCCCCCCCCCCCCCCCTCTCTCCCTTATCCTTTCCTCCTTCCCCTTCCCCCCCCTTTTTCCCCCCCGCACCTTCTTTCTCCCTTTTCTTTCCCTCCCCCCCCCCCCTTTCTTTCTCTTGCCCCTCCCCCCCTTGGTCTTTCCCTCCCTCCTTTTCTCTCCTCTTTTTCCCTTTTTCCCTCCCTTCTCCCTCCCTCCTTTCCCCCCCTTCCCTCCCTCTTCTCTTTTCCTTCCTTTCTCCTTCTCCCCCCTTTCTTCCTCCCCCTCCCCTCCTTCTCTTCCTTTTCCTCCTTTCCCCTCCTTTCTTTCTTTCCCTCTTTCTCTCCTCTTCCCTCTGTCCCCTCCCCCCTTTCCTCCCTTCTTTTCCCCCCCCCTTTCTTCCCACCCTCCCCTTCCTTCTCTCCTTTCCCTTCCTTCCCCCTTTCTCCTACTTTCCCTCCCTCTTTTCTTCCTTTCCCCTTTTTCCCCCCTTTCCTCCTTCCCTCTTCCTTTTCCTTTTTCCTCCCCCCCTTTTCCCCTTCCCCTTTCCTTCCCCCTTCCCTTCTCCTCCCCTTCCCCCTCCTCTTCCTTCCTCCCCTTCTTCTGTCCCTTTCTCTCCCCCCCCCCCCCTCCCCCCCCTTCCTCCCCCCCTTTTCCTCTCCCTTTCTCTTTCCTTCCCTCCTCCTTTTCTTCCCCTCCTTCCCCTTTTTTTTTTCTTTCTCCCTTCTCCTTTCTTCCCTCCCTTTTTTCTTTTTCCCCCCCCCCCCCTTTTTTCCCCTTTTCCCCTTTCTCTCCCTCTCCCCCCTTTCCCCTTGCCCCTCCCTTTTTTCTTTCTCCCTTCCCCCTCCCCCCTTTTTTTTTCTCTTTTTTTCCCTTTCCCCCTTTTTCCTCCTTTTTTTTTCTCTCCCCCTCTCCTGTTCTTTCCCTTCCCCTTTCCTTTTTCCCCCCCCCTCTTTTCTTTTGTCCTTTCTCTTCTTTCCTCTCCCCTCCCCCTTCCTTCTTCCCTTTTTTCCTTTTTTTTTTCCCCCTTTTTCTTTTCCCTCTTTCTTCTTTTTTTTTTTCCCCCCCCTTTCTTCTTTTTCCTTTTCTGTCCTTTTCTTTTCCCTCCTTTTCCCTTTCTTCCTTTCCCTTTCCTCCTCCCTCCCTTCCCTTTCCTTTTCCTTTCCTCCTTTTTTTTCCTTCCCCTTCTTTTTTTCCTTTCCCCCCCTCCCTTCTTTCCCTCCCTTTCTCTTCCCCCTTTTTTCCCCCCCTTCTTCCTCTTTTCCCCCCTTTTCCCCCCCTTCTTTTTTCTTTCCCTTTCTTTTCCTCCCCCCTCCTTTTCCTCCTCCCCCTCCTTTCCTTTTTCCCATTTTTCTCTTCTTCCCCTTCCTCCTCTCCCCCTTCCCTTCCTTTCCCTTTCCTTTCTCCCCCTTCCTTCCTTCCTCTATTCTCATTTTTTCCCCTCCTATTCCCTTTCCCCCCCCCACCCCTCCCCCTTTTCTCTTCCCCCCCCCCTTTTCCTCCCCTCCCCCCCCCCCTCATTCCCCCTTCTCCTCTTTTTTTCCCTTCTTTTTCCTTTTCCCCTCCCCTTTCCCCCCCTTCCCCTTCTCCCTCCCTCTATTCCCTTCTTCCCTTCCTCTCCCCTTTTTTTCCCCCCCTCCCTTCTTTTTCTTTCTTTTTCCTCTTTCCCCTTCCCCGTTTCCCTTCCCCCCTTTCCCCCCCCTCCCCTTCCTCTTCTTCTCCCCCCTTTTTCCCCCCTTTCCCCCCTTTCCCTCCCCTTCCTTTCCCCCCCCCCTTTTCCCCTTCCCCCCCTTCCTCCTTGTTCTTCCCCCCTCTTCCCCCCCCCCCCCCCCCCCCCCCCCCCCTTCTCTCCCCCCTCCCCCCCCTTTTCCCCCCTTCTTTTTCCTTTTTCCCCTCCCCTCCTTTCCCTCTTTTCTCCTTCCCCTCTCTTTTCTTTTCCCTTTTTCCCTTCTCTCCTCCCCCCTTTTCCTCCTTTCCTTCTCCTTTTTCCTCCCTTTCCCTTTTTCTCTCTTCCCTTTTCCCCCCCCCTTTTTTTCTTTTTTCCTTCCTTCCCCCTTTCTCCCTTCCCCCCCCCCTCCCCTCCCCTTTTTCCTTCCCCTCTTCTCTTTCTCTTTCTTCTTTTTCTTCCTCCCTTCTTCCCCTTTCTTTTCCTTTCTCTTTCCTCTTCCCCCTTTTCTTTCTTTTCCTTTTTTTTCCCTTTTCTTCTCCTTTTTCCCCCCCCCCCCTTTCCTTCCCTCCCCTTCCCTTTTTCCTCTCCCTTCCCCTTTTTCTTCTTTCCTTCCCTTTTCCCTTTTCTCTTTCCCCCCCTTTTCTTCTTTCTTCCCTTTCTTCCTCTTTCCCTTTTCCTCCCTTTTTCTTTCCCCTTTTCTCTTTTTCTTCTTTTTCCTTCCCCCTTCTTTTTTTTTCTTCCCCTCTCCCCTTTTTCCCTCTTCCCTCCCCCCCTTTTCCCTTTTTCCTTTCCCCCCCCCCCCCCCCCCCCTTTTTCTTTTTCCCTCTCCTTCTTTTTCCTTTTTTTTTCCCCCCCCTCCCTTTTTTCCTTTCTTCTTTTTTTTCTCTTTTTTTTTTTTTCTTTTTTTTTTCCCCCCTTTTTTTTTCTTCCCTCCTTTTTTTTTTTTTTTTCCTTTCTTTCCCTTTTTCTTCCCCCTTTTCTTTCCCTTCCCCTCCTTTTCCTCCCCCCCCCTTTTTTTTCTCTTTTTTTTTCTCCCCCCCCCCTTTTCCTTTCCTTTTCTTCCTTTTCCCCTCCCCCTTTCCCCCCCTCTTTTTTTCCCCCTCCCCCCTCTTTCCTTCTTTTTTCCCTTCCCCTTTTTTTTCTTCCCCCCTTTTTCCTTTTTCTCCTCCCCCCTTTTTCCCCTTTTTTTTCCCCTTTTTTCCCCCCCCCCTTTTTTTTTTTCCCCCTTCTCCCTTCCTCCCCTCCCTTTTTTTCTTCTTCCCTCCTTTCTCTTTCCCCCTTCTCCTTCCCCTTTTCCCTTTTTCCCTTCCTCCCTTTCCCCCCTTTCCTCCCCCTCCTTTCCTCCCTTTTCTTCCTTTTCCCTTCTTTTTCCCTTTTTCCCTTCCCTTTCTCCTTTCCCCTTTTTTTTCCTTCCCCTTTTTTTTTTCCCCTTTCCCCTTTTTTTCCCCCTTTTTTTTCCCTCCCCCCCTTTCTTTTTCCTTTTTTTTTTCCTCCTTCTCTTTCTTTCCTTTTTTCCTTCCCCCTTCCCCCTTTTTTTTTTTTTTCTTTCTTCTTTTTTTCTTCCCTTTCTTGGATGCATCTTGGACCTGAAACCAAAATTACTCTCAAAGTTCAAACCTTTGTTGGTGCAGAACATTTCATCGCCATTGTGGGTTTTGTCAGGGGAGAAAACTTGCAAACATACAGCACTTAAGAGTCACACTGCGATTCAACATTTATGTAAATTTGGCTGAACACATTCTGTACTGTACAGGAGACACGGCACGGACGAGACTGTTGGACAATGGTCTACAGTCCCTTAGCCAATCAGGACGCAGAACACAGTAGTCTACAGTCCCTTAGCCAATCAGAACGCAGAACACAATGCACGTTCAATAAATCCTTGAAACAGCGAGGCCACGAAAGGTGAACCACGATATAGTGAGGGACAACTGTATATATATTCATACTTTTGAATTAACACTAAGATTAGTGGCTTATTTAGCATCTTAAAATTAGCATTTGGCAAATTGTATGAACAGTGATGGCACAATCCTAAGCTCTCCTTGACTAGATTTTTTTTTTTTTTTCTTTTTCTGTTGAGCAAAACCTTTCCCCCAGATATATTGTGTAAGAAGCTCTTGAGGTAGAAATGACACCGCTGTGTGCTGTCTGCTGTCTGCTGTCTGCTGTCATCTAAATAGAAAGCATTGTATCCTCAGAGAGTCCGGAAGTGCACTGTCAGCATGCTAGTTATCGCTCGCATTACCAAGTCCACTTAGGAACTCAGCGAGGTGAATAATTAGGATTCTCAAAATGCATCTTAAAATCTCCATAGGTCATCTACACAAGGCTAACTGAAAATTCTGAGATGGGTGATCCCACTCTAATAATGGCGTTTATTGCTGTGGACAAAATAGTATGAACTGGAGTAGAGGTCAAACTGGTTACGCCCACCTCAGGAACCACTGCATATCTAAAAGAAGTTGAAACTGTCTCCTTAACTTGTCCATTGAGCATATATTTTACCACTGACTACTCCATCTCTGCTGTATTCCCCTGTCTAAGCCTGGACAGTGGGTTAGTGAGTCGTCATTGTGAGCTCCCCGCAGCTGTAGAAATACAAAAGTGTCACTCGGCTCCAGGCTCATTACAAACGCTAAGTGACAGAAAGTGACAGAAGCACAGGACTCCTCACTTTAAATGTACTATGTGGTGCTTTTCAAAATGGAGTCTGCATCAGTCCTGGAGCTGACAGCTGGACAACTGGATTCCTCTCCCAGTATTGTAGTATTTAGGGAAGTAGCAGTCACTCTGATAGGACTCGCCTGGATTCATGTTTGCAGTCTTAATCTAGCTGGGCTTTCTGGAAGGATTGGAGCACTGTGTTTGAGGTACATACATAGGAAAAAAGATTGTGAAATGTTTTTTGTGAGAAGTTTCAAAGATTTGCTAAAATTATATACAGATTTTTTTAGAATTTAGAATTTTTTAGAATTTCTATTTTCTATAGTATTTGAAAACCTGCAATAGATACAGATTCAATTTTTATGTATTTATTTTATTTTTTTTTTTGTGGGTTTATGCCTCACTAATTTGGTTTAAAATCACGTGTAACAACTTTCAGATTTTTTTTTTATTGTATGAGATTTTTTTTTCAAACTTTGAATTACAATTTTAGGACTGGGAAAATATGTATTTATTTCTTCCAAAATTCATAGAACCATAGTTACATCCGTAGTTAACTCTTGTTTCTAGGTGATACTTTAAAGGTGTAACTTTTTTGATCAGCACCTGATTGCATCCACGGAGGTGTTATTGTTTGGCTGTAAGGTTTCATATTATGGTATTAAACATCCCTATCTCCATGGAGACAAGTAGAGTACACCACCAGGCCAAGTTACAGGTCAGATCTGTGGTTTGCCGAAAGAATGCATGTTTTTCAAGGTATTTTTATTAGCAGTTGCAAACATATGTAACTGAATAAATGCAAGCTTGTTAAAATTGTTAAATTGCACTTTTAAGATCAATACAATTTTTTACACCTAAATAGCGATTTCAGTTATGCAACGTGCCGCCCTCCAACCCTATGTTTCAACCGAGCATGCTCTACTTGTCTGGATGGATTATGTAATAGTGATCTGCAAAAGAGATCATCGCAGGACAGATGTGCTCTTATTACAATGTGCCCTCACCACTTTAGTTTCATATTTGCAGAATGAGAGTGCGGCGTAGCCCGAGAGGAGTTAAGGACTGTACTTTGACCTCTGGGATGGTGTACTCTGAGTTTACAGTGCACAGCCATAATGGACAGCTAATATCACGTCCAGGTGAGCAGATGGAAAATCAATAGCCTATTAGTGAGGACAGGGCACGGAGGACGTGGGGGCACACGGGGGAGGGGTGGACGGGGCATGGAGAGGGCGACTTGGGGGAGGGTGGGATACACTGGGCGAGTGCAGAGAATGTCGTGGTTTTGAGTCTCAAGAGAACAAGTTGTCCGCTATTGACAACCAATGTTTGCAATGAACTACACACACATCAGCATGCACAGTAAGATATACAGTGGATCGTATCGGTGCTGTGGACAATTTTGAGGGATTGCTGGCCTAGTGTGTACTACATTTGTATTACACGCAATGACACAAGTACATCTAGATACAACACTGAGGCCATCGTGAGTGATGAATTCAAAATGCAAGAGTCAGGACTTGAACCAGTGACCCTTTCATTCAAAAGCAGGGGGTCCGTCCACTACACTGCCGATGAGACAAGTTCCTAGACTGGTGGAGGTGTTAGTTTCAAGTCGGCGTCTCTGTTAAATATGGCAACTATGGCAACTATTAAAGCTTAAGACTCCTATGTGTCCTATGCAGTAGTTTTGGAACGTGGAGTGTTTCCATTTGAGAGACGGACTCAACTTAAATATGCAGGGTTTGTGTGTTAAATATGAAATGAATGAAACAAAGGACAACTCTAGGTAGTTTGTGATGAGAAAAACAACATTATAACATACATTCAAAATTGTGCAATACAATCCCTTTAAAAAGTGTAGTAGTGAATTAAAACTGTAAATACGAGGCACTATCTGCTGGTTATTTGCATATACTATAGAATATGTGATCCTGTAGTTGGGAGTTTATACATTGAAGTCTATGGTAAAATTTTCAGCATATAGTGGCTAGTGACTATGAAGTTGGCTATGCAGTCACGTCTTGAAATGACATAGATTAGATGAAGGGTTAGTCCCCTAATTGCGGTTATTGCACTCACCAACACTCCAAACAGACTTTTGGAGGTTAGGGAAATGGAACTTAGATGAAAACTAGACAACGACGAGTTCAAACTGCTAACTTGTTTATTGTTTTATCATCTTTTCCACCTGAGAACCCCTAATTCCACAATAGCATTTGCACGAACCTTCATCAGCGCTCTTTTATCTCCATCTCCTTCTTTAACTCATCTCATTATCTGTTAAACCACATTGAGTTGAGTCATTCTCGCCCATGTGTGATTGTCTGGTCTAGAGCAGGACTGTAGGCAACCCGCAGTAATGAGACCTCCATAGTTCAGTCTAGCCTGGCGCGCTACGTCCGCTAGCCTCTGTTTCTACCCCCTAGCCGGCCATTAGCGTCCACAGAACTAGCATAAGACGGCATGACAGTCAATTAAACCTCTTTATCTAGCTATGCCCCGACTACTGTCTTCCTTATGCTTTTTTTTTCAACTCAGAGAAAAACTACAAAATGACCTCGCAAGAGAAAATGGGGAAGAGACTAAAGGCGATGAAATGTTTACAGGAAAAAAAAAAGGGATAAATGCGTCTATGCTTGGTTCAGATCTTCTCTAGAGGCGATTGTCAAAGTCAAACCGAGTGCGCTGTTGCTGTGGGTGATTGGTGAGTGGACTTACAAAGAAGAGGGTGAGAGAACAAAGTCGTAGCATTAGAGCTATTTAATTAAAGGGCCATTGTGTTAATAATAGAAATGTAATGGGCAAGGAGAAGCCCCCCCCCCAGTGGGTATTAGCCACCGAAGAGCACACCAGACTCCAAGCTCCATGCTATTAAAATGTATTGTTTAAAGGACGCGGGAAGCCACATGCTACTACAATGAATTAGTGATTAAGTTGAAGTCATTTTAAGTTTATTTTCATCGAAGATATAATACAAAAAAGAAAGTCGAAAAAAAATCAAGGTTTTATTTCACTCATTTTAGACAAAGTGGGGGGGCTGTAAAGAATAGATACAAAATATAATGTCATATTTTTAAAAAAAAAACTAAAAAACTATACTGGGAAGATCAGATTTTTGTAACATTGTAATAATTTATTTATTTATTTTATTTTATTTTATTTTTTTTAGGTACATTATGTAACTTTTTCTACTGGGTGTCTGATACTTACTTGTCTCAGTAACAATGTTGTTCTGAACAGTCTACTCTGCCTATTTTCTATTTTAGTTTGACCAAGTGCGCTGGCCCTTTAATAAAAACCAGGACGTCCCTGCAGGTCATGTGCATTAGTACACACAGTATCACAGGAAGGTCTCTGCCTGGTGACGTGTTCGTTACACTGTGATAAGTTCATAAAGACATTCACTGTAAGTATACAACTTAGTGTAAAAAGTTAAATGTATTAATAAATAAGATGCGTTTAAGCAGTTAAAGAGTACAAAAATTAACTATTTACAAGCTAATTTACATGCTAACTTATGTGGAGTTACTAGCGTGATTTGGGTTAAACATTGTCATACTGGTTATTTGCGTATTCCTTCATAAGATCGCTAATGTATACTGTATTATTTTGTTACAGTTTCAAACTTGCCATATAAAGAACAGTCTATCCCAGGGATGGGCAAACTTTTTGACACACGGGCCACAATGGGTTCTAAAATTTGACAGAGGGGCCGGGCCAGGATATATATACGCTGAGATTTCACCTGTAACATGTAGCAAAGCATGAATATGCAAGGCTGTTTTTCACATGCATTAATTAAATGAATAATTATTGAACAAGGTTGACACTTACCTATTTTAATATAATTTGGTCACGTTCGGCAAACCGGATTAAGCCCAAAGGGCCGTGTGTGGCCCCCGGGCTGTAGTTTGCCCACCCCTGGGCTAAACACATCCTGGCGTCAGTGACTTATTATGTGGAGGTGTTTAATTCCTGCAGATGTCATTGCTTTGAACGCAGTGACTCATAGTATGGCATTTAACTTATTATTTACTCATTGTTCTGTTACTGGTGTTTGTATATCTGATAAAATCCTTTGAAAAATCTCTCCAAAGAGGAGTGATGATGGTACTGCCAGTTTCCATGGAGATACAGTATATATGTTTAATGCAATGCTGTGGAACATTCCAGGCAAACCAATAACATGAACACAAACCAGTACAAGACCCTCCAGCAGAAAACAAAAAAAAAAAAAAAAAAAAACAGCTACAGTGTATCATTAGAGGAGTTTCATTTTCGACGTTCTGGGTACCCCCTCCCTTTGCTCCCTCTGCTAAGTCACACCCTTTCAGAGAGCACTGTGCATCCCCTAAGGAAACTACTTCACATTCAGGTTTATGAAGTTGTAGTGTGTTTTGTTTTGTTTTTTGTTTTTTTTTATAGAAAAAATTGCCTCACAAGAGCATGGATGATGTTGGATTGTGGACAGAGCTTTGGATAGGATCATTAGGTTTCAAATTGGGCCTCGGAGAGATCGAAAGATTACTCAAACATAAATGGATGACAACCTGTTCTGGCATGTTTTTGATGAGCGAACAACGTTATAACAAGGTAGAAAGCTCAGAAAAGTCAGTTTTGTATAACACCCCCACTTTAACTCAATGCAATAATCAACTTTTTTCCATCTCTAACCACATGAAACCACTGAAAAACAATTGCCAGCGTTAATTAGTTGTGAGTTGTGTTTAATGGCGGTGAACTGATGTAAGCTGCGAGGACATGAGTGAGCGGTGGTTAGCAGGACGTCTCGGGCCCATATGCCGAGTGCAGGCGGAGCATCTGTGACAGGAGAAGAATGGACCGCTATCACTATGGAGAGACCCAGTGTGGAGTAAACAAGCTCCACAAGTACAGAACACAGAACAGAGAGGCCTGAGAGGACGGGAGGTCTCACTCTGATGAGGGATTACAACTGTGACGAAAGATGGGGAAACTTAGATATGTGATCAGAGCATATGTACTCAACGGCCGGGGCGTGCTGATGGAATTGTTAAAACACATGGGAGCGTCGTGTTATGTTCGGTGGTGTCTGTTAGGGAGTTTTGTAATAATGGAAGAAAGGCTTATGTTTTAGTAAGTTCAGAATAGTGATCTTTTCTAATCATTCACACGTTTGGCTACATTTAGAAATAAGAGCGAAAAATATTGCACCAAATATTACAGATACAGAGAAATGGAGGAGAATTACATGGTCCAGTGGTTCAAATATATAACTTTGCTTGGGAAGGACTAACAATATGCCAACGGACTTTTTTTTATTTTTTATTTTTTTTTTTTTTTTTTCCCACCAGACCTCGTCCCCACAATGATACCTTCATCAGTTAACTCCCTTAGAGTGATTCATTCTAGTTTGAGTAATATGTATTTTCCTGCATTTCAGACGCCATTGATCTGAAAATTCCCATTTTCCCCTAAACCCTACACATGCCCACTGCTCGTTACTTTGCTCTTAGACATTTATTTCTTTCAAAAACTCTGATACACATAGGATCCAGCAGCGTCAGGTATCAATTTTTTTATCACAAATCCACCACTTTGCTTTAATGATAGTATATTTTTTCAGTACTTTTTAGCAGCATACTTTTACTCCCATTTCAGTTTTTGTTTTTTTCTATTGAAGTAACAGTACTCTCACTTTAGTAATAGTTTTTCGTTGAGTAAGTAGAAGTGACTTTGTGTTGACAATATTAAATGATTTGAACATTTGTGTTTCTTGCACAGCTCCTTCAGATATGTTTTTCAAATGTGTGTGTAAATCCTTTGAAAACACCAGATTTTTGGCAGTATTTTATGTTTTCAAATTATTTTTCTTTCATTTATTTATTTATTTATTTCAAGCAGAGGTACACCTAACGCACATCTCACATTCTGTTCTCATACAAGCTCGAAAAGGAGTGGGAAGAAGAAAACTCGTCAAGTAAATAAATATTTTTACTTTATTTTTTCAGAGCAATTACAACTACCCTTCCGACATTAATATGAGCAAATATATCACCGAAGAACGAACCCTTAGTGTACAGTGGTACTTTGAGTCACATGGGTCAAATTCAGAAACCCAGCAGTGTTACCGTCGACACTTTAATACCAGAGATGCCCAAGAGTAAATGCCATTAGGAAGGAAGGAAGGAATAATAAGTGGTTTTCAAAGACAGGGGGCAGTATGTGATCTCCACAGACCTGACTAGTCCGGATTTCTTTCTGTGGGACTATCTTAAAGAAAAGGTGTTTGTGAATAAACCTCAGACAATAAACGACTTAAAACATAACATAGAGGATCAAATAAGAGTCATAAGCTCGAAAATGCTTTCAAATGTTACGCAAAGTGTGTTGGATCGGGCTATTCAGTGCCAAACCCAAATGGTGGACACTTAAAGTTTAAGTAGTGATAAGTTCAAATGTAAGTGAACAATTATAACTGTATATACTGCTAAAAATCTGGGAAGGTTCAGTTTACCTACCGCTAAGATTTGATGAGTATAACTTAAGAATTATAGGAGCTATCGGAGATTTAAAAGTGTCAGTGACTTTTGGGCCACACTGTACATGAGTAACACTATTTTGAGGTAACGTTACTCACATTCCCCATTACCGCCTCTCTTTTTAATTCCTCGCTCTGTATGCTCACCACCAGTCAGAATATCCACGGCGCTTTACTACACCATAGAATATAATGGACTCTGCGTATATATATCGCTCTCCCCTTTTTACAAGATAGCAGATGGCCCACTACTGTTTCAAATGCATGTTCACCCATAGAGAAAACCATATCTGCATTATTATATTGCTCCGTATTATTGCATGAAAACAATTACGATTAAATACAGGCCCCAAGCATCAACAGGTGTCCATGTTCATTATCTTGGCATCTGTTGTTGTGGTACATTCAAACACAGAAACATGGAGGCATTTGAGCTAGGGCGAGATAGACCAGGCTGCATATAAAACGATTATGTGTTTTTATGGTGTTTATTGTCATTAAATTTGTGAAATAAAAGTACTGCCAAAATACTGCGGCTTAAGGGCTGGCGCAGTTGCTTTCGGTCGTGTTGGTGAATAGTGTTGAGCTACTGGAAACTTGAATTAGTTATCCCTGTTTTGCATTACGGAACTTAAACTGATTATAATTTACTTTGCAGCTGATGTCGTCAACATTCAACAGGCGTGAAGCTAGAGGCACTGCTCTGTCTGAAGAGCTCAGCCAAGTGTTGTTTTTTTTGGGGGGGTTTTCGTACAGTTCCTCTTTGGATACTATTTTTCACAGCTTTTCATGGAATCAGACTTTAATATGAAGAAGCATGACGATGAGGAGGAAGAGGAGGGTGGTGGATTAAGGAGCAGGGGCGCTGACCTGGAAGCCCCCCCACATGGCTGCTCTCTGCTGGAGGCCTCAGCTTCATCATGTCGTCTGGGGATAACACCATCACAGCACTTAATAAACACTGAACAATCTTAATCCTCGAGGTTCTGTTGGGTCTTAGCACTTCCTCTGTTTGGGCTCATGATTTAGACAAAAAAGAGAATTACGTACAGTTATAAATGTCAGAGTAATCCCTTAGTCGTCCAGGTTTGATCCATACCAAAAAACAAAATTAAAATCTGTGACAAATGGTTGTAGGAGTGAAGATGTTTTGTGCTGAAACGTCTTCACACCTACAACCATTTGTCCAGTTGACAGATTAAATTTCGTCTTTTGCTATAATTATGAATATGAATGTATATTTTCATAGTAATAATAAATAGAGCTTTTAATGCATCATTTATTCTACTATGGCTTCTGTAGCCACATAATCCCTGGGTTAGACTGATGAAAGTGAGGCTGCCAATCCACTCACTCACCACAAGTGTCTTGCAGAAGGATACAATAATAGTATGTACTTGTTCTGAGCAGATCCTTTGATCTTCACGTTGTTTAGTGAGTACTTTCTCCATTGACTCACTTCTACGCCAATATTTTCAGGCAACACTGTAGAACAAAAATAGCCATGGATTTTGGAATGTTGTCAGATTTAGCTGTTATCCATCATCAATCTGATTTCTTTTTCAAGATTGATAGGAGATTGAAATATCAAAACACTGTTAAGATAACCTGCATCAGTATATTTTCTACAACTGAATAATAGACCTGAAATGTTGAGATTAACTTTTAGTATCCTTATTCTTTGGGATGTGATATTTGTTTAGTAATAAGACTCCAGCCTGGAGCATAACACATTTAAACACTCAGATATTCTTTAGCAAAACTGTGTTAACATCATGAAAACCAACGTGTTACCTGTAATTTACACCTGGAGCTGCAGCAGTACGTAATGGGGGCAAAGCTGCATGTAATTTAAAATTGTTGATCGGATAAATTACGTTTTAAAACTATACAAAAGTTGACAAGAGGGATGATGCTTTGCAGCACAATAACAAGCCATGGCTTCATAATTAACTTGCATTAATTAGGCTACTTAACATCTAAGTTTCAGTGTCTGCACAGCACTGGCTTGTTCCTTCACAAGTTATTCTTGTAAAATGTATGTTTGATGTCGTAGAGTGTATCATATTTATCCTCCATGGCTGTAAACTTTTCGTAGTCCATCACGAGTCGTTCCTCGAGGTCCTGAATGCAACACACTGTGTTTACACGACTTTATTGTTTTTAGAGAATGTATTTTGAAAGGTCATCAGAGGTTTCTTGTGACACCACTTTCCTGTTGTTCCGGGGGTGAAAAGCCTGGAGACGCTCTGTTGATGCAGAAAAAATAGAACTCCAAACTAATTTGTGTGACTCATATCATAATTACGCCCGTTGGAAGCACGTTTGACATTGTTGCTGGAGACTGTCCGACCAGTTAAAATGAAAATTGATCCCTATGTGCTTATTTCATATATATGTTGTAACTGCTTTTGTGTAAATTAGGGTTTTAAGTTCTGCTGTATTAACGTCCTTACCTATAATTCATATTCACAATATTTCTTGTCCTTGTCTTAAAGGTCCTGTACCCAATTTTCTTGCCCCAGTAAAGATATAATGTATAAGCAGCCCCTGAGGTCATAATAAGTCCACTGTGTCTGCAACAAATTATAAAGCGGTTTATTTTCCGATAATCAGGAGGTGTGAGCAAGCCAGATGTTATTGCAGTGACTCTTCTCTGGTCCCTGAAAGTTGTGAAACGCGCTTACAAACTCAATGTAATATAACTTAGGACCACTGCAAACCATTTAAAATGAACTATTTCTGTTTTTCACATTTTTACCAGTAGATGGCAGATGTGAAACCTGTTCACCTCCCCTCACCTGGCCTCATCTGTCCTCCCTTCTCTTCTTCTGTCAGACCAAAGCTGGCACGCTATCAGACAAAAGTAGCGTAGATAGCATCTAGTAGGCTGACCAAACTAATTACAGATGCTAGCTTTAAATATGCCGTAAAGATCTGATCCTAGTTCATTTTCGCTTTATCTTTGATCGCATTCGCACCATTGTTCCACTTGAAATTGCCTTCTTTTCAACTGCTCATAATATACAACAGCTTTCACAATACTCCGCAACACCTGATTACGCCATCCCACTCACTCCATATACATTTGCTGAGACGCGTTTTCACGGCACAATTATTGTCGGAACGCAACAAAATAACCCATATCTCTCTCTCGCGTAACCACAACAAATGCAAAACGCTTACAAATGATCAGAATGCAGAGTGGGGAACGTAAATGAGAAATGAAAATGGCGATTTGGCTGACAATAAAATGACATTATCAATCCTGGCTCTCCTCGGCAGGCTTTGTAACTGTTTGTCACACGCGATGGCTGCTTCTCCAAAACAAAATGGTCCTGAGATGTAATTGTCTTATACTTTGATTGGACAAGCGTATTGTGTTTCCGCGACAATCCAGAAGTGTCCTCCATATTACATTCAAATGCAAATTACGCCCACACATCATATTTGCATATCCTTCCCGTGCAGCCGCGCAGTACAAATAGGTTAGGCTAGACGATTATGCTTTATCAGCCTGGAGAAAAATATAACGACGGAGATGGGGAGAAATTATAGAGGGGAGGTTTGTGTGTGTGGATTGGTTGGGTTCGTGTGATGTCATGGCATTTTAAACTGTCGGGTGTTTAAATTTGAGGTGGAGGGAAGGTCAGAATTCCATAGTAGAAACTGTCGTGTAACTGTCAGATTATGACTGGGCCTATTTGCATGAAACAAAAAAGTGGCACAATTTTGTCTCTCAGCACAAATTTGACCCAATTCCTGACTATTAATAATGTTTTAATATGTTTTAGGAATACTGCATTCAAAAACAACCCTAAACCCCTAAAAGTCATCCATGGATTTTTAGAGTTGCCATGTTAACAAAATAATGTAGCTTTTGAATGACGAAAAGTCCTCACAATGGTGAAAAATTTAAAACAAACAAAAAAAGCTCTTAATAAAGCTACCACCTGTATGTATGTGGCACACTGTCAGACAGCAGTAGCATAGAGCGTCTCTAGTGGTGTTATGTGAGAATACAACATATTGGGAATTAGATACCCAACTTTTTTGAAAATGAGTACATTCTGTGTTTTCTTCCAAAGAGTATATTGTAAAAGCAGCACTGCACACTGTCCGCAGCAAATAATAAAGTAATTTTATTTCTTGTTAATCACGAAGTAAGGGCTGAAACCAGTGTCCTGATTGGCTGTGCTTGGGCACCACCCCCGTTTCACTTCTGAATAAAGCTGTTCTAAAGGCGAGCATGTGTCCAAAAGTGTATCCATGTGGATTAACAATATTGTGTTAAAGGGTTTGTGAGAGCTACAGATGAGTTAGACCAGAGATGGGCAAACTACGGCCCGGGGCCCCCCGAATGTCAAATTTTAGTACCCACTCCCGTGTGTGAAAAAGTTTGCTCACCCCTGAGTAAGACAGATTCAAAGACCTAATTCTATTGTAGAAACATCAGGCACCCCAGCTTTAGTTTGAAATGATGTCATCAATTTAAGCTTCAGAATGGGGCAAATTATGGCCAAAGCAAGTAACAATTTCTAAACCAAGTATTTTTTCTTTTGAATAGTCAAAAGATTTCAAAATGGCACCCCTAAACATGAAACCTGAACTTTTGTATTGGCTTGTATTGTACAAAACAAGAGCTAATAGTTTCACCTGGTGTAGCCGACATTATTGCACATAGTTGTACAGAACATTGGGTCTGTGCTAAGTGATTTGAAAAGGATTGTGGGTAATTAGCAGAGGTACAGAGCACAAAGTGGGTCGATAGTTCTTTTTGAAAAGGCATATGTTTGGAGAGTGTTGAACAGACCCCAGGGACGTTATGTCATAAAAATCAATGTGCTGTATTACACACGGCAGAGGTTGTTACGGAGCTGGTTCGAACATTTAGCTCAAGATGTTAAGGCTGGCATAGTGTTTTTGGAATCCATTTCTAAATAGGGTGAAATATGTCTGTTTGTTCCCTGACATGTTAATTAGCGCTAATCAAAGAGTAAACTTAAAGCTACAGCAGGTGACTTTCTGCACGATTCCAAGGAAATTCAAAGTTAAACCATACTTAAGAGCATTCCCCGTGGAGATATAGATATGTGTTGCGCCATACTGCGGATTATTATAGCCAAACAGACATTTCCATGGAGCCAAGCAGGTGGAGACCCTCCTCCAGACTAAATAAGAGTCAGGTTTGTGGAGATGCAAGCCCAACTCAGAGTAAGGACACACACTTTTTTTTTTTTTTTTTTTTTTTTTTTTTTTTTTTTTTCAGTTTTTCAGTGCAATAAACACAACCACAGTAAAAAAAAAAAAAAATGTTTAAAAATCCTAAAAAAATGTACTTATTTTTTGCCCATTCCAATTCATTTTGTCTGCATAATTTTAAAGAGTCAAAAACGAAATAATCACACAGTTAACATAAATACAACTGTTATGTGCTTGTCATTATTGGCATGAACAAAAGGAACAGGAAGAAGATAAATCTCATAAGCCCTGCTCCTTTCACAGATCATTAAAATAAACATTTCTTTAATAATCGTTCCCCACCCCAACCAAGTCAATGAGCCACGTGCGTGTTTAAACTATCCTCTTGTGCTTTACATTTCATTAACTTCAGTATTTTCCTTAGTCACATAGTCCACAGTCCATCATTATTTTGTCCTTGTACATTTTTTAAAATATAGAAACACTAGTGAAATATTTGAAACCACGATTTATCACGTTCCACAGCTTGAGTTGTTATGCAGAGACATTTCTGTTTAAATGTTGTCCTTGAGAATACAGTTAAAAAAAAAAAAAAAAAAAAAAACACATTGTCTGCTATGGTCACAGTCCTATTAAACAAAAGTTCTGCACATAACTCATAAAATCAACTAAGTCTTACATGCTACCATCAGTAATTAGACCCCGTTCTTGTTGTATTCTCACGTATCACCACTAGATGCTGTCTACGTTACTGCAGTCTGATAACTTTGGCTTGATAGAAGAAGAGCAGAGAGCACAGGTGAGCCAGAGCAAAGACCAGGTGAGCGGAGGGGAACAGGTTTCACATCTGGCATCCACTGAAAGAAAAAAACATCAAATAAACTTACTCGGTTTGGAAATTCTACTGTAGTTTATGCATGTATGTGAGAAAGGCATTTTATACAGATTAAGCACTAATCTGTGTGTCTAAATCGTATTCAGGTGCAGATTGGACAGTGACGTAGTTTCAAGCTGAAAGCGTTCATGTTGAGAGAGTAAATCCACCAATAGTAGGTTTGCCTGTAGTGTCTTGACGTTTGGTTATAAATCCAACCAAATGCTTTGTTTATTGAGATATTACGTTACCTTTAATTAACCGCAACAGTTAAAATGACAATTTTGACAATTCTGTTAGAGGCATTCAGTCCTTCTTTAAATTATGAAGTAGCCGTTATAATTTAAGAGGTTTGCTTTGGTCTAGTGAAATAGGAGCTAATGTGAGGCAAAGATGTGTCGATTTTAGGAATAAAACTTTGGAATGATCTCAGCAATGAATTTAAGTTCATTAAAACTCCAAATAAATAAAAAAACACAAACTTTAAACCATGAGTTAATTCATACTTATTCATACATACTATCGTAGTAGGTTTATATGAGCTAAGAGATCTGTGTTTGAGATATTGATTGAAGTAAATACATTTTGTTATGTCACTGTATTGTGCAGTGTGTTGTTCAGGATGGTCTTACATAAGCACGCCGCTTCAGCCCAATCCTTTTATGGTTATAATGAATGAAGAAAATGTTTTATTTTGTCTTTTTTGATGAGAATATAAACAACCAAAATCAAATTCATTCATTCATTCAAGACTGTAACTATAGAGCAGTCATGTAAAACTCAGGTCCACGGGCCAAATTTTGCCCTCGATATAAATAAGGTTAGCCCGCGAGATCACATCAAAGATCGTCGCGCCAGTATAGCACATGCACCTCTAATACTACCAATCCCAGAATGCTTTGCAAATGTGTTGGGGCCGGTCCCCACCACCTCCGTTGACACTCATTAGCATCTGCCATCGTCTCACTCAAATTTAATCCACCCCTTCTGAAAACATGCAGAGGTTGCTGAAATTGTTCAATAAATATTTTGTTTAACCTGCGACTAATCACAGTTTTTAATTTTGGCCCTCTGTGAATTTGAGTTTGACACCCCTGATATAGAGTTAAGAGCCAAAGGAACTAGTATCTCAACTTCTGATTCCTTCGCTCATACTATTATTTCAACTTCTAACACCTACCTTGCAATGACACGTTGGAATTATCTCAAGCAAAACCTCTGGTGTTCCCCTTCTCTGCCAAGGTCAAACGGTTCAAATTCACTTTACTGCTAAACCCAGAAACCTTATCTGAACATGCCTTACAAATGTGCGGACGGTTACCAAGCTGTATTTTTAGATGACCACTCTCAAATATGCCCTCTCATTTTGGTGGATCACACGCTTCTTTTCATGATGGCCACGCTCCTGTCCTCTCCTACCCCCTTCGCCCACACCCCCCTCTTCTCCTCTCCTCCCCCTCTCTTCTGACCGCAGTGATAAAAGCTTCTATCAGCTCACATTTTCTCAGGCCCCATCATTATTGGATGAGCCGGGATGCGTAGTGGCTGGAAGCACAGTGCTGTCTGTTTGCAACATTCATACATGAGGAGCGCGCGGGTTATTGCAGGGAAAGTGTGTGACAAACAGAGAGAGGGAGGGAGGGAGGGATGGGGGGAGGAAGGGACGGAGGGAGGGAGAGAAAAAGGAGTGAAGTGATGACTGTTGACACCTGCACTGGCATCACCTGAGCCCGGGGAGACATGTGAAGAAGGCTGTGTTACTCACCTCTATGAAAAAAAGAAAAGAAAAAAACACAAAAACTTTTAGTATTCAAAAGTAACTCTAACTTAGTGCAGGATGTAACTTTTCTAGTGGGGTCTGCCGTGTTCTTGTGTCCACGGAGATGTTGGTTTGTCCAAAATGTACCACTGTGTTACATTAAACGTATGTGTCTTATTCAATTACAGGCATTTTAGTGGAAAAAAAAGAAAAAAGAAAGAAAGAAAAACATTCATTCTTACTAGGTCTTTGTCTGACCTGAACTCAAAATAATCCCTGCATTTTTTAAACTGGGAGTTCTTGCAATCGAGGGCCCTCTCTGTCTAAATAAAGGACACAATCATGTCTGTGCCGGTCCCGACCCAGGCCCGCACATTCGAAGAGGTAAGCTGAGTTTTGCTGTTTCATGTAGAGTTTTATTAGCAGAATAACAGTGCCTGTGTTTAAATACTACATTTGTGTTGTACCTGCACTTGCTCTCCTGCTGAAGCACTTGTTCCATGGCCACTGATCCACCTATTCCCTCCTTTTGTTCTCTCATGTTTAGGTAAATCTCATTCACGAGTCATTTTGCATGGCCTTTATATGGTGAATGAGAGGTGTGGGGAGGGCGTGACTCGACGTGGGTTCATTTGTGCAGATTCCAGCTGCAGGTGGGATGTGTGAAGCACAGACTGCAGGAGGGCTGTACAGGCAGGGTTTTATAAATCACGAGTTTGTGTGGTGCACACCTCCCATGGCCACTAGGAGTATGCACTTGCACAGGAGAATTCTCACGCAACTGTTTATAAATATGGTTATTTACATATAATTATAAATATATAATATAATACAATGAAGCATTTCAGGGAACATCTCCATGGAAACAAACAGGCAACACATTGTCTTTTTGAGAAAATTATCGTGGCATGTCTGTTGACCCAATTCCTAATGAACAATAATCTGGTTCAACAATTCACAAAATTAAATCAAATTGTATTAATAGTAATTTTGCGCCAGTTACAGCACATAATGCCAGAACTATATATATATATATATATATATATATATATATATATATATATACATATATGTGTGTGTGTGTGTGTGTGTGTGTGTGTGTGTAAATAAAATCTTATCCTACAGTTATGTACCATCAAGCCAAATAAAAGCTAAAAACTGACTTTTTTTTTACCTTTTAAACTGTTTATGGTGTTGTCCCCATGTCAAAAATACATCTGAAGTTGTATTTAGTTTAATTCACGCCTGTTTCATTAATCCATGCCCAGATTGTTGCATCATAGATAAAACTCCAAACTTCTCCTGTGCACTTTTTAAGCCATCTCCACACTCATTCTTTTCAAACTGGGTTTACAGCGAACACATAGCTCTAATAGCAAAGCATTCACAGGGGATAATTTGCTTAAATTTTTAAATGTTCATTCCTGTTTCTGACAGCAGAGGGAGCTCCAGTGCCTACATGCTATTTGGAAACTAAGGTGAAATTTTAAAAGAACATTTTCCAATTGCAGACATTATTTCAAATTAGAAAAAAAAAAGAAAAAAAAAGTGAAATACTTATCCCAATGTAACTAAAAGCATGTTTAAAAGAAAATTAAAGCCACGAGTGTTGTCATTATACTAAAATTTAAATACTAATGACTTAGATACTCAATACTGATTTTGATACCACAAAGATAATTAAAAACACTCTTTCTTTACACAATGCAATATCATTTTCGACATTAAATCATAAAACTTTCTTGTATATTACCATGTGGTGTTTCATCGTGGTCCATGGGCGTAGTCTATGTGGTCTTATACTAGTCTTGTTCAAATGAGTATCTAGCTTCTGCAGTAATTTTAGTATCACTAATATCTGTTTTTCAATACTTTTGAAAACCCTACTTGTAACTTGCTTTTCCTACATACAGATTTGTCAGTATTTGCCATAGGCCCGAGCGCAGACAGACACATACTTCCACCCACGCGTCTCTCCGTTCACATTCACACCATCTCCAGGAGAGAATGGTCCCAGCAGTCGGGAATGTAGCAGCCATTATCACTGCTGTGGTCTCCGAACGGGGCCCCAACCTCAGCCAGCCAATTAACCTCTGTGGCTCCAGGCTCACATACACCATACGCACCATATAGAATCACACATACCAACAGTCCCTTACGAGAAACCATGACTGCAAAAAAATAATAAATAAAAATAAAAAATACTCCAAATACTACTTCAACTATGACGACTACTACAGTTACTGCTACAATATTACAATTGCTACTACAATTGGATTATGGATTGATATTTTTGGACATGTATATATGTGTACATGATGTATTTATTTATTTTGTGAGAACTAACTCAAGAAATCATTCTCTATGGGATAGACTTTCTCTTTTTTTTTTTGTTTCAAATGCCAAAAGCTCAGAATAGAGAAAGATAAATATAGTCAAAGATAAGTACCTAAACCTATTTTATGTCAGTAAAATGTATATATTTTTCAAAAGAGATCATTGTAAAAAAAAAAAAAAAAAAAAAAAGAATAAACAAAAAAAAAAATAGATACAAATGTATTTAACTATGTAATTATTAATTAATTTGGACAAACAAAAATAATTACATGAAAATGGATTATACTCAATTTAGTTTTTTTACCTGTTTTTATTCATTTATATAACTTATTCGTTTATCTTATTTATATACGCATTTATTATATATATATATATATATATATATATATATATATATATATATATATACACACACACACACACACACACACACACACACACACACATATATATATATATATATATATATATATATATATATATATATATATATATATATATATATATATATATATATATATATATATATTTTTTTTTTTTTTTTTTTTTTTTTTTTTTTTATGTATGTATTATTGTTTTCTTTCTTCACAATTTGACATTAGCACTTTTTTTTTTCCCATTAAGGCTGTGGCCTACTTTATAGAGAGAGACATTTAGGTCATTTTTGCCTGTGAAAGGTGTTAATTGCAGCTATACAATTATTCTTTCTTTACTTTGTTACTGTTCAGGGGTCATGATGCATCTTCTTAATGTTTTTTTGTTTTTTTTGTTTTTTTTAAACAACTTTTATCTCCTACATTCATAAAACTGTCTCCTTCGCTTCTGGCAGCTCCAACCTCAAACCTTCCACCCAAATATCCACAGTCCAAAACCATCTCAATCTGGCAACAACACAGTTAATCTAAATTTGAGTCAACCCAATCAATCAACTGAATCTATCAAAGTGTCTTGCCCAAAGATGCAATGGCAGAATGCACAGCCTGTAAAGGAAATTGAACTGCCAATCTTGTTTTCTGATATCCATAATACGCACTTCAACAATGAAAGGTTGGTCTGAGGACAACTTCTACATTTTATATAATATTTGAGATGTTTCTAATAGTTTTTTTTTTGTTTTTTTATAATGCATGTCATAACAGTAATAGTTTAAACCTGAACATGGTAGGTGCACAATGGAATTTTTCTGGTTTGGTTCGGCCACCTGCTTGTCTCCATGGCGATGTCTTTCCTTTGCCTGGAATGTTCCACGGTATGGCATTAAACATGTCTTTCACTGATTTTAATTCCAGCTGTCTTTAATGCTAAAAAAATATTCCATTGTTTCTCTGAGTGGTCTCGTTTATCCGCAGAGCTAACCTAAAACTTGGCTTCGTGGAGACAGATATGCTCGTCATGCTATACTGTGGAACATTCCTGACAAAGCAACATCTCCATGGAAACAAGCAGGCCTCTTCTTTTCTTCCTCTTCTTTCATTCAGAGCGTCCTAATTATTCACCGTGATGGGTTTATAAACACTTTTCACAACTCTTAGACACATAAGTTAATATTGTTTTTGAGACAGTAGAGCTATTAGCAACTAGCATGCTAATATACACTTCCTAATTATCTGGCAATCAAACGCTTTATAGCAGGGGTGTCCAACTCAAATTCACAGAGGATCAAAATTAAAACCTGGGATTAAAACTAAATATTTATTAAAAATATATATATATATATATTTATTGTAAAATTTCAACAACATCTGCGTGTTTTTCAAAAGGGGTGGATTTAAAAAAAACTAAATAAATTTGAGTGAGGCGACAGGTAGCAGATGCTAATGATTGTCAGCAGAAGTGGGAGGGGCAAAGCATTCTGGGTTTCGTAGTATTAGCGGTGCATGTGCTATACTGGTGCGGCGGCTGGCGGGCAGCTCTAATACAAATTTGATATGATCTCACGAGCCAAATATAATTATATCAAGGGCCAAATTTGGCCTGCGGGCCTGAGTTTGACATGTCTGCTTTATATTTAAACACAGACAGCACACAGCTTTGACCTCAAGAGCTGCTTATATGCTTTATTTGTACTGTGGCCAGACAAAATTTGATCAGATACATGGGACCAAATCAGGTACTGGCAAAAAAAAAAAAAACATTGCACATTCCCATCACAATGAATAAAAAGTCAATATTGTCTTCGATAGCACACACACCCTGCTCAGCCTGTAGCTTTCATGTGCTGTTTGTGTGGATGCAAACAGCCTCCCCTCTCCTTTGGGACGGTCCCGCTGTGCTGCCGTGTGTCGTATACCACCCTGCGCCACCAATCACGCTCCATACATTTTACATCACAGCCACAGTTTATTGCGGTGCTTTCGGATTTCCCTTGTCTGCTGGCGTCCCTTGTCTCACACGTTGGCTGTCAAAAAGTGTTACATCTGCACCACACAGGCTTTTTTTTAATGCTGCGACGTCTTTTTTCAAGCTAAACAGTTGAAGTGCCAGTGTCTAATGGTAATGAGTGTTAGATTTGAGGATAAGTGTGTCTATTTTGTAATATTTTTTATGTTTTGTAAGAAATAACATCTGGCTGTCCCAATCAAAGCATCTTATCTCTTGCCTGAGGAGAAAAGGGCAGAATGTATTGTCAGTAGAGGAAATTGAACTGACAACTTTCATTTTTGACAGTCAATAAAAGTTAGATTTAAGGACAAGTTCGTTCATTTTATATACAATTTTTGGGTGTTGTGTAAAAAGTAACATCTGTCCATTCCAATCAAAGTGTCTTGCCCAAAGATACAACAGGAGAATCCATAACATTACAGAGATTTAACTACCAACCTTTCAATGAACATTCATAAATAAAAGCTAGATTTGAGGACAAGTTTGTTCATTCATTTTTTTAATGCAATTTTGGATGTTTTTTTAAAAAGTAATATTTGGCCACCCCAATCAAAGTGTCTTGCTCAAAGATACAATGGCAGAATGGCATTGGCAGTAGAGCAATTCGTTTTAAAGGTCGTTTTGCCCAGATCATTTTGATTTTTTTCTGATTTGTGTGAGACTAAATTGTATGGAAATGGAGTAAGAAAAAATCTGTACATATTTTTTATTTTATTTTATTTTATTTTATTTTATTTTATTTTATTTTATTTTATTTTATTTTATTTTATTTTATTTTATTTTATTTATTTATTTATTTATTTATTTATTATTTTATTTTTATTTTATTTTATTTTATTTTATTTTATTTTATTTTATTTTATTTTATTTTATGTATCTATAGTGCACTTATTTTGGTAGAGTGTCAGATTCACTGATCCAAAGGTGGCAGTTCGAATCCCACTTTCGACCTAAACATCATTGGTTGAGCGGTCAGATCCATTGACCCACAGGTTGACGGTGCGATTCCAGCTCCCACAGACGAATGCTGCAATGGTGTCCTTGAGCAAAACACTTAACCCACCTCACCCCAGTGTCTGTGTACAGTCGTGTGTGAATGGGTGACTGGTTCCTTGATGTAAAGAGCTTTGAGTGCCTTGAATGTGGAAAAACACCATATAAAAATGTGACCATTTACCATATTTTTTATTATTTTTCACTCTATTTTCTTGAATTGACTCAGAAATTCCATTAAACAAGTTGAATAGTGTAGGTTATATCAGCGAATCAATTTCAAACTAATCAAACAAGATTTACAATAGCAAGCTGGCCGTATTTAATTATATTGTGTCACTCTTTTCCATGTAAATCCATTAGGTTTAATGAACATACACGTTTTAAACTGATCACCTTAAAACCTAAATCATTTGTTTTAGATCAACATAAAATAATTCAACAGGAAACAGGTTTGATTTTTTCGTTTTTCTTCATAACCTCCACTTATTCTCACGCCAGTGTATTTCCCCTCTCTGTGGTTGCTCCCTCTCGGCAGTTGGCTGTCACTCGTGTTACATCTCACCCTCACCCTCTTCCTCCTCCTCTTCTACCCCTTTGGTTCTCGTCCCATCAGCGCGATTGCTTTTTGCCTCTCGTCAGCGGGCGAGGGGGGGGGGCGGCTCGGCTAACTGTGGGTGTCATCTTGGCTGTCGTGTCCGTGGTTTCCGCTCCATGGACGGCCTAAGCTCGTGTGTAAATGAGGGAGGAGGGGGAGAGTGTGTGTGAGTGTGTGTGTGTGTGAGTGTGTGAGAGTGAGTGTGAGTGGGGGGTGACCAATCAGCTATGCATACATCACCTTTACGGGACAGGGGCAAGGGCTTACACAGATGGACTAGTCACAGAGATCATCATAGGGACGGTGTAAGTGTAGAAATGGGATTCAAGTGAGCACAAGTGATTTTGACACTGTTTGTAATGTATTTTGAAAGATACGGGTTGAAGAAAGAAACCAGGGGAAATGCAGTAGCGTTAAAATTGCATTATAAAACCTTTTGCCACTATGGGGATGTTATTTCTTTTCTTGGAATGCTCTACCCTGCAGTATGACATTAAGATATGTCCCTATTTGAGGCACGCCAGGACAAAGGTTGTTTTTTGTATTTTTTTGTATGTGTGTGATAAAAAATAGCAGAAGGCCACACTATGTAACTTTTTTGCCGCTAAAGCTTGTATAACTATTTGATTTTTAAAATTATATATATATTTTTTCAATGTGCTTGTGTTTATCACTATTAAAACTTTGAAAACTATTCGTCTTTACGGCACAGGCTTGCATCTCCACAAACCTGACTGCATAGAGGAGGGCCTTCTCCAGCTTGTTTCCATGGAAATGTTGTTCGTTTGGCTAAAATCGTCCTTATTTCTGCTTAAAGGTCCTATCTTACACAAAATTGCTGCTTGTGAGCTTGTTATAATGCTGTTCCCTCCTCAAAAACAGACCTGGAGTTGTGTTTTGTTTCATTCACACATGTTTGAGTAACACTTTATTATTAGTCTGTCTGCATCTCCAAAGCTCAAAACGCTCTGTTCCACCTTGTGATGTCATGCAGTGGTCGTTTTCAAGTTAACCTAACCGACCTAACTTAACTTTTAGCTCAGTAGAGGTAAATTCCAGGGCTGAAACCATACAAATGATTCTAGTGAAGTTGTAGCAAGCTTAAAAACACAGTGGAGCACTTCCTGTATTGCCACATGATGACATCATAAGGTGGAACAGAGTGTTTTTAGTTTGAGAAAAGAACTTAGCCTTGATATGCAGAGTTTCAGTGTGTGAATGAAAGTGAGTGTTCCAAAGAATGGTTTTAACTTTCTATTTCTTTGGGATCACCACCTCCAGAAATTGATGTACTGTACCTTTAAAAAAAAAACCAAAAACAAAATGTCCATACCAAATCAAACTGGTCTGCTTTCACACCAGTCCAAAAAAAAAGCAGAAACCAAAAGGTAATCATATCTGTTTATAAATGTACTTGAGAGCGGATTGTCAGAAAATTAATAGAACTAAAAATATGCCTTGATAAAAATACCGACGTTACTGATGGTCCATTACTCAGCCGTCTCCTCCTGCCCTCTGGTCCTGCCCCTCTTGTGCTCTTCTGTCTGGACCAGGTTGGAGTTTATGGACTGTCAGTGGTTTGGAGATGCAGAGTAAAAGCTAATATGCAGAAAATGAGTGCACAGTGCTCTCAGGGCCGCCCTTAACATTTGAGAAACATAAAATCTCGCTCATATTACAGGCCCAAGCAGCCGGCTGTGACAGGGACGCCCCATTGACTCAATACTTAGGCAAGGATCATGGGTCTGACGGCAGGATGTGACAAGAGTGTGCAGCGTGGGTTTGTGGACACTTAGGACAAGAATAGGAATGTTATATTGTTATGTTTTTTTTGGTTTTAAAATGTATTTGGGATGATTTTTTTGATGATTCCAAGTGTTTTTAGTGTGAGTGTAGTTAGCTCCTCCCTTCAGATAGATATAAGGTAGTGTCCTCCAGCAATCTGACCAGAACTGAAGAAGCAACGAAACATCTTCACTCCTACAATGTTTTGTCCAGCTGACAGATTTTATATATTTTTTTTTACTATGGATCATACCTGGACAGACTGAGGAATTACACAGAAATGGGCTTGATGGCAGAACGTGACTTTAAGGTCAGAACATCTACCAAGAGAAATTACAAGTATTGTGTTTTTTGGAGTATAAATCGCAGCAGCCAAAAAATGCATAATAATGAAGAAAAAAAACATATATTTCACCTATAAATTTCATCTGAGTATAAGTCACACCAGAGTATAAGTCGCACCACCAAAAAATGCATGATAATGAAGGAAAAAAAACATATATTTCACATATAAATCACATCTGAGTATAAGTCGCACCAGAGTATAAGTTGCACCAGCCAAAAATTCATAATAATGAAGAAAAAAAACATATTTCACATATAAATCACATCTGAGTATAAGTCGCACTCCCAGCCAAACTATGACAAAAGTGCAACTTTTAATCCAGAAAATATGGTAGTTGTTATGATGATTAATTTTTTTTAAATTTGAATTAAAGTTGTTTTTTTGTTTTTTTTTTGTATTAAACTTTGACGTATAATGATTTTCTACATATTAAAAAGCTGGTGCTATTTGAGTAAAAGCAAATAGACATGTAATAAACTTAAGTTTGTTTTGCTCAGTACAGAAATATTGTAAAAGCAGCTGCTAGGGTCAAAATGAGGCCATTGTGATTAAGATCCCACGAGTCAGGAAGTAAGGCTGGTGCGCTGTTAGCATGCTAGTTGTTGTTAGCATTACGGCAAAACTTCGCCGCTAAAAGTTTTGAAAAGTGCTTATAAACTCATTGTGGCGAGTGTTTAGGATGCTTGGAATGTGTTAGGAATTTGAGGAATAACTTTGGACCACTGCAAAAGATGAAATTAAACGTTAAAATGTTTAAGTCCATAAACATCAGCCAATCAAATGAGTTATAAGTGCACAGAAAAAGATTTGAGTAAAATACTTTTGGCTTTTGCAAATATTACTATACTAAGAGCAAACTACAAGGCTTCGATGACCTTTTCAAGTGGCACTTAATTGTTTCTACTAATTAACTCAAATATTCAAGTATGCACAGGTACACAACTGGAATTAATAATAAAACATATTATTTAAAAAAAAGAAAAGAAAAAAATAACAGTGTCGCAGAAATACATTTTATTTCTTCCTCCACAATGATATCTCTCTGTATGTTTGATGTTTTCCAACCCCGTGTGATATGTTTTTCCTTTATTATTTCCGATACGGGCAGACCATACGTGTCCCTGATTGGCTAATCCACCTGTCAATCACGCCCATTTGAAAACAGGGACATCCACTAGTGCCCAAACTCACATTTTTGTAAAGTATTGAAGAAGTTTGTGTTCTGGATCCCAGGCAGCCATTGTGCACTTTAGCTTACACACACAAAAAAAAAGTCCAAGGTGGCAGAGTGGTTAGCCCTACTGCAAATGTGAACAGACGTTAGCTTGGACGCAGATATTGCCTGAGTGGAACTGTAACTGACAGAAAGTAAAGCTGTTTTGTAGCCGGTTGTTAACGCTAACCATCTCTGTATTGTCATCATGCAATCACTTGATATTTGCTCATACGGCATTTGCTTAAAACTGCAACTTTTTCAGCCATAAAATATTCACAATTTGTTTCTTTTCGCTTCATCTCATTAGCTATAATTTATTTCTCCTCTTTTCTAAATGCCAAACCTGCCTGATTTTTACAGTGATTTTGTTGGCTCGCTGCGTTCAAAATCAAAACCACGCTACTCTCAGTTGTTGTTTTTTTTTTTTTTTTTTAGCAGGCATGGTTAAAAAGACAGTACTCAAATAGCTTTAGACAAGGAACCAGAAAAAATCCCACAACAAAAAAAAAAAACGACTTAATTGGACAGAATGAGGATGCACTTTGCAAAATGTATAAGTTTCTCAAGACATGATCGACACATAGTAAAAATAGCTTGCAATTTGTAACATATTTTGCAAAATCTTTCAATTCTGGTTTCCTATTCGTTTTCCAGCTTCTAGCATAATAATAATAAATATAAAACACTTGTATAGTGCTTTTCATGACTTGCAAATATGCTTCACACAGTTCACGAGACAAAAACACGAGTGAAAGAAACAGCTAAGGAGATGTAGCTATTTGACGGCGATTTTGAACAGGTGAGTTTCGTGGCTTTTTTTGAAGACGGCGAATGTGGATGAGTCTCTGATCCATTTGGGCAAGGAGATCGAGATGGTGGGGGCAGGACGGAGAAGGCTCTGTCCCTCCATGTCTTACGTTTAGCCCTGATGGGAGGAGACAGGAGGTTAGCATCAGGTGATCGGAGACAGACCCAGAGAGGTCGGTGGGGGAGCGAGGTTATGGAGCGGTTTGTACACAACGGTAAAGAACCCGAATTGGATACCCTCGGGGATTGGGAGCCAGATCTCAGGACAGGGGTGATGTGCTCACTGGAGGAGGGCGGCAGCAGAGTTCAGAACGCCCTAGAGTCTATTGAGGAGTTTGGGAGGTGAACCGTGAAGCAGGCTGTTGGAGTAGTCGGGGTGAGAGGTGACAAAAGCGTGGATGAGGGTTTCAGCAGACTGTGGGGAGAGGGATGGGCGGTGATGGAGGTGAGCGATGTTGAGAAGGTGATAGAAGGCGGTTTTGGTGATGTTTTTATGTGGTGTTCGTAGGAGAGGGTTTGATCAAAGATGATGCCAAGGTTGTGGAGGTGGGAGGAGGAGGAGGGGATGGAGGATGTACAAATGTCTCCTTTTTGGCAGGATCAGTATTTCTGTATAAATTATGTTTGGAACCACAATAGAACCAGTAATAGTTCGTTTTCTGATAGAGGATCCACTACCTGATTGTCTCCACGGGATCAGGTAGATATGTTAAAAGCCATTATGTGAAATATTTCAGGAAAAGCTCGCCATGGAAGTGTGAAGGTATATATATTTTCATCTGGACATACAAATGATTTGCTTTGGTCGGCAAAAAATACTTGAAGTTCTTATATTACACCAAATGGAGTCTTGTGAGCTTTAAGCCATGTTATCTAATCCTTTATTATTAGTTTGTCTGCATCCCCAAAGCTCAAAACTCTGTTCCACCTTGTGATGTCATGAAGTGGTAGTTTTCCAAGTTAACAGCTACTTTTTTCCCTTTCGTTGAGTAGAGATGGGCAATCCCAGGGCTGAAATCATCCGCATGATTCTAGTGAAGGTGTATGGAGTTTAAAAACACAGTGGAGCACTTTCTGTATTACCACATTATATCACAAGGTGGAACAGAGCGTGAGGAGAACTTACGCCTAAATATTCAGGGTTCGTATGGTAAATATAAGTGAATTAAACAAAACAAAAATGCTGTTTTGTGATGAGGAAATTACATTATAACATAGATCTGTTAGTTAAGTTAAAAGATCTCTGCAGTTTTTATGCAACATCCCACAAAATAGTCATTTTTCTCTACCCATATAAATGCCGTACATTGTTGTGATACCATTTGAAATCACTTTGGAAGAATTGTCCGAGGACAGAAGAACAGTTTGAGATCCAACCACCAACCCTGGCTGCCGCTCGAATATTAAAAAAAACACAGTAAAATTGTGAATTTGTTGCGGGTAAGAGTATTGTGAGGACTCTCTAGCCTCGCTGTATATGTTTGCTGGTTCCTTAGTGCCACTGGGAGGACTATAACAGATCCGGGGCCAGATGCATGAGTAAACTGTGGACAAGTGTAGCCAAACACACTGCAGATATATGAGCGCTGAGAGGAGAGGGCATAGGGGCCGCTGATCTATGGAGCAAGGGCCGCCAATACATCTGCTGCATACAAGAGACGGGGCCCGGGAGAGGAGTCAAGCATTCTCACACGAAGACTACTGCTACAAGTTTCAGGCAGTTTTCAATTTATAATACTGAGCTTGTGTGAAGGTACTCTAGCAGTGTGTACTTAAGAATGACAAATGCACATCTGATTTGCAAGTGTTTTGTTCAAGTAAATTCAGTACTGTCAGTGAGTCAGTATGTGGAGTTGCCTGTTCTTCCAAAGGGAGATATTACTGGTTTGCCTGGGATGTTCCACAGTATGGCATTAGCCTCATTATCACCCACTGGTCTCCATATTGTGGTGGCACTTCCAGTTAAGTGGGAATCCCATTCATTTCAATGGAGAATTTGAGAAGAGAGAGCTCCATGCAAAATAATACAACCAGTATGACGATGACAGCAATTCCGTTTATTACTGTAAGGCAGTTGTGTTTCAATTTTGTGTTGTGGTGAAATATTTGGTCATGTCGGGCTGTAGAGATCAGGGTTGTGTCTCTCCGGTCATTTTTCATTTAGCCCAATGTTTAAACTATGGAGATTTTATGCTAAATGCTAACCTTAGCAGTCATTCAAAAGTGTTCTGACACTAGTGTGATATTTGTATTAATCAGTAGTAACTCAGCAGTCTATAGGGTTGTCGCAGTATGGTGTCTTATGTCTTCTTCTCATTTATTTACTTGTAAAGGAACAGCACATACACTGCCTGACCAAAAAAAAAAAAAAAAGTTGTCTGGATTTAACTAAGCAAATAGACCTGACCAACCTCCTCCAGTTGGTCAGGTCTAGGTTCAGCAACGGTCTGTGCTCAAAGAATGAGGTCAGCTGACACCTGAATATACTGAATGACCAGGTTATTCCATCAGCGGATTTTTTTCTTCCCTGATGGCACGGGCATATTCCAAGATGAGAATGCCAGGATTCATGGGGCTCAAACTGTGAAAGAGTGGTTCAGGGAGCAGGAGACATCATTTTCACACATGGACTGGCCTCCACAGAGTCCAGACCTTAACCCCACTGAGAATCTTTGGGATGTGCAGGAGAAGCTTTGTGCAGAGGTCAGACTCGACCATCATCAATGCAAGATCTTGAATGTGCGAATGTGTGCTGTAATCAAAGCTAAAGGCGGTCCAACAAAGTATTAGAGTGTAGGACCTTTTTTTTTTTTTTTTGGTGGCAACTTTTTCTTTGACCAGGCAGTGTATGAATCGACACTTTTGCTTTAAACACTCCAGACTGTGCTTTTTTGGTGGTGGCACTTCCAGGTTGAGGGGGAATCCCATTCTTTTCAATAGCGAATTTGGGAAAAGTTTCACCTCAAAAATATGATATAAAGTAGTGCTGATTTGTTTAAAATGTTCTCTATTTTATGACCAACAAGTGAACACATCACCGGTTATGAGGGATGGCTTTAAAACATCCCGGTAGTGCCTATACAACTTATTTGCTGTCAAAATTACTAGCCCCATGCAAAATAATACCACCCAAATGACGATGGCGGCGCCCACGGCAGCTTCCAGAATAAGCTGAGTAGCCAATAAAGCTAATTTCCATCTTCAGACCATCGGCAGGTTAGGTCAAACACCAAAAAGCAAATGTAACACACCTCACCATACATACAACACACTCACTACACATACAATTAAAGAACAGTGCATTTGAAGTTAGAAGCTAAAAGTTAACCGAACAATTCCGCAATATAAAAATGGCATTTTATTATACATGATGACGTATTTGACACTCGACCCACAGATTTAAGGCTTTCAAAAATGCTGCCAAAAGCACTTTTCCTTAACGCCACTGGACCATCTTTTTAGCTGCTGCGCGGATGTCCTCTATATTCCCTATAATGTACAGTGAAATGCTATTAAAATGTGTCTATTTCTTTTTCTTTTTTTCTCAGCGTGATACTTATGTTCTTAATTACCTTATAATGTCTGCACTCACATGCTCACCGTCTCCCCCGTCTGACCCTGTACTTGACCAAAGCTGTTCCGAGTGCTTGTTGAGCGTGTTTAGTCACTGGCTGATACTGCTGCAGTGTAGGAGCAGTGTGGCGGTGAAGAGCAGCCCCCAGGCGAGCCATCTGCAGGAGCCCACGTCAACCGGTGACAATCCACTCTGTCCACACACTTCACACTTCCCGCTCTCTCACTCTGACACCGCTGCTGGGCATGGGGCACTTGGATAGGAACGGGACTTATTTACTTATTTTTATATACACAAAAATATGATGTGGTTATAAGCTACAGCATGATATCACCACGGTAACTTATTTCAATACATTTTAAGAGATTTTTGACATCGTGATTTCATGATGTTGGACCAGACTCAAACCAGACTATTTTTTTTTTACTTTTTTACCCATTTTTATTTATTCATTCCTTACACTTGAAAACAGTACAGTGCAAAGACTAATTTTGCAAGCTAATTTGCAAACAAACTATTCAAGCAGATTCAAAAGAGCTGCAAAGCTTTTGATGAGTTTAGGATTGTTTAATTACCTAGAAACATGCCATACATAAAATAAATGAGTTGGCTTTATGCACATACCATAGAATATATCTAAATATTTTGTTCTATTTGGATTTTTGGTACATTTTGAGTACATTTGAGCTGCAGTTTGAGGGCGATGTCGCTCAAAGAGATCCTCGAGTATGACCATCATATGTTGATCATACAAACGGCAACCACAGAGTCCAGACCTTAACCCCATTGAGAATCTTTGGGATGTGCTGGAGAAGCTTTGTGCAGCATCAGACTCGACCGTCATCAATGCAAGATCTTGGTGAAAAATGAATGCAACACTGGATGGAAATAAATCTTGTGACATTGCAGAAGCTTATTGAAACACTCCAAACTGCTTTTTTCGTGGTGGCACTTCCGGGTTGAGGGGAAATCCCATTCCTTTCTATGGCGAATTTGGGAAAAGTTTCGCCTCAAAAATCTGATATAAAGTAGTGCTGATTTGTGTAAAATGTTCTATGTTTTTATGACCAAGAAGTGAACACGTCACCGGTTATGTGGGAGGCTTTAAAACATCTCGGTAATCCCTATAGAACTTATTTGCTGTCAAAATCGTTAGCCCCATGCAAAATAAATGACGATGGCGCTGCCCACGGTAACTTCCAGAATAAGGTGAATAACTTTTTTTTAGTGGCGACTTTTTTTTTTGGCCAGGCTCTATGTTGTATGAAGATTTAAGACTTCAGAACAGACAGAACTATGAAGTCACACCCGCTCAGAAGGCAAAGACCCTAATGAAACCAAGTCAGAAAGTCTTAAAAAAAGAAGTCAAGAAAAACATTTATGGAGATACATGGGAAGAATGGATGTTTTGGAGTGCATACTGGCATCACTGTTGCAACTGAGAGAGCTGAGGTTATGATTTCTTCTCAAACGATTAAATAGGGACATCTGACATAATATATCTATTTGAAGTAAATGTATTTATGTATTTGCTGTAGACAACTTTGTGTATAGACAGCAGCATTTTAGTTTAGAGTTTTCTTTTTGTCTTGTCCACATCACGATCAGTTTGAATTAGAACTGCGAAGAAAACAACAAACTTAACATTTTCCCAAAGAACGACAGAGAAAAGACAGAGGTTTAGTCTTTTGGGACCATCTGTCACGCAGCTCCAACTATGTGCGAGGGAAACCAAAATGGCAGTGGTAAAAACACTTCCCCAGACATGAGAGAAGAATGCATGTTTTTGTGTTTTAGGCCAGTAAATAGAACATTTAGACAGATGACAGATTAATGTCACACTGTGGGACATTTCAGACAATGCATCTCCATTCAGACCAGAAAAATTATGCAGTTCACATTTATTTTTACTGTCTTAAAAATGTGGAAAAAAACGTGAGTTCATTTTACTCCTCACTTACTTTATGCATCCCGAACATCATAATTAGGATCATAAGCGCTATTCACAGCTCTCAGAGACCAGTGCCGAGACACTAAAACTAACAACAACTAGCATGCAAACACGCATTTCTTGATTTTCGGACAATAAAACGCTTTAGAATCAGATGCAGACAGCACACAGTGGGCTTAAATTGACCGCGAGAGCTGCTAATATATAATATGTCTGTTTTGGGGCAAGACAAATTTAACTCATATATATTTTATGCATAGATTTGATTCCTGCCACAAAAATAGTGTTGTTGTGTTCATGGGCCAGGCACTTCCCATGTCTGTTTTTCTACATGGCTGCTTATGTATATGTGGATCTATAATCAAACATTGCATTATAGTGGAAGTTGTAGCTGTTACTTTTGTCATTTCCTATATAAAAGTTATTACATTATTATTATTATTATTATTATTATTATTATTATTATTAATTGTATTTTTATATATTTTAATTAATTAATTAATTTATTTTTATTTATTGTAAAAATATAAACTTTGAACATCCTATCCCTAAAATATCAATTGCTAATATATTTTAACCAAATCGTCCAGCCCTACTTTACAGGAAGTTTGGTCAATGTGTCTTGCCCAAGTACACACAACAGTGGACAGGTTAGCACTGAGACTCAACTACCCTCACAATCCCACCGAGCATTAGACCGGTTAGACTGACGCTTTTTGAGAACTCTGCACAAATACCACTAAGCTGTATACTCCCAAGGGCCCGAGCGAGTGAGGAAGACCAATAATAACACCGTGATGGGAGACGAAAACTGGAAAAACATATCAAAACATATCAAAACACGTGTTCACACAGGCTAAAAGCAGTCGTAAGGGCTTTGAAGGAGATACAGGATCGAAGTATAGAGCTTTGAGAGCAAGACGGGGAGAAAGAAATCAATAGTGGTGGAAAAGGACTAGATTTTGTATCGGCAACTTTCCTTTGAGCGTGATGCGGTGAGTGGATGGATACAAGATGATCGCGAGTAATTGTCAAAAGGTAAAAGGAGAAATGGTGCATGACTAGGCCTTGATACATGGTGGTTGTATGTTAGATTGTACTGGACAGAAGTGATTAAGCCTAGTAGTACTGCATTAGTAGTAGTAGTAGTAGTAGTGGAAGGAGTAGTAGTAGTAGTAAAAACAGCTTGGTGGAGTCAACTGTGAGAGGCACCTTTTTTTCTTACTCTGGGCTAGGATCTCAGAAAAAGTAGCAGTAGTGGAACTGTAGTAATAGAGGTAGTAGCAGTATTAGTAGTAGTAGTAGTTGCTGTAAAAGAAGAAGCAGTGCAGTTTAAATCTTGCATCTAATTGATAATTGATCATTTTCCATGACAAAACACAACAAATTAACTTGTACATGCACTTTTTGTTGATTTCCCTTTGATAACGGCCGTTTTTATTCTTTATTTATCTGACAGGAGTTGTACAAATATTGTAAAATGATCTCTTACTCACATTTACCCTGTAACCTCTGGGGTGCCTCAGAGGTCAATCTTAGGTCCTGTCTTGTTTCCTTCTACATGCTGCAAATTGACTTTACGATTGCCTTACATAACCTCTCCTTTTCATATGTTTCAATTAAATTATGCATCGCCCTTGGTTGAACTTTTGTATTTTCGCGTCTGCGGAGCTGTTGAACTTTTCATAGACTAGACTTCTCTCACTTAACCTTTTAGTATAACACCGTTTTCTCTTAACAAAACAAAACGTAAAAAGCTTTTCTCAACGTGAAAGCTTCTTTGTTGCTACATTTCAAGGTAAATGTGTTTTCTTTTTGTTGTAAGGTAAGTATGTGATTAGTTACGTCAACATCCATATAGTGCATATCTGTGAATTGTTGTATGTATTTGTTGCTACAAAAAGAACTTCAACCTTGCTACTTCAACCCAATTGAATAAGGCTATGGAATTGTGCTTCTAGTTTAATTTATAGTCAATAAATATCTGGTTATGCAAATGTAAAACTTACCTTTTGTTTGGCACAGTAGTTAGAGCCCCCACCTCACAGCAAGAAGGTCCGAGGTTCGATTCTGGAGCGGCATGGGTCCTTTCTGTGTAGGGTTTGCATGTTCTCCTTATACTGTACCTGCAAAGTGCTACAGGTGACCGCCACGTAATGTAGAATAGGGTCTCCTCTGGGGTCAGGGCTCTCCTAAAAATAGACTCTTGGTCCTGGTTAAATAAAGGTAATAAAAATTGTATACAGCTGTGAATTTTGTCACAAAATCACAATTTATAAGATGTGCAAATCACAAAGGCTTCAATTATTTAAGTAATATGTTGCTGTAAGTAAATGTAATAATTGATCGTCTGTAAAACCTGCTGAACCCATGGAATGCTTGTAAAAAATGAGCATTTCTTTGTTTTTAATTCCATGAAAATATAAAGTTAAAACCATACTTCAGAACATGGGGACAGACATGTTTTATGCTATATTGTGGAATATTACAGCTAAAGGAATAACATTTCCATGGAAACAAGCAGGAAGAGGCCCTTCTCTAGGCCAAGTCAGGTTTGTGCAAGCCTGTTACAGTAAGGGGAAAAATGCTTTTGTTTTAGTCTATTTTTGGGCAATTTATTTTTGGAACCTTTAAATATTGTAAATCTATAATCGCATAAATTCGATTTTGCTTTTCAGCCCCAATTTCTTCACAGATTTTCCACATTTAAAAAAACGCAAATCCCAGCCACATCTATTATGACTTTCCCAACTCTTTTTCCTTTGCTTTGAGGGAAAGTACGGAATGATCAGGAGTGACAGGATGATCGATCGAGTAGATAAGGCACAGAGGAAGTCGGTGACGCTGCCTTGAGTATTTCTTCCTCGCTTATGACATTTTAATATGAGCTGGCTGCACTTCCATAGGCTTCATTACAAAGACATTACAGGCCCCTCCTCCCTGCTCAGCTCCCACACTCCTGCACATATCCACATATCGACTGGTTCCTGCTCATCACACCGTTGCTCCTCGAATAACATACTTTATTATTCCGCCTACAAACACACAATGTAGATAGAAGGAGCATGCGGGCTTTGACTATTTTTTTTTTCCTTATTTAAAGGTCCTTTACTGGATTATTCTCATGTTTTTGGGCTACATTTGTCTTGTCACAGTGCAAATTTATTGTATAAGCAGCTCTTGAGGTTAAAATATGTTTGCTTCTTGCTGCCTTTTATTGTCTGATCATCAGGAAGTACACGTCAGCATGCTATCATGGTGAATAATAACTTTGGACCACTGCAAACTATTTAAAATTGTTCTGTTTTTCACATTGTTAAGACATTAAAAGTCAGGTACAATGCCTTTAAAGGTGGAAACAGAAAGTCAAAACCTTATTTTGGAACATTCTGCATGGAGATAGATATGCCATACTGGGGAAGATTATAGCTAACAAAACATTTCCGTGGAAACAAGCAGGAGGAGACTAAATGTTTACGGCATTGCAAGCCAACTCACAGTAAGGAGCATTTTTTGTTTAAAAATTCACATACTGGGGCTTTAGGTAAATACTTGGTTTAAACGCAAGATTCTTTCAGCATTATTCAGAGATTTAGTGACATTTTACTTCATTAAAAATACAATCCTGCACTTGAAATAGTTTTCAAAATGGATTATGTAGTGCAAAGTGAATAACCTTGTTGTGCCAAAGGCCGTTTTTAAAGCTTTCATTTAAAAGAAATAAGGTGATTCACTTCAGAAACATTGGTATGAAAAAAACAACAAAAGATTTTAAATAGCATTTCTATCGCAATTATTTTTGGGGGCACACCACTGAATAGGTTTGTTCATTGGTCTTAACTATACTTTTGTAGTACTATGACTACTATAAGGACTATTACTACTATGACGACTAGTCCCAGTACCATTCCATGGCCAGACCAACTTGTCAAAGCCTGATCTCTGAGTGAGTGTGGTTAGTACGTGGATGGGAGACCGCTGGGAATATCAGGTGCCACAGTAGTTTAGATCTGGACTAGTCCTGAGTAGACCTGGTTTAGTCCCAGTTTAAACCTGGAATAATCTTGTTGTAGACTTAGATGTAAGATCCTTTCAGCATCATTCAGAAGTTTAGTGACATTTTACTTCATTCAACAATACAATCCTGAACTTGAAATATTTTTCAAAATGGATTATGTAGTGCAAAGTGAATAACCTTGCAGTGCCAAAGGCCGTTTTTAAATTTTCCATTTAAAAGAAATAAAGTGATGTGATTCATTTCAAAAACATTAGTAAGAATAAAAATTTAAAAAAAGATAACATCTCTGTCGCGAATAGAATTCATTTGGTCTTCTCTATTCTTTTCTAGTACTACGACTACTACTATGACTATTAACACGACTACAACTGCCATATTGTGGCCATACCGGCATGTCAAAGCCTGATCAGAGCTTAGAAGCTAAGTAAGGCTGGGCCGCGACGAGCCCATGGCGCAGAATGGCGGTCTCACCTCTGTCTGTCTGCCCCACGGCAGCAGTGGATACAGCAGCTTACCACCACCGGGTGTGGAGTGAATGAATGAGGCTATGTAAAGGGTCTTAGAGTATCCAAAAAGGAATTACATAAATCTGATGCATTACTATTATTATAATTAGTACTATTACTGCTACTATTATCACTAGTACTGCTATTGCTGCTACCATTACTACTACTACATTACTATTTATACCACTACTATTTCTACTACTAGTACTATAGCTACACATTTTTATCACCTAAAGATTTATATTATAAGTCACACTGTGAATTAATATCCATCCATACATCCATTTTCTTCCACTTATCCAGGGCCGTCTTCCAGCTCCTCCGGTGGGACCCCCAGGCGTTCCCAGGCCAACCGAGAGATATAGTCCCTCTAGCGTGTCCTGGGTCCTCCCCGGGGCCTCCTCCCGATGGGACATCTTTGTTATTAATATAAAGATGTAAAAATAAATAAAATTGTAATTCATGCAGGATTATAATTACATAGAGAACACATTGGTTTATAATAGTACTTACTTTAAAATAGTGTATAGCACAAGTGGGACTCCATTATGACTTACAGTAATTAGGTATAAAACAATAACTATTAAAAAACCTCATTGAATAACTTTGAATCAAGGAATTTAAATATTAACTTGCACATTTGTTCTGCCTGTGCATATAAATGTCAGTTTTAGCAAAGTAGAGTCAGTTATGGTGCAGTATATATTTATATATGTATGTATTGAAGTACAAAGCATATATGATGAGTGGATGAGAAATGGCAGTGCTTTGTAGTTAGACTTGAAAGTGTTGGGAAGCCTTCATGTGGGGCCATTTCAGAGACAAACACGCACTTATTTATGATGACTACAGAGGATGTGTACAATTACTGTGACTGCGTACAGCGAGGGTACTCAAAGCCACTGAAGGAAAGTAACAGAATGGGTTAAAATAATGTGATAATCTTAGATGCGTAAACTGAATTGAGTGTATAGTAACATCACAGACTGTATGAAGACGCAGACTAAGGGAGTTTGATGTCACCCATAGCGTTCTAGCCAATTTGGAGCCGAGTTTCATATTTGGAATTCCGACCAAAGAGCCAATCTGGAGCAAAGCTGTTGAAGGTAACGGCTCTTCTCTCCCACACCACTGGTTTGGCAGGGACAGGGCGCTTAGCAGTGCTGTCAATCAAGCCTGTTGCCAACGCTAGAGGGAATGACCACCGGGAAAGAAGGCTCCTGATTTGTCTGTTATTAATGTTCATATCTTGATTTACAGACACAATAGCACAATAAAAACCCCTGGATCATGTAGAGCGGGTTAATACAAACATGTTAAGACCAAAATGATGAGCCTGACAGCAGCAGTTACACAGATAGGGATAACAGTTTTTCAATAGAAAGCGAATTGAAGCTAGAGTCGATGGAGCCGGAAGCACGCGCATGCTCACTTCCTATTTGAACCATGGCGGTTTGCAGGGTAGCTATGTAAATTTATGTATATAGTCTAACATAAAAATGATTTAGCGTAACTGCAAAATATTTAGTTTTTGACACTACTAATGTATTCCTAGCAACCTAATTATTCACCACAATGAGTTTTATAACCACTTTTCAGTTTTGCTGTTATAGTGAAAAAAAATACTAGAAACAACTAGTATGCTAACAGTACACTCCCTGATTCTCTGACAATAAAACACTATAGTAGACAGCACACAGCACACTTATTTTGACCTCAAGAGCTGCTTATATAATATATCTGAGCTGGTGCAAGACACATTTTGCCCAAATACATGAGAAAAAAAGAAAAAAAACGAAAAACAAAACGGTGCAGCCACTTTAACTGTAACTTCAGCTTGACCTGTACTTTATATCCCACTGACATTTACAGTCTATTGGGTGGCAACATATCAATAATTACTGGGCTCACAGCTGTCTCCTAAACTTCACTTAGAACAAAAGTGTCTGTCTGAAATCCAAGCGATCCTTCTCCATCTCAGCTCTGATCTGCGCTTCAGCTCTGAGACAGCTTAACGCAGACGTATGCACACATTAAATACGCATAGGCCATCTCTCCATCAAAGCTATCTTTTATTCATGTGTCGTATGGTGGACACGTCTGCAGACAGCTGGGCTAAACAAAACGCAGCGCAGAGGAGTTACAGAGGAGTAAGCATTTTAAACATAAATGCCAAAATACTGTTCCGTTTAAAGTGCCTAGAATAATTATTAAAGCTATGGTACCAGACTTTTTTGTTTTTGTAAATGAGGATATTTTGGATGTTCCCCAAGAGAATGTAATAATGTAATGTATTTTTGTTTCTTCAACCTGGGAGTATGCAGAGTAAAAGCCAAAGTTTCATCTGTCAAGTGGACAAAAAGTTATAGGAGTGAAGGCGTCTGCAGTTCTGGTCAAATTGCTGGTGGAACTGCCTTATATCTGTCTGAAAGGAGGACCGAAGTACACTGAAATTAACACACCTGTTTGTTTACAGTTTCTGTTTGTAGGCTAGGTCTAATAAGTTACTTTAAGTCTGAACTGTGCCTGAGTCACAAAGCCCCTAGTGGGTGCTCTCACGCCTGTTAGCATACTGAGTATCCCTATTGTTTTTTGTTTTCTTTGTTTTGATTTGGGTCTGAGGGATGGAGTTATAAATAGGAGATAGATGATGCCTAAGGACCACAATCCTGTTTAAGGAAGGACTGTCTCTCCTTGAAAAAAAAACTAAAAAAACAAACAAATAGCTTCTTTAACTCCCCTCTCAAACCATTTCTTTTCTATGGATAAGGTCTGAAAATCACTATCTTCAGAGTTAGTGGCTTTGAGATGGAGACGTACAGCAGACTGGGGTCCTGAGCTGCTCTCGCGACAGTGTTGGTACATCCTCTTACAGAGTGGCTGTTTAGTTTCTCCAATATAACACTCACTGCACTCTTCACCACTCTGAATGGAGTAGACCATATTACTTAGTTTGTGTCGTGGAGTTTAATAAGCTTAGAGTAAGCACCAAAAGCTGCGCTCTGATTGGCTGTGCTTGGGTGGTCTATCCCAGTTTCACTTTGCTTGAAAATTCAATTTTTGACCATTTTTATCTCTAAATTTAAGATTTATTAACCTGCAGTGTTTTGCATTAAATGATAAATCATTCTTTTCATGTGTCACATAATACAATAGATCACTCAGAACTGAGGAGTCCCACTTCCTGCTCCATTTATTGTGTATTGGAAATTAGCTGAGCCGTGCTAAAATAAATCAATATTTAAATACCAGGGAGCAAGTTATGGATAGATAATTGCAGACAGCACATCAAGACTTTTACTACAATATAAATACTTCAGGCAGCATCTGTGTTTATAAAAGTTGGTATTTATGTCTTGAAGCTGATGCCAACTGAACTGAAATTAAAGTTAATCAGTGATGTTAAAATAGAGCTACAATCTGAATGATTTTGCACAGAAAACATTGGACATTAAAAGTATTTTCATAAAGTTGTTTTGTGTTGCAGCATTAGCTTTGACACACAAATACCTACTTTTATAGACGCACTAGTTTCCTCTGGTTATCTGCTTATCGCCGTAAAGGTCTTAACATGTCGTCTTTGATCAGACATCTGTAACTTGTTATTAAAATATTGATTAATTTTAGCAAAAGGCTCCCGTGAAAAGGCTCTGTTCTTATTTCTTATAACACATTTGGACCACTTTACTGCTCTGGTTGTGTATTATTGTCGTAGTACATAAGCCTCCTCTCTGGTCTCTTTGACAGATCCTGTGTTTTGTTCACCGTGTGTCCTCAGTCCCCTTTGAGTCGATAGGATCTTGTTCTGTCTGTCTGCTGTGAATCTTCCCATTAGGGCCTTTGATTTGGGGAGTCTCACCTCAAACCAGTGACAATGACGCCGCCCGCTGTGCTGTGTGAGGTGTGCAACGCTGCCTCTCTGCAGCCCCGTACGCCTGGGGAGAGGAACCCAACAAGTCCCGGCAATCATCTTCATTTTCTGAACAGTCTAAAATACACTACCATTTTTTATTTTTTTTTATTTTTTTTTAGATTGGTTCAAATCAAAAAACATTCACAATTTTACCTTAACACAATTTCTGATTTGTATAAATGTCAGGCCGAGGTGGCTATACCAAAAAAAATTTATAACGCAATTTTCTTGGAGCCACATCACCATTTTGATTTCTCGATTCATGTAAACTGATATTTTTCCGTTGCTTAGAGAAGAGATAAAAAAAGTAATCTGCTTCTTCTGAAACTTCACACTTAATTTCATTAGGATAAATGCACAGAAAGGAGGAGTGGCTGGGAAAAAAGTATATTTCTTTGAGTATAGAGCTGCGTTCAAGAGAAAATTTCTATGTCACAATATTATTATTTTTACCAGAAAAGCTGATGGTTTGATTTTTATCACCATATCGCCCTGCCCTAATGCTAAGTATGAAGTGAGACTGTAATTTATATTTTTGCATGTGAAGCCTGGCAGGCAGACTGGAAGCCAGAAGATCAAATGATTCTCTCTATCAACAGAAATTGTGGTTTAACATTTAATTACCATCTTTTTGCAACAATATACTCTGACGCAAAGCCTCTCTGATAAAAGTAAAAAGAGCTTCAACTTAAAGAAGACGTACTATAGGTATAATAGGGGTGAATTTGGAGCTAATTTGCATTTTAGGAACTCTAACCGCAAGTATCATAGCAACCAAAGAGCCAATCTGGACTGAGGCTGTTGAAGGTAACGTCCCTTCCCACTCGCACCGATGGTAAACAGGGATTGGTCATTTAAACCTGTTGCTAATGCGAAGAAGGCGCCTGATTTCTCTGTTATTCATGTTCATATCTTGAGTTATGGACACAAACGTGAAATTAAAATACCAGGAACATGTAGAGCAGGTCAATACGAACATTTTAAGACCAAAATGACGAGCCTGACAGCAGCAGTTACAGAGAGAGCAGCGATGGTGTTCCAATGTAAAGTGAATTGAAGCCAGAAGTGCGCCCGTCCTCACTTCCTATTTGGAGTATGACGGCTAGCGGGTTAGCTACGTCCATTTACATATACAGTCTATGCTTTGGACAAAGAAATTTAAAATCAAAATTCAAGACTCTTTACAACCGAGTCACTTTTTAAAACCTTTGTTACACGTTAGAAAGGTTAATACTTCCTAAATACAAGCTCGACAAACCTACAATTCTAACCTCTCTCTTCCTGTAGCAAAAACACACACAATTCCATTTCCTCTCCCACCAAAAGGAACAGCGTGTGATCTAAGGACACCACCATCACAGCCAGCGATCGATATATGTGAAATGTGTGAAAAACGTTTCTTATTGCACCTCCAATATCTCCACGGACCGCTGCACTTTTATGTAGTTTAGCATTGGCTCCGAGCGCCCGAACCCCTCCAAGACTCTCCCCCATACTCCGAACTGCGGGTCCCGGTCCTCTGCTATAAAATAATAACGGCGTATTGATGCGCCAATGCGGCTTATGTGCGCTTTGTGATTCAAGGCCAGTGTGGTAGATCTATGGAGGGGGGATAAGTCAAAGAGATGTAAGATATGGAACACTTGATGGGCTGGTTCCAAGAAATATCGTGGGATAGGTTAGGTTAGGTTATTTGCCGTTTGTTGTGGAAAAATATGTCCAAGAAGCATAAAGAGGAGGTATTTTACTTCTACGGGGTATAACTGCTAACACATAACATATTTAGATCACCAGGTTACCACTTATTTCACTTAATTTTTTTAGACTGTGAGAGCCCCTCCCTTTGCTCTCCACACTAAGTCACTCCCCCTTCAGAGTGCTATCACAACACAATCAGCTGCATCCCGCTAATGAAACTACTGCACTAGGTACAGTTTTGTATCATGCTTTTGTATATTTATGGAGAATTGTCATGATGTAGACTTCTGAGCTGAGCGCTGTACAGAATCATACAGCTAAAATAATCAAACATGCATGGATGACATCTAAAAGCTCTTCAGGCATGTTTTTGATGAGGGAACAACATGGTAGAAAGCGTTCAGCCTTTAGCGATTTGAAAAAAAAAAAAAAAAGAACAACATAAACGATAGATATTACAACATTTTCCATACTCCCGTGACAGTTTTCCATAAATATACAAAAGCATGATACAAAAATCTACACAACAACTTGATAAACCTGATGTGATGTGCAGAAGTTTCATTAGTGCGATGTACACTCTGAAGGGGGAGTGACTTAGCGCAGAGAGCAAAGAGAGGGGGGGGACTCAGAGCTTCAAAATGAAAGTAATATGTTCTTTTTAGCCAATATCACATGTTTAAAGCACCAAAAGGTAACATGGCGATCTTTCTTTCTGTCTTTATTCTTTATTTGTCAGGGACCATGTACAAATGCATTAATATTAGAAAAAAAAAACTATGATTTGCACCAGATTTAGCTACTGCTACTTTCCATGTGCAGTCCCTGGGCAGGTGAACACACATTAAAATACACAGTTCAGTACGATTACACTGTAAGACAAACAGTTCATCATCGACATTAGCAGGAAAATACAATAAATGTCCCCACGTCCAATACACCATGTTTCCTACTGTCCAAACCAATATAAAACATCAATCGTGCAGGTTTTTACAGTGAGTATAGAACATTAGAAATTAACTACTCTGGTGTGGACACATCTGATTATCTAAAATGTACTTTTTTCAAATTTCTAGTACAATTATTCGAATCTACAGAGAATTTCAGACTGTCTGGAAGCTGTTTCCACTGTCTGATGGTTTGAAATGAAAAGACTTCCTTTTTATATGCTTTTTGAAAGACAAAGGCTGGTGCAATTGAACAGTGAATGAACTGTTAACAAGGATGCTGGACATATCTTTAAAAATAAAATATGTTAGCAGATAATACCAGGTAGAAGTACAACACCCCCTGTTTAAACATATTTGTACGGTAATAAAAATACATTAATAAACAAGCATTATTCCTACTACATCCTTTTTCCCTGCTGGTTTCCGTGGAGATTGATACGTCTAATACTTAATATTCCAGGCAAAGCAATTACATGGAGACTATAATGTGCAAACTACACTATTCAGCTTGTTAGTCTATTGATATTGGCGTCAGCAAGAACAGAATGAGGCCTGAGAAATCTACATTAGACCATCACTAGACAAGAGTTCTTGGGATCTAATTGGTTGAGAGGCAGAGAAAGCAGGCTGTGATTGGCTGAAATACAATCTGTAGTTAAAATGCTAAATCATAATTTCAAAATTCAGCGTCACAGTTGTTGCATTATAACATTAAGCTAATTTTATTATGTATACTGTACGATACTTTAAATTGGATACCTTTGATTTAAAACATTTCATCATCGCCCTTCTCAAATGTGTGGCTCTAGGGGGTGCTCCGTTTTGACACTACACAGGCGGAGATGAGCAGACGTTGGCACACTCCCATTGCATGCTGGGAAAGGGAAATTGGACTTGCACCAACAAACAATGTGATCATCTCACATCGTCGTTCCATGTGCCAGAGTTCTCGAGAGTGAGGAAGGAAGCCATCTTTGTTTGAATACGTGACGCAGCATATTCTGAGGTCTATTGGATTATGTAAGCTTTTGGATCAATTCCCATTCCCAGAACTGTGTATAATCCTTGTGCTCTTGGGCAAAACACTTGACCCGTGTTACTAATGTGTTGGTGTGATAGGTCTATGGTGCTTTTGACAGCTTTTAGAGACCAGGACGGTAATGCTAACAACAATTAGCATGCTAACACACACCTCCTGATTATTGGACAATAAAATGCTTTCTGATTAGATGCAAACAAATTTATGTCGGTCTATGGCACTTTTGACAACTTTTAGAGACCAGGACGGTAATGCTAACAACGACTAGCATGCTAACACGCACTTCCTGATTATTGGACAATAAAATGCTTTCTGATTAGATGCAAACTAATTTCTGTCGGTCTATGGCGCTTTTGACAACTTTTAGAGACCAGGACGGTGATGCTAACAACGACTAGCATGCTATCACGCACCTCCTGATTATTGGACAATAAAATGCTTTCTGATTAGATGCAAACTAATTTCTGTCGGTCTATGGCGCTTTTGACAACTTTTTGAGACCAGGACGGTAATGCTAACAACGACTAGCATGCTAACACGCACTTCCTGATTATTGGACAATAAAATGCTTTCTGATTAGATGCAAACTAATTTCTGTCGGTCTATGGCGCTTTTGACAACTTTTAGAGACCAGGACGGTAATGCTAACAACGATTAGCATGCTAACACGCACCTCCTGATTATTGGACAATAAAATGCTTTCTGATTAGATGCAAACAAACTTATTTTGGCCTCAAGAGCTGCTTACGTAATACATCTGCACTGGGGCAAGACACATTTTTTCTCAACTAGGGAAAAAAAATCAGGTGCGAGGCCTTTGATTGTCTTCTCCATCCCATGCCTATTTTATAAAGACGGACATTTTGGGACTGACAGATTTCATTAGCAAAAAGCCTTGTAAAACCACTACTTTACGTGTCAGTCTGTCTGGTTTGTCCTGCACACAGAGGGAAAATCAAATGGAGAATGAAAGCGTGGTGTGTGGTAGACATCAGTGGTGACACTATCTGACAATGCGCTCTATCTGCTCCACAACATCAGACCTAATCCCGCTCTTATCGTCTGTCAAGGCAATTCTGCTGCACAAATCTATTACTTTGGCTTTTTAGTGGGCTTTTTTAAGACTTTTTATCTTTGCGGACGGAAGCCAATGTCAGAAATGTTCAAATACAAAGAGTTGACAGAAGTGGGTAGGAGCCAAGAGTGTGACTTTAAATCATATTACTCAGTAGAATCACAAAGTCGCGATGCAAGTGATTAGTGATTGAGTACTTGGAAATGGGCCGATCTTTACAAATTTGCTAATTGAATCTCACTGAAATACAATCATTCATCAGAGTAGCACTTCTCAAATAATTACATAAAAATTGAAACTCACTATTACGTACTTTTGGACTGTCTAAACTGATTGACACATCTATCTGATTCAAGCTTAGAATGTAACAATGCGATGTGTGCCAATAAGGTTATGGTAAGGTTATGATATCTGTCTGTATTTTTTATACTGGTTGATATCACTCTAGTCAGTAGAAGCCTGAGGGCCAACACAAATTGATCTGAGGGCTGCATTTGTTAAAATATTTAGTTTTAAATTAATACCCATATGGCAAGATTAGGCTAACTCTATAGACAACAGAAATCTAATCTTAAAACAATGGTGATTTTTAAATTTTTATTTTTTTAGCATTCTTTAAAAAGCATTCTGAGATAAGTGCTATTTTTATTATTTTTTTATTATTTATTTATTTATTTATTTATTTATATTTTTTTTTATTTACTTATTTAAGACAACACTTGAGAGTGAAGTTTGTTTTTTGTTAACATTAGCGCTGCAGATGATAGCAACGTTAGCATAACAGAGCATACCAGCAAAAATTGGTGTGAGGAACACACTTAGCCTGTGGGCCTTAGTTTGGACACTCCAGTAAATATGTCAGCAACACAAACCATGGTTTATAAACCTATGGAATCCATTATTCAAATCAAAATTTTAGACAAATAACAGGGGCCGAGCAATAGCCCAACACGAAGGTCAGCAGTTCAATCTCCCACTTCGTCCAGTGCATATTTTGTGTCCTTGTGCAAGACACTTTACCCACCTTGTCTATGTGTGACTCAATTAGACATCTCTGTTTAATCCATATATTTCAATGCATTACTCCACCAAGATTCTTGATTGGAATCACTAGGTTTCATATTTAAAGTGCCTAGTATCTATTCTATCACACAATAATTTCAGCTAAACCTTACATAGATCTTTGGGGTGTTCGCCTTTAGTTGTTTAGTTGATTAATTGGTCGATAGTCTTCCAAACTCGTTGACCTAAACTTGTATTAAATCAACTAATCAATGATGTGTCTTTATGTAGATACATAGTTTCCTTGTACTTTTTTCTGCATAACTAGTTGATTTTGCATAAACTACTGTGTTTTTGTAATTTTGTGAGTACGTTTGTGTCAGAAACATAGATAATACTTCTGAGAGCTTGTACCACGCCCCCTTTTTAGTTGACGATCATCGCGACATGTTCAGTCAACCAAGACTTTCTTTAGTGGACTACAGCCCTGATAGCTCGCATAACCCTTTCTTTCTCACACATGTCCGGTGATATGATACCGGCTCATGTATTTGCACCACTACTTTTCCCGTTTCCCTGTATATGTGACGGCGCATTCATATTACAGACTCTAAACCATGAGGATGAGGTTTTGGCACAGCTCCGTAGAGGCATGATCCTGAGCTGCATGGAGGATTTCACATCACATCTGACCTCTGCAGCAGCTACAGTTGGCAGCACTAGTGTGTACACAAACAGACGGTAGATTACAGCATCATATTTGTGATTAGGGGCCTTCTGGACAAACACTGGGTAAACCATGGGACTCATACATGTCTCTAATGATGCCAAAGTAGAATACCCTAGTAGCACTGTTCAAATGGTGAGAAGGTTTTGCATTTGTAATGATTGAGTTATCTGTTTAAAACCATAGACTGTATAAGTAAGTGGCCTTAGGAGGATGTAACGTCACCTATAGTGTTCGGCTCCAGTCAAATGAAGCTGGACATTCCCATGGTGTTTATACTTGTAAATAATTGTTTGAACAGATGAACGTGATGTCCACAATTCTCTTCCTGATATCTTGGCTGATTTCTCTTGACTTTCCCTTGATGTGTTGTCTGTTTCAGGTGTGCCTTCAAATACATCCACAGGTGTGTCTCTATTTAACTCAAATGTTGTCAATAAACCTATCACTTTCCAAAGACATGACATTATCATCATCAGGGTTTTCCCAAATCGTTTAAATGCATAGTAACTTTACTGTATGTAAACTTCTGACCTTGAAGAAAATCACGGAAAATTGTCTTAATAAATCCTTCTATTATTCTGGCATTTAGCAAATGAAATTATTTTGGTAATCCTAATTGGCCCAAAAAAGGAAAAGTGAAGTCTGGTTTCATGTCAGACAGTGAAAAAAATGTGCCTTTTTAGATGTATGTCTTTTTAGTGTATGTTAACTTCTGGTTTCAGCTGTATATAATGTATGTTTAAAACCAAGTCGGCCATATTGCAAGATGTAATCAGAGGTGGGCAGAGCAGCCAAAACAAAAAGTAACCAAAACTTTTACTCAAGTAAGAGTACTGTTACTTCAATAGAAGTACTCAAGTAGGAGTAAAGGTTTGCTGCTAGAAAAGTACTGTGAAAAGTACAATTTCTTTACATTTACTCAAGTAAATGTAAAGAAATTGTACTTTTCAGCATGAGTAAATGAACTACTGCAGATCTGTGCAATAAACAAGTTCTTCTGAAATAACATTGCAAAAAAAAAAAAAAAAGTTGTTGTTTTGTTTTCAGTTAGTCACTTTCAACTTTTATGTGGAAAATCAAACACCTGAATAAGAGTCTGACAGTTCATCATGATCACAGACTCTTGAAAATGTGTTATTTAAAACCATTTCATATTTTTTTTCTTGAGCCTTCAGACAATCTAAAACAAACAAAAACTTATCAGGCTGTGTTTGCTAATGCCTGCATTCTGTCACCATGGTAACTGCTGAACATTCTTTCATAGACATACATCTAGTCCCCCCAGCATGATGTCACTGGAAAGTATTAGTAGTAGCTGACCACCACCGAATATGGAATACATAAATAGTAATGGAAATTGTGTTTCCTGTTCATAGATGACATTCATAGGTGACATTTTGAGGACTTAAATATAATATAAGAAAATATTTAGTTTTCAGTTTCTCACCCTGTCATTGGCTACAGTTGGTGCCGATAGTATGTACACAAACAGAAAATAGATTACTGCATCAAATTTGCAATTATGGGCCTTCTGGACAAACACTGGCTAAACCACGGGACTCATATGTGGCTATAACACAACTCTATAACAGCGCTGTTCAAACGTGGGATAGCTTTGGATGTGTGTTTACTCGGTTATTCAGTTAAACCAAGTCAGCCGTACTGTAAGATGTAATAAATACACAATGGTGAGACTTGGTTTACACAGGACTGTGAGAGATAGAACAGGGATTGCACATTTAAGACACTAAAGACTCAGATGGTTTAAGTTACATTGCGACAACAACATTATATAATATAGGCTATGTATGGGTTTTAACTTATTGTACTAGGTTAATTTATAATCAAAATATAAAAAATATATCAAAATCAAAATATAATACTGCAGGGGTGCGCAAAGTGGGGGGCGTGGGCCAAACTTAGCCCTTCAGGGGGTCTAATTTGGCTCGCGAGGGGGTGTCTGAGATTTAAATTTTTAAGATTTTGTAATGAAAAGACTGCCAGGAGATGGGAAGGAGGCCAAATCTGTCTATTTTGTAATATTTAATGTCTTTTTAATCATACATTTCTTTGCAGAAGAACATTTTTATGTGCAAACTGTCATTAAGTTTGGCTCTTGACCTGCTAATGTGCATTCACTTTGAAACACTGATGAAAAACCTTTGTATTGTTGAATAATCTTAAACCAATGGAGATTTAAAAGCACTGTACCTGATTTTTACTGTCTTAAAGATGTGACAAAGAGAACCAGTTGCAATGAGTTTATAGAGGCTTTTCACAACAGGGTAGAGTTGAAGGAGTTTTGCCGTGACTGTAAACAACAACTAGCATGCTAATGTGCACCTTTGGATTATCGGACAATTAAATGCTTTCTTTTAGATCCCTTCCACACAGATTTTAACCTTAAGAGCTGCTTATACTGCTAGATGATAAATGCTACACTTTTCTGTCTTGTATTCATTGTTTCATGTTTGTTTGAAGTATTTTTTGTTTTTGCAGATCCAAATAGTATTTAGTAACACTGGATATTGGTATTACATTTACAGTTCATACAGCAACCATCCATCTATCCATTTTCTTCCGCTTATCCGGGGCTGGGTCACGGGGCCAGCAGTCTAAGCAGAGACTCCCAGACTTCCCTCACCCCGGACACGTCCTCCAGCTCCTCCAGTGGGACCCCAAGGCGTTCCCAGGCCAGGCGAGAGACATAGTCCCTCCAGCGTGTCCTGGGTCTTCCCCGGGGCCTCCTCCCGGTGGGACGGCAACACTTGCGATAGAATTTAGTTTTTGTTGACATTAGCTCTATGTAGATGCTAGCAACATTAGCATAACTGGCCGTAATGGCACCTGTTTGGAAAATACACTTTAGAAAGTTCACCTCTGTCTCGAATAAGGTAATAGCACTGGAGTCTGAAGCTTTATCTATGAACAGTCAGAAAGTAAACAAATGACCTTATCCTACGATGCAATGAATCCGGTGAGCATTTTACGGGCTTAAAAAAAAGTGCTCAGAGGATAAGTCTGAAGTTTTATCTATGACGCAACAAATGAAACTTATACGCATGATTTTGAAGCAGAGAAAACTTATATATGAAAAAAGGGACATTATAACATGGTATATAAAAGGGACATTCAAAAAAAAAAAATTTGCAATACCCTACGTGCTCTTAAAGTGCTTTGGTTCAATGGCAGGTTCTATTCAAGATAAATACTTAATTCAAGCAGTTTAATCGTATCATTTGGATGGTACTTTTTGCAGATGTATATAGTTAAATATACACTCTTACCCGCGCCCCTGCTCCTTTGTAGAGACAAGGATGGAGGCTAAACTGTGTGACCATGGCAGCTTGTAGCGTCCAGCTGTAATCAGGTCTAATTGTGTGCATAGCCGTATGGGGTCAGCTGCCATAGAAACCACTCCTCTCTAGATGCTCTTAATTGCAGAGGTTAAGCAGCGGAAAGAGGAAAAAAAAAAAAAAAAACAAAAAAAAAAAAAAAACATCCATTTACAGCAACTTTTTCATGAGAAGAGAAAGTATAGAGAAGGTCAGCCTAATGATGCGGTGGCTAAACAGAGCAGGCTGAAGAATGTAGTCTCAAATATAATTAAAAATGACTCAAATGGAAAATACAGCTATTTTGAACTGCTTGTTTAATGAGGGGGCATTTGCAAAAATCGATTTTTGCTGCTTTCTACCATGTTTTAACTTTGTTCATTCATCAAAAAAACGCCTTATGTGGTTTTATATCTCATCTCTACTCGTTTGAGTTATATAGCGATCTCTCCTGGGCCCTATTTGACCCTCTTTATGATTAGCAATACGATTCTATCCCAGACTCAGCCCATCCCATAACAATTGTCCATGCGCATAAAAAAGCAGGATATAAAACAATACACTACAACTTCACAAACCTGATGTGCAGTAGTTTCGGTATCAAAATGCATGCTGATTGTGTTGTGGTAGCACTCTGAAGGGGGAATGACTTTGCATGAGGAGCAAGTGGGGGTAGGGCTAAGAGTGTCGAAAACGAAACTGAAACTTATAAAACATGTTAATACGTTGTTTTCAGCTATATAGCATTTTTAAAACAATAAAAGGTAACATGACAATTTAAATATGTGTAGTGTTTGCATTTAATACTCTACAGAATTAAAGTGTAATGTGAAACTACTGCACATCGCATCAGGTTTGTGAAGTTGTAGTGTATTGTTTAGTATCGTGCTCTTGTGTATTTATGCAAAATGGCCGTGCAGAAGCATGGGTGGCGTAGGCTTGTGGGCTGAGTCTTGTAAGGAATTGCACTTCTAACTGTAAGGAGGGTTCGAATAGTGCCTGGGAGAGATCACTAAATTACTCAAACATGCATGGATGGCATCAAAACCTCTTCAGGCTTTTTTTTTTTTTTTTTTTTTTTTTTTGATGAGAGAACAATGTTATAACATGGCATAAGATATTTATTCTCAGCAAAAGGGAAAATCTAATGAATATAGTCAAGCGATGTTATTTTTGACACTAGATTTTCACACTTTGATTCTTCTAATGAGTCTTCCTCTCCATTCCAAGTGTTCTTATGTGAGATTACAAGAGTCTGTAATTAACCCCCATCTCCTCTCACTTCCTTCTCTCTGCATTAACTTCAATCAGGACATATGGAGCTCTCAAGCTAACTGTACATCAAGCAATTACAGGCCAAGCTAACAGCTATCTCCAGCTCCGCAGTTAAATATAGGAGAATGTAATGCAAGTTCAATAGGCTAATCTATGACCTTTACAGTGCACATGGCGTCTGGTTAGACTACCCATTTCACAAAACATTATATTTAAGCTTTTACAAAAAAATAAATAAATAAAAAAATAAAAACAAAACTATTTTTTATGTATTTATTTATTTATTTATTATTTTATTATATTATGTATGTATTATTTTATTATTTTTTTTAATAATTTGTAAATTTTATAATTTCACTTTCTGGTTGGACAGATGTGACATACAAAGAGGTAATTCCGTAACTGTTACCTAGCAACCATGATATTAAAAAGGGCTAAAATAGCATAATATGGGGCCTTTGAGGTCAAGGTGCACTTTATTGTCTCTGCAGGGGAAAAATGTCCTCTACATTTGACCCATCCCTCAATGCCGCTTGGACACCCCAGGAGCAGTAGGTGCCGTAGTGTAGCCCCTGGGATCCATCTCAGAACAGTGCCAATAGGCTAGATAATGGTATACTACAGCCATTTCAGTCTGGGCGTTATTGTGAGGTGTAAGATTGTATAATTGTTGTGGCTTGTGGTACAGAGTTCATACTGTTGAAAGAAGGCCAAGGAGAAGCAGGTCTACAGTAACTTAAACTCCACTTCACACAACCAGAGATAATTACTCTTTTCTACGGATACCTACCCATAGACTTTATAAAGAAGTGGAGTAAGTGAGAGTGACATCACCCATAGCGTTCGGCTCCAGTCAAATGAAGCTCATCAAGGCTAGAATTTATACGGGCGAATTTGGAGCTGCATTTGGAATTCCAACCGTGAGTATCCTAGCAACCAAAGAGCCAATCCAGAGTGAGGCTGTTGAAGGTAACGCCCCTTCCTGCCCACACTGATTACCAGGGAATGGGCACTTCGCAACACTGTCAATCAAACCTGTTGCTAACGCTAGTGGGAGCGACCTCGGTGTTATTAATGTTCATATCTTGATTTACGGAAAAAATAGCGAAATATAAATACCAGGATCTTGTAAAGTGGGTTAATATGAACATTTTAAGACCAAAATGACAAAGCACTTACAGAGGAAGGGGTGACAGTTTTTCAATATAAAGTGACTTGGAGCCAGAGTCGATGGAGCCGGAAGTGCACACATGGTCACTTCCTATTTAGAACATGGCAGCTAGCACGTTAGCCATGTCCATTTATATATACCATCTACGCACATACCTCAAAAACTCAAGAAAGGTCTGAAAACTGAAGAAAATACTATATTTTAAAGAACACATCTTGAGGAGCCTGTGGTCAATATGAGGGTCCATGGAACAAAAAGCCTGAAATTCAGTTACAGCGCTTCAGACAAAGAAGTGCTTCCAGTTAGTTAAGGTCTGCAAGCAAAACTTTACATATGGACAAGAGGTTACCGGTTCCATTCCCAGATTTCCTTGAGTCCATTTGTATATTTTTTGCCAGATTTTGTTCCTCGTTTCTATTTTCAAACACATGCGGCAAGTCGACCTAATATAACAGATGCAAATAGGACTGAATATGCAAAAGAAATGCTAAAACTACTTAACTTTGGGATAATTACACGGAAAGCAACTTGTCATCGTGAACCAACTTTTTGTCACTTTTTCAAATTATAATTACTTTTTTCTAATAAGTATTCAGTGTTATTTGCACTGCAGTAACTTGGGTGCCACAATACCGACTTACGTAAAACTACTGTCTATTTGATGTGCTGCTAATATCCATCTATTTACATGCTAGCTTTCAATGTGTTAACCATGCTATTAGCTGATTTCATTTAAACAAGTGTCCAGTGTTGCAGTATTTTCCATATAACTAAGTATATTGTGCACAGAAAGTCAAAGGTCAAAGTCTCGATTTGACCTTTAGCTTTAGCTTAACTTTGTGTTAGCATGTGAGCAAAATTTGTCTCGCCACAGTACAGATAAATTGTATTAGCAGCTCTTGAGGTCAGAATAAGTCCACTGTGTACTCTCCGCATCTAATTATAAAGCAATTTATTGTCCAAGAGTCAGGAAGTGCGCAGTTAGCATGAGCATGACGGCAAACTCCCTGTTGGTCGCTGAAAGATCGTGGTAAATATGTATGATGTTTGGAATGCATAAGATAAGTGAGGAATAACTTTGGACCACTGCAAACCATATAAAATAAACTGTTTTTCATGTTTTTAAGAAGTACAGAAGTAAAGGTACAATATGTAACTTTCTGGAGGAGGCACCTGTCAAGTTAAAACAATACTTTGGAGCATTTTCCATGGAGATAGGTCAGTTTTATCCCATTCTGTGGACAATTATAGCCAAAGAAACAACATTTCCATAGAAACAAGCAGAAAGATGGCTTCCTCCAGGCTAAATAAGAGTCAGGTTTGTGGACATGCAAGCTCGCTCACAGTAAGGACACATACTTTTCTAAGCTTTTCGGAGCAATAACCGCAACCCAAATGCTAAAATATGCATTGGTTTTATTATTTTTTTTTTTTTTTTTTTTGCTTTAAGGAATTATGTTATGATATCTGGCAACCCACAAATTGTATTAATTTTCATGTGAAACTGACAGATGCACCTCTATTAGCGCATTTGTGGTTTCCATCAAAATGTGGAAGGGATTAAAATAGTCCTAGGGGAAGCCAATCCACAATATGTTAGTATTTTTTGCTTTGGGTTTTTTAATGTGCAAATACTGTCAGATAACAAGGATATGATAATGCCGAGTGTGTCAGATATGCAGGTGTGATCCAATATAGTGCCTTTAGAAATATTTATAAAAAATACGGGTAAAAATGGCTAAGCAGCTTATGGAGCGATATAAAAGACTTGTATCTGAAAGCCACCTTGCCACTTGGAGACGTTTGAGGTCAGAGGATAGAGGCTGGTTTTGAAGAGGGGCCGTAATAGAGATAGACAGGGATTAGGCGTAACAATAGCAGTGAGCTGGAGATTTGCAGATGCAGGGGGGAAGCAGAGGAATGCAGATTAGTTGCTAGCTGCTGTACCTGAGTTTTTCCCATGTGTTGGAGCAAAACCTGTCCCAGGACAGATACATTGTATAAACAGCTCTTACTGTAGAAATGAGTCTGCTGCATTCTGTCTGCATCTAATTATAAATCATTTATCCTGAGAGAATCAGAATGTGCACTGTTAGCATGCCAGTTGCGAATAATTAAGGATCTAGGAATGCATTAGGAAAGTGAGGAATATGTTTATACTGCTGCAAACTATTTAAACTCATTTGGTTTTCATGTTTTGAAGACAGTCTGGTACAATGCCTTAAGGATATTTTTGACAAGATCTGAGCATTACCATAGACCTTATAGAGGTACATACTGATAAATATATTTAGAGGTGCACTGTGTAACTTTTTGAATGGGGATTGGCTGCTGTATTTTCTCCATGAAGTTTTGCTGGGAATGTTCTGCAGTAAGGCATTAAACATATCTATCAAAAACGTCAGATATGATCAACAACAATACCTGGTGATATGTGTCAGTTAATCGATGGATTTTTAGTAACTGTTGTATTTAGAAAGGTGGGGAGAAACGTGTAAAAAATTTAGTTTAAATTGATAACAAAGCGTCAAAATGATTCTAATCATATTAGCCAAAAAGCTGAACCAAACTGGGGTTATCTTAACAGGAACATAACCAAAAATAACCCACCAGACAAAGGTCCAGGTGGGCTCTCCCTTGTCCTTAAACGGGCCTCCCTCCTCCTGCCCAGGTCTTTTGTCTTCCAACTCAAAAGAAGCAAGTGTACGTAAACTTATTCAGACAGTTTCAGACAAAAAATGTCTAAATAAAGCAATTAAACTACGTGTTCTGTTAGTAATGTAACTTAATGAAATGGTAAATGGTCACATTTTTATATAGCGCTTTTCCACCTTTACAGCACTCAAAGCACTTTACATCAATGAACCACTCACCCATTCATACACACATTCATACACCAGAGTACACAGACACTATGGTGGGTTAAGAGTCTTTGCCAAGGATTCAACGACACCAATGTAAAATATACTGTAGTAAAATACTAACACTGTGGAGTGGTGGCAGAGGTATCCACCACGAGAAGACGAATGGATTTAAAAATAACTCTTTCAATCTTTAACATGGTCTTTGCCACATTAATTTGTAGAGAAATCAGATTAAAGTGTTAGCATGGCATCTCAATAATCGGATAACTCCAGAAATCAGATAACGATCAGATTTCTATTGTGCAGCATATTAACCTTATTAATAAAGTGAGCTCTCTTTGTGGCGATACTTCCGGTTACACGGGAATCCCATTCATTTCAATGGAGAATTTGGGAAAAGTTTTGCCGCTAAAATATTATATAAAGCAGTGTTGATTTGTGTAAAATGTTCTATGTTCATGTGACCAACGAGTCAGCACTGCACTGTTTCTCTGGGAGACTTAAAAACGGCTCTGTAGTCCATAAAACAAGACAAGCTGAATAGCAATGGCGGCGCCCTCTGCAGGTGCTATTACGATCCACAAATGTACTAACCAACACAAAACATACGATTTCAAATGACCTTAAATTGCAGATGAAACCAAAAGTCATCCTCTTCACTTATCTCGAACCCCACAAAGAGTAGAGGAGAGCTTTGTGCTGCCTGTACCACTCCCGTATTCTTGTGTTTTGATTTGTGTGTTTTTGTGTCTCCCTCTGACAGCGTTGTCTCCCTAATGAGGCCCCGGCACCCAGGAAGTGATGTCGCTGCTCCCCGTGTCACTGCCCCCCCACTCCTCCTCCTCCTCTCCTCCTCTCTCCCTCTTTCTCTCCATATCTCTCTCCTTGCTCAAATAAACACACACATGAAAAAATGTCCCTCCGAATTCAACTCGCGTGCAATATGAGGAGTATCAAGTCACGAGCCATCACTTACAGTCAGGAACTATGTAGTGTACTTTTGTGTAATGGGGTTGTCAAAGGTATCGAAAATCAGATACTACTCGATACTAAAAAATAGTCACAGGAATCGAGCCTTAAAAAAGTTTAGAAAAGAGCCTTTCAATGTATCAGAATGATCTTATAAGTATCAGAGACTAGTACAGACTCATGGACCACTATGAACTTACCTGGACACTGAGGGATTACACAAATATAAGGCCACATGGGAATATAACACAAAGCACTATGATTTTATGTTGAAAATCACATTGTATTGTCTAAAGAAAGATTGTCATTGCTGTATCTGAATCAATATTTTAGAAACTCTAGACATTTATTCCTGTAGTGAACTGTGGAGAGCGTCGGTAATGGGTGTGCCACTAGCTCTGTTACCTGTGTGTATGGTGAGTGTGTGTGTGTTGAAGTGCCATAAAGCAATTTGTCTCTCGCAAGAACAAGAACACTCTCGATAGTTGAACTCGGGTCAGAGGCAAACAAGTTGCATGTCTGTTTTTTCTGCTCAGAGACAGTTAGGGGAGCCAGCAGACCCTTCAAACACCCCCAAATCTCCATTTGAAAGACATTAAATAAGTTAAAAATGTTACTTAGTTGTGCTTTAAAGACAGTATGTGAGATTTTGATTTCAAATTCTATGAACATGACGTTTCTGTGTCCCCAGGTACGAGGTAGACACGTTCAAATCAGATATATCTTTTACTGGTAACAGATTTATTCCACTGGGCATGATGTCTAATCAGAAAGCAGAATGAGTCCGTGTCCTCAGATAATACAATACAATGCAGAATCAATATTGTCCATTGTGCATCTCTGTTTTAATTTTAAATCTCTTCCGAGACCTTTCATATTTGGGTCTATATTTTGCTGCGTAGTCTTAAATATTCAGAGTGCTGTCATAGGGTTTAGTGGCTTTTATTTTGCCTGCGGTTGACGATGCAGTGGCGGCATTACTCTTTCATTGTGCTCTGTCCATAATTATGTGATTCCATTTCTCCTGACAAGAAGGCCACGGCTATATTTAACTGCACTTCTGTACGGACCTCATGTTTTTCTTAAATGCCCCTGTCTCCGTCGGGGCGTGCACACTTTTCACACATTGTCAGCACCTCTCTTCTCTCCATCCTCTTCTCCTCCTCCCTTCCTTCGTCTTCTCCCTCTTTCTCTTTCCTCTTTTAGCAACAAAATGCAAATCACCAGAAAGGGAGTGTCCGTTTGCTCATCATTTGACACAGATATGGCATTATTATAGTTATTTCGAGACAATCGCACCTGGTCAGAGCATGCAACTCAAACTTTTCACGCCCTCTGTATGATAAGAATTATAATGGCAGCACAATACCATGGTGTATATGGAAACGTTATAATATTACAATACTTACATACTTACATACACTTTTCAAGGGCTACACTTTGGATGAGATTAGTGCTCCAGACACCGTACCTCCGTCCTTACTCTCTCCTTTAGTCCTCCAGACCCCCCACCCCGCCCCTCCTAACTCGTCAGTTTTGCTTTTAATACTCCAGACCCCACCCTTCCTCCTCTCTTGCTCTACTTTAGTCCTCCAGACCCAGCCCCTCCTAGCTCCTCACTCTCCCCTTTAGTCCTCCAGACCCTGCCCCGCCTCTGTCCTCACTCTCCCCTTTAGTCCTCCAGACCCTGCCCCGCCTTCGTCCTCACTCTCTCCTTAGTCCTCCACACCCTGCCCCGCCTACGTCCTCACTCTCCCCTTTAGTCCTCCAGACCCTGCCCCGCCTACGTCCTCACTCTCCCCTTTAGTCCTCCAGACCTCCAGTGCCTTGAGATGCCTGTGCCTGTACTTAACTGGTTTCATTAATCCTCTGTAAAAAAGTATTTTACCTGTGAACATCAGAGATTACGCAATTTTCCCAGGATTGTTGCGTCATAGGTAGAAACCCACCATAGTTTTTAAGTCTATAAATCATCACCACACTCGTTAGAAGCCTTTCTGCTCTCAAATCGCATTCCTTACAATGCTTCAATCCTCGTTTAAACATGTTTTTGGTCACCTGGGAATATGTAATACTTAAAATAATGTCTGCATTCGGAAAACACTTTATAAACCTCCCCAATGAGTTGTAGGAGTGAAGACGTTTCGCTGCTCATCCAAGCCGCTTCTTCAGTTCAGAACTGAAGAAGCGGCTTGGATGAGCAGCGAAACGTCTTCACACTCCTACAACGATTTGTCCAGTTGACAGATTTGAACTTCGTCTTGCCATGGATCAGACCTGGACGACTGAGGGTTTACACAGATTTCCTCCCCAATGAGGTCTTCCAGCATCTCTGCTGTCAGTAATGGGTATTAACATATTGAAAGTAAACACCTGAAGTCTTTAGTAATAGTTTATGGTCTTAAAAACACAGGAAAAGTTTAGAATTTTATCTATGACGCAAATAAATGGGAAATCTGCAAACAGAGCATTTGCGTGTGTGATTAATGGATTAATGAAACAAGCGTGAATGAAACAAAATACAGCTCCAGATATGTTTTTTGATAAGGGGACAGCAGTAAACCATAGATGAAATGTCCAAAAAGTCAATTTTGGATAATACTGTATGTGAAACTATTAATACTATCTGAGAGAAAACACATGGCAACTGATCTGCTTGTATGAAACATAAATGTAAAACCCCACCCATCCCCTCCCTTTACCGTCTGCTACATCTGTGTTGACTGAAGAGCATATTTTGTCTAACGAAAACTGCAGGTAAATTGTTCCTTTAAAAAGCCATATTGATTCGTTGTTTTAAAAATGCATCGCTTATTTCCATGTGCCACGCTTTGACTGTTTTGTCTTCCTCTGTTTTCTCATATCGATTGAATCCACAGCTACAAACCGCATGCATTATTATCATGTAATCACTACTGCTGGTACTACTGTTGTCATGTTTTTTTTGTTTAGTTGAGAGAGAGACAGGAACACATTCGGCGTCTCTGAAAATAATTTGTTGTGGTGTGTCTGTAGAAATGCGCAAACATGAATGGTAATAGCTAAGTTTAAATTCAGCCGTGTGCGCACCGTGCTCTGGATGTTATTATTAAAACCGGGGATGATGCTTCTAATAGAAATGGGGCAAACGAAGAGTCTGACTTGAGCTGCAAATGTATTACTGAAGTGCGTTCTGTGCAGTGTATTGTTTTGTGTTGTAGTAGATGTAAATATGTATTTGGGATTGGAAAAGTGGCTGTATTATTTATGAATAAAAAGACAGCTGAAAGTTGGAAAGTGGTACTGGCAATGCTTTAAAGGTGAACTTTATGTAACTTTTGTTGTGAGTGTAACATGGAGATGTTATTGCTTTGCCTGGAATGTTCCACAGTATTGCATTAAACATATATCTTGCATTTTTTCAGTTACAGGTGTTTTTTGATTGATCAGTTGAGGAACTCATTACATTAAAACACACATTTTGCATTCTTGTGGTTTTAAACATGGCTTTGGTCACATTAGGATAAGTATTTAACTTGTTTTCTCATTTAGAATAATCCTTCTTCTAAACTTCACATCTGTTTAAGAGGCATTTAAGTGCTGGAGCTCCCTCTGCTGTCAGCAAGCGGCATGAACAATGGGAATGTAAAAAAATTAAGTCCTTTTTCCCCCGTGAATGCTCTGCTTATGTTAGTTGTCAGTACAGTTTGACCCCAGAATGAGTCCGATGATGGCTTACGGCAGGGGTGTCCAAACTATGGCTCCTGCTGAACCGGCCCAATTATCATAAGCAGCATTTTCAACAGCAAATTAAACTATTTCTACCACTACATCCTCAAATATCACATTGCATTGTGGTACAGACCTAAAATCAATGTGTTTCCAGCTTTATTAATGCACAGCGGCTCTGTCAAAGCTGTGTTTAAAGCACTGCACTGTATTGATCACCGGTCCGTGGCTCTCTGCTTCAAATATGTTTTGAGATGTGGCCCTCGATAAAAAAAAGTTTGGGCACTTCTGATTTACGGGCTTAAAAACTGCATAGAAGTCCTGACTTTTAACTATGACGCAACTAAACAGACAAATTTCTGACTTTGGATCAATTAGAGGGACTTTTCTGATTGTTCCTGTCAAATAGATTGTAAGTACAAATTCTACATGTTAAAGCAGTACATCTCATATTACTTCCTTCTGACACGGAACATGCACTAGCGCTTTTTTTTTTTTATTAAGGACTGGATCATTTGATTTACATGGGCCAGGGGCTGAGGGGCAGAGGAAATGAAGACGTTTGATAGACAGTACAGCGCTGGCCAGAGGTGATGGATGGGTGAGTGATTGAATGAGTGAGATGGAGGGGAGAGAGAGGCGTGCGTAGAGACCGAAGACGCTGCAGATTGGAGTTTGAAATATTAGCCAGTGTCACGCGAGGTGTATGAATTTAACATGGAATATTTACGGTAGTGTCACTGGTAAAAGCCACCTGCGTGTTAAGATACAATGTAAAACCATCTACTCAGCATGTGCGGTGGAAGTTAAAGTGCTTATGGCAGGTTTTCGTGTTTTTCCAGCTATGACTTGGTTCGGTGGGATCGTACCTGTGGTAAATATTTAGCATAGTTTTACATCAGTTAGCTTGTAGCCTAAAAAAGCTGAGAGGAAAAGTTCAAAAATACCAGAAGTACTGTGAGCCTCGACCTATGTCATGAAAATTCCATCCGAAATTCAGATGCAATTTATACAAAAAGGTCATTTTTCTGGCGGTTTAAACCTGCAATTAACAAAAATCAAAGTGTTGCCTATTTAGATGTTCAGAAATCAAGCAAATATGTCATTTTTTAGCAAGTAGTATTGGTAGTAGTAGTACTACTCAGGCATAGGGGGGGAAAAAATGACAGTCTAACCCCCCCTGCAGGAAATGTTGTACATAATTGATCTAATTTCCTGCATTCTACAGCATTTCAGAAAGTAAATTACCTACACTTTATAGAATAGCAAATATGATTATGATTTTACTTCCCAACAAAACACAAATTTTGTTTTTTTGACAATACCAATTCACGATTCTTATCAACTTCCTGAATTTGAACGGTAGACAAAACAGTGACCATGTTGAAAATCCAGCTCCAGTCCATGCGTCAGTCAGGCGAGGGCACACTGATCCAATGAGCTGTTTACACGGAGTTCTCGTTGTGCAGCCTGAAGGTATGCTTGTCAAAAGATGTCAGGGAAAATTATGTTTCTATGAAAAGGGCAAATTAAGATAATATTGTAATAGTAGTAGTAGTGGTAGTAGTAGTAGTAACAGTAGTAGTAGTAGTAGTAGTAGTAGAAAACCCCCATCTACATCTGAACACTTTTCTCTCCAGATCAGATTTTTTTTTTTCTTCCCCTCACTCTGACAGCCCATAGATAACATAATGACAGCAGTGCATTGTGGGAGTTGCGGTTATATAAATACTTCCTGTGTGCTAGCCTTATCTGTCCATTCTATAATTGTCTTATTTAAACAGACATTGACTTCAGTGGTGTGGCGTTATACCTGTGACAGATAAGCGCTGCTTTTCAAATGCAAATCCGCACCACCACAAACAGCACGCCGCTCTTCTTTGAATCACAATTAGTCCTGTTAACTCCACGTGTGCCGCTGTGGGACCACTCACGCTGCATGGCGAGTTTCACAGCCTTTTATTTATAGAACGAACAGAGATGGAGAGGGAACAGTGTCGAAAGATGTGTTGGAGTTATAGAGATGTGCTGTCCAAGAGGAAAGTAAAGACAATATGTATTATTGCTAGCAGTAGTAGTAGTAGTAGCAGAAGACTGGAGCTAGAGAGAAGAACATGCTAAAAGATGTGTTGGAGGTGGAAATGTGTTATTCAATAGTTTAAAAAAAAAAAATGTGTAGTAGTGGTAGGAGTAGGGGTAATACACTGCCTGGCCAAAAAATAAGTCGCAACCTGGATTTAACTGAGCAAATAGGTACGAGCCTCCTGCAACTGGTCAGGTCTAGGTTCAGCAACAGTCTGTGCTCAAAGAATGAGGTCAGCTGACACCTGAATATACTGAATGACCAGGTTATTCCATCAATGGATTTTTTTTTTCCCATATTACAAGATGACAATGCCAGGATTCATTGGGTTCAAATTGTGAAAGAGTGGTTCAGGAGCACGAGACATTATTTTCACATGGATTGGCCACCACAGAGTCCAGACCTTACCCCATTGAGAATCTTTGGGATGTGCTGGAGAAGCTTTGTGCAGCGTCAGACTCTTGGACCAAAATCAATGCAAGATCTTGGATGGAAAAAAAATCTTGTGACACTGCAGAAGGAAATAAAACAATGCCACAGCGAATGTGCAGTAATCAAAGCTAAAGGACACAATGCCACAGAGGAATGTGACCTTTTTTTTTTTTTTTGGTGGTGACTTTTTTTTGGCCATGCAGTGTAGTAATGGATTAGTATTTTAAGTAGCATTAATAGTAGGAAGAGTTAAACTAGAGACAAAATGGTGTCAAAATAAGTTGAATAGTAGTAGCAGTAGTTGTAGTACCACCATACCTGCTTGTGGATCTTAAAAGCTCCTTGCACTACTCAGATGGGACACTGCTGTGGCTCTAGTACATACTGACACATCACCCACATTCCCTAGCGTGAATGCGGTATATGTCATTATTGATCGTAGAGGCTGATGGCACAGATTGACAGCCTCAAAACCGTCAGTCTACCCCAGGGCAGCTATTGATACAATAATAGCTTACCCGTAGTAGCGCAGTGAGTGAATAATGCTCTGAAAAGCACCTTTGAGTGTACGAAAAAGCGCTATACACAGTAAATCATATGCATTTTCATTGTAGTAGTAGTAGTAGTAGTAGCATTGCATTAGCAGCAGTAGCATTAGCATAGCAGTCAGCAGAAGGCTCAGCAGCAGCAGTTGTAGTAGTCCCCATTAAATTATTCAGATGTCTTTCTCTCTAACACTACAATTCCTATCCCATTACACAAACAGCTTCGTATTTGAACACTTGTATATTTTCCACTGTCTCCCTGGTGACAGCTGTGACGCTAGTGTGCCCCCTTATGTCAACACCTGCATTCATTTTAATACCACAACCCTGCAATTCCCCGTCCGCACCCCCTCACTGTATCACCCGCATCCCAATCCGCTGTATGCTAATCCAGTCCGCGGCGTATGCTAAAGGCGTGTTAGCTTGTTTTTTTTTTTTTTCATAAGTGTCAGCAGGCAAACGGAGCACACCTGAACGCACCGGTCCCTGGCGCCGTCTAAATAAAGGAGCCAAGATGGAGGACGGCTTGTTCATTATTTCCACAGAGCAGTGCTTTGTGCCTCATCAGCATACTCCCCAGTCGACTAACCCTAGCGCGCTGTCATCTCCCGGCTATCCATGCTATATGAGGGATCCAAGCACTGACGTCAGAATATTTGGTTTTGTTACCACAGTATAGTAGAAGTACTAGTAGCAGAAGAAAAGGCAGTAGTAGTAGTAGTAGTAGTAGTAGTAGTAGTAGCAGTAGTAGTAGAAAAGGCAGAAGGTGTAGAAGGACTAGTAGAAGTTGTAGTAGTTGGCCCAATAGTAGTGGTAGCAGTAGTAGTAATAGAAGCAGTAGTGTAGAAGTGGTAGTGATGTTAGCTCTAGAAGCTAGTAGTAGAGGCAGTGGTAGCAGTTGGCTAATAGTAAGTAGTAGTAGTCGTAGTAGTTGTAATAGTAGTAGCAGGCAGGTAGTAGTAATAGAAAAGCAGCAGTAGTAGAACGTACTAGTAGTAGTAGTAGTAGTAGTAGCCTAGTAGCCGCAGGAGTTGACCTAATAGTAATGGTTGCAGTAGTAGCCGCAGCAACAGTAGTAGTAGTAGTAGCCTTGAGCCGCAAGCAGTATTGGCAGTAATAGATAGATAGTGAGAGCAAGCAGTATTGGTAATAGAAGTGAAAGTAGAGTTAGTAAGCTTAGTAGCTGCAGTACTTGAAAGTGGTAGCAAAACCAGTAGGAGGCAGGCTATTATTTTTTGCATTGTAGTATTAATAGCTGTATGAGGTTAGGGGCTATATGAGAGGTCCATTGATGTCAAACTATTGTGTGTGGAAAACACTCATTCGGTTGTTCTAATCACAATCACTTCCCGTTTGTAGTAATAGTAGTAGCAGCAGTCCTTTGTGCCTCATCGGCATACTCCCCAGTGTGACAACCCTAGCATGCTGTCATATCCGGGCTGTGCTATATGAGGGAGCCAAGTACTGATGTCAGAATGATTTGGTTTTGTGTGGAAGTTTCATTCAGTTGTTCAGTAGTAGTAGAAGTAATAGTAGTAGTCGCTCTATGAGGCTATAGCTTTATATGAGGGAATCGCTAATGCCAAACTACTTTGTGATCAGAATAAAAGACCAAATGAGAGTTTTCCCACACAATCTGTCCCTATTACATCATGCAATAGTAGTAGGAGGACAAGTAGAAGTACTGGAAAAGGGAGCCGTAGTAGATAGACTAGTAGTAGTAGCAGTAGTAGTAGTAGAGTAGTAGTGCTAGTAGTATGTATTATGGCATATTAGTGATAATGATCATCTCCAGGCTATGACACAATGTAATCGTGATGGAAGAGATTCCAGACCAGGTAGAGAGTTGAAAGAAGTTTATCACATGAGATGAATGAAGTTACAGACAGCAGGCTCATGCACATGTGTGTGCGTGAATAAGTGTGTGTGTTGAGTATGAGTTTTGTGTCATGTTGAGTGTGTGTGTGTGTTGAGTGTGCCAGTTTGTGTGTAGGTTCTTGTGTGTGTCAGTTCTTGTGTGTGTGTGTGTCCTTGTGAGTGTCCCAGCCCGTACAAAGGAGCCATCCAGTACTTATACCCCAAGAAAGGTACTATCTGTAAGAGGCTGGTCCCATAATGACTTAAACTATATTTACATACTGTTTGTACAAGGTCGTAAAGAGATATACCGTTAGCTGTTTACAAGAAGGTAGAATACGTCACTTAAAAGATGTTTGCAGTCACTGAAAAGATGTATTACAAGGCCTCTTGTCAACCCGAAGATGCATACCCATATCATATACCCGAAGTAGCAGACTCCAGTGTAGACATCTCAAATAAACATGTGTGGCATTCTAACTGAGAAACAAGTACACCTTAATGTTGTGACACACAGTATTCAACACAGGGTTTAAGAATAAAGTAATCAAGCAAAAAATCATGCTTTCAAGTAATATGAAGATCTATGTACTGGCATTACTAATTTTAATATAATAGTATCAATAGTAGTAGTAGTAACACTAGTAGTAGAAGTAGTAGTAGTAGTAGTAGTAGTAGTAGTCGTAGTCGTAGTAGTAGTAGTAGTAGTAGTAGTAGAGACAACACTCTTAGTAAAGTTGCTGGCCCTAGTGAGCTATAAGATAACTCTAGTGTAGTCTTATATCTAACTAGGACTGTAGTTGTACATTTTATTTTTGTGTAGACATTGTATCATTTTGTGTTTTGATCACAAAGTGGAGATTAGGTTTACAAAGGAGGAAAATGTCAGGTTACACAGAGCAGGTGACTACAACATTTGTGATGCTTAATTCAGAATATTGTTTTTGGAGAATTAGAAAAGAGCTCTAGACATGGTTACATAAGCTGAAAACAATGATGTGTTACGGAATAATCATATTGTCATTTTTCACCATTTCATGTATTAGGATTGTCAAAAGTATCGAAAATCAGATCATTGTGGTTTTAGATTCAGTATTGAGTCTATTCCTTAGTATCGGAATTTGACTATTATGCCAACACCACCATGTATGTACTAAAAATGAACAGTAGTACTTTCAATCACTAGAAACCTATAGATAATTCCTCAGATTAAGTCTTAAAAGTGCATGTAGTTGTCTCAATGAAGATGTTACTACTGTCTCTAAAATGTTCCACAGTATGGCGTTACATGCATGTATCTCCATGGAGACAAGCAGTTCAGAGGACAAATGCATGTATTTCAGTGCAGTTTCGTCAGCTACAGTTGTGATAAAAGCAAGATAGAGAAGTTTAATGTGTTATTATGGGACAACTCAGGCAATTTAATAACATCTCCATGGAGACAGACAGGAGAAAAGTTGCAGTGTGGCTTTAAATACATGCATTTTTGTGGTACAGTTAATAGAAATGAAGCTGTTTGTGAGGTATTAGATAATTGAAATAGATGTGCTAATATAAAGTGCTTGTGTAGAACCATATTTTCATTCGTTCATGTTTATTAAAGAGGTTGTACTTTACTTCTATGGCGTATTCATTGCTAACACATATCACCTTTTATTGTTTGAAAATGCTATATTCGGCGAAAATAGCATATTAACAATAACTTTCAGTGTTGTTTGAGGTGAGTCTTCCCTCCCACACTCTCCAGGCTAAGTCACTCAACCTTGTGCTATCACAACACAATCTGCGCGCATTAAACTTACCAGGTTTGTGAAGTCGTAGTATATTATGCTTTTGTATATTTATGGAAACTGTCTGTGACATCTTAAACCTCTTCAGGGGATGTTGACTAATGAGGGAGCAACGTTATAACACGGCAGAAAGCTCCAAAAAATAGATTTAGCAAATATTCCCCAATATTCCCCTCTTGAATGTTTGTATATTTGTCAGTAGATATTGTGATTCATGTGCCTATCGTTAATTACTACTGAGAAAAAATGTGACTTGTTATTTTACTCAATTAGATAAATTGCAATAGAAATTCATCAATATTTTTATACACAGCAGCAGGGGATGTCATTAGAACACAGTGAAAAAGATTTGTCAAATTGATCGGGAATACAAAACAGCTGTGTTTAGCAATTAAGCTATTTTTTTGTCAACGGAATGAACTATTTAGTTTTATGTCAGTTTTAATTCACATCATATCTTTTATCTTTAAATGTACGTATATTGTTTAAATAAAATAAATTTAACTACTAAAATACTAATACTAATACTAATAATAATAATAATAATAATAATAATAATAATAATAATAATAATAATAATAATAAAAATAATAAAAAATCATTTAAAAAAAAAAACATTTAAAGAGGCTATACCTGATTTGGAATGTCTTAAATATGTGAAAAACAGAGCTCTGCCCCGGACCCGAAGCCATCCCCAGAGGATAGAAACTCAACTTGGCCGGCCAACATGCCAATGTGGCCACAAGCAAACTCTGACAATGAAAAGCAGGCTTATTTGTCCCATAAAAATACAGAAAATAAGTACAGGTCAATTAAAGGTGACTATATGACACAAAATGGACTCTTGTTAGCTTTAAGTTATGTTATAATGTTGGTACCTCATCAAAAACAGACCTGGAGTTGTGTTTTGTTTCATTCACACATGTTTGAGTAACGTTTTATTATTAGTCTGTCTACATCTCCATAGCTCAAAATGCTCTGTTCCACCTTGTGATGTCATGAAGTGGTAGTTTTCAAGTTAACAGCTCCTTTAACCTTTAGTCCAGTAGTGATTGGCAGTTCCAGGACTGAAATTATCCACATGATTCTAATGAAAGTGTGTGGACTTTAAAAACACAGGGTGGCACTTACTTCCTGTATTACCACATGACATCACAAGGTGGAACAGAGTGTTTTCCATTTGAGAGTTTAGTCTAAATATACAGGGATTGTGTGTTAAACATGTGTGAATGAAACAAAACACAACTCCAGGTCTGTTTGTGATAAGGAAACAACATTAGACCATAGATCAGAAAATAGCACAATATGGGCCCTTTAATATTTGCATCATATTGCTACAAGTGACCAGAAATATCAGCACCTTCAGCACTAGCGACCATGTGATCAGCACCATGGAGAGCTCCTCTTACATCTCCCTGTGAGTGTGTATATGCAGTCATAATGGTAAATGAATATTAGCTGTATATTTATTTTATTTATGTATATATGTATCATCATAAACTTTATCAATATTTTGACCAACATACAATTTTAAAATTATTATTATTATTATTATTATTATTATTATTATTACATTATTATTATATATTATTATTATTATTATTATTATTATTTTATTTTATTTTATTTTTAATTTATTTTATTGTTATTTTTTGTGAATAATTGCTTTAAATTTAACACTACTCCTTGTATGGCAGACAAAGCATTACCTATCTTCTCTGGAGCCCACAATGGTAAAGTTTCATGGCTATCCCAGGCAGTAATAGTCAGTTTGCACAAGGGACTCTTCTCACAGCTTCCATTGCTCCATATAAGATTCCACGGTTACTTCCCAGTGGACAGGGGGATGGCGGGGGTAAGTGAGCCCAGATAGGGTAAAGTAGTCTGGGTGGGTTTTGTGTGGAGGGTCCCTGGTGCCCTCGGAGCCTAATAGAGCTTTTAACATGGAAATGTGCAGCAGAGATGACGGCATAGATATGAAATTGTTGTAAAGACCGAAGCTCTCCTGTGGAAAGAGTGGAGTGGTTCTATTGGAAATCTATATTGAAATCAGACCAGGAATTCATTTATTTATTTATTTTTTTGTAAAAGGCCTGTATCTGATTGTCAGATAAATGCTCTTTATATTATGCATTGTATGGTAAAAGCAGTTTAATAAGGAGACTGAGACTGTCTTTTACATATAATCTATTCATTTTACATAGCATTTTCTCAGGTAATAACCATAGACTGTATAAAGAAGTGGACAAAGTGAGTGTGACGTAACCCGTAGTGTTCAGCTCCAGTCACATGAATCTCATCGAGGTGAGCAATTATAGGGCAAAACTGGAGTGGTGGAACTCCGACCACGAGTATCATAGCAACCAAAGAGCCAATCCAGAATGAGGCTGTTGAAGGTAACACACCACTGTCAATTAAAACGTTTGCAGGAGCCACCTCGGGGAAAGAAGACGCTTGATTTGTCTCTTATTAAGGTTCAAATCATGATTTACAGCCACAAAAGCAAATTTAAATACCAAGATCACATAGAGCGGGTAAATACGAACATTTTAAGACCAAAATGATGAGTCTGACAGAAGCAGTTATGGAGAGAGGGGGGGCAGTTTTGCAATAGAAAGTGAATTAGAGCCAGAGTTAATGAACCTGTTAGCGCGCTTATGCTCACTTCCTGTTTGTAAGCGTAGCTATGTCCATTTATATATACAGTCTATGGTAGTAACTAACACAGAAGCTACTGACAGAGCAGCTCAGGCACATTTTTACTAAGACTCATGGGAAACAAACTGCCTGACAGTATACTGGACACTTCATTCTCTGTCACAGTGCATTTTCAGAAGTGACCAAGAAAGTAAATAGTTGCAGAGATTGCAGAACTATAAGCAAACAACAGCATGACACTATCCCTGCAGTATCACAGAGGCAGAAAGAACTAAGTGGGCGGGAAAACTAAAACATGCTTTAAAATCTGTTACCAGCTCTTTAAGGAAATCATATGAATTGTTTTGCATTGAAGTAACATTGTGTGTGTGTGTGTGTGTGTGTGTGTGTGTGTGTGTGTGTGTGTGTGTGTGTGTGTGTGTGTGTGTGTGTGTGTGTGTGTGTGTGTGTGTGTGTGTGTGTGTGTGAGTGTGCGTGCGTGCGTGTGTGTGATATTATGTTTTAATACAGCATGTTGGAAACATAATTGGAATATAGTAATACAAGCATTGGGACAGTGAATGAGCTGGCCATCAGAACCGTGTATTCTGAGGTTGTGTACTTTGGCAACACCTCAGATCCATTTTTCACCATTTATTCACAAGATCAACAGGGTATATGCTGCTGTTCTATTTCTTCCAGAGTCACCCTTTATACCAGTGCTTCTCAAATAGTGGGACCTGCTCCCCTGGGAGAGGGGGGGGGGGGGGCGCGGTGCAATGCTGGGGGGGGGGCGCGAATGACCCCGGGGAACATGGTTTTCTTTTGCAGTACTAGACTAAAGTGTAATTGCACATCCACTACAGTAGGTGGCAGTTGTGCTCTCATTGCTAGAGTGTGAGTATTAGCTCTAGGCCATAAAATTAATACTGTATACGCGTGCACACGCAGAGGGTTTGAGCGCGTACGCAGTAAAGAGCAGGAGAGAGTGAACAGAGAGAACAAACCCCGCAAGAGGAGAGGCGTCGGGTCCTGTCGTCGCTGATAGACTCGCGGTTGTGGACTTTCCATCACCGTAACTCCGCAACCAACTGTGCTTCATGTAAATTCAAACAGCGTCTCACAGCAGAGGCATGGCGCACTTTAGATGTTTTACCGTCATTACAGTAATCTGCCTCTGTTGTCCCTCGAAGATGACGAATGAGAGCGCAGGTGCTGCGGGGATTTTCCCCGTCGCTTATTCAGTGCATCAAAGAAAAAATACGGATGGATATGTAAAATAGAGGTAGTTGTGTGAAAAAATGCAGTATATTCTGATACTTCCTTTAACATGATTTTTATGGATAAAAAAAGAAAAGTCTAGATGAGATATACTGGTCTATAGTGTGTTCAGTTCTTAAAGGGTTAAGCGAAAACAGGATGAATATTGCCAACAATCATCCGCTTTGTTAATGTCACTTCAGTAAAACCAGTGAGCTCTGGAAGTCATTTTTTGTTGTAAGTTTATCTATATTTATTGATTTTTTTGTTTTTGTTTTGTTGCTATATAGTACTTACAACAATTTTATAGACAATTTGTACTATTATAGTTGCAGCGGAGAGTAGGGGGGGTGCAAAAGTTTTTTTCTTCATAGAGGGGGCACAACAGAAAATAATTGAGAAGCTCTGCTTTATACCAATGTGTTGTTACTGTAAATACAATACAATTAGTAGTATATGATGTTTTTATTGCTAGAAAAACATGTATCTGTACTATGAGCAGAGTCAGAGTCACCTCTCCACAGATCTGACCTGTAACTTGGCCTTGTGGCGTCACCTAATTGTTTCCATGGTTAGGACACATTAAAATCAAGTGTCATCCAATAGGAATTAGTGTTACACTTTGCTTGGTAGTACGTAGGTACTACCAAGTCAAGTCAAAAGCTCGGTTTGTGGTTGACGCATTCCAAAAATCCTATCCTAATCCTATCCTAATTATTTGCCACATTTACTGTAGAAGCACTTTTCTCTGTTCACCACAATTATAAAACTAACAGCAACTAGCATGTTAACATGCACCTACTGCTTATCAATAAAATGCTTTAGAATTAGGTGCAGACTGTCCACAGTGGACTTATTTGACCCCAAGAGCTGATTATACCATATATCCGTTCCAACGGCAAGTGGGAAGTAAATTGGGTACGGGGCCTTTAACAAAGAACTACTGAGCTTGTGTCGCTCTACAGTTATAATCTATGACATCTATGAACGTAGTAGAGAGCAGTGGGCGTATGCCAGTGGAGGTGAAAACAGGGCTCGATCTGCAATATCGCGCCTTTGACAGGGTAAATGAGAAGGGGAAACTACTATAACATGGTTAAAAGCTCGATTTTGCATAATAGGTCTGCTTTACAACAAAAGCTAAATTCTTTTGACAGTAAACATCTGAAGAATAGTTAGTTCAAATGATACATTATAATAATAAAATACTAACTTCCTCACAGTTTTCCCTGCTCTGATCCTGTCTCTGTACAAGTTGTTGGTAGAATCAGGGCAGGGTCACAGATTTGCATGTGTTTTTCTAAAAGAAGCTCTCCTTCTCTGTTATATTTAGCGTCCACACATTTAAATGCATCCACAGGGTAATAACTCTTGTTTCTTTTCAGCCAATTATTAAACAGCTGCTGTGCTCGCGCTCCTCTGAACAGACATAGATATGCATATGTGAGGATACAGTTCAACCTGCCAGCGTTTGCTCTTAGATGCTAACGCTAATCGTGCTTCTGTGCTCAAAAAATAGTATTAGGCTGTTTCAGGTTGTGGCTATTTCAAACTTTGTCATGTGTCAGAGAATAAAGTCCACTATGTTTGGGGGTAGTTATAATTTTGACGGCTAATTATATCACTTTTTGTCACTTTAAAGGCGCTGTAGCTGATTTTTTACTCATTTCAAACGATCTGCAGTGGTCCAAAGTCATTCCTCACTGACTTATTCATCCAAAGAGTAAATAAGTGCCAACTTTCAGAGACCAGAGCGGAGTTTGGTCATGATTGTAAAGCGACAACTAGCATGCTAACTTGCACTTCCAGATTATCAGACAATAAAATGCTTCACAAATGAGATGGCCCCAGCACGCAATGGACTTATTTTGACCTCAAGAGCTGCTTATATGAGGCAATACGGGTAAAAAAGGGAAAGGAAACATTGTTATGAACACAGGCGGCACCATTATCTTCCCGGTTGTGCACTTTTGCATAAAGCTAAAGTAAGTTGTATAAAGATTACAAACCTGTTCTCTAGCTTCCCAGAGAGTTGGTGCATTGTTGACTTGTTGGTAGATATTAACATAGTACATTTTACATAAATCAACCTACTTTTTACTTATTTATTTATTTATTTTATTTAAAGGGCCCATTTTCTGATCTATGTTGTATCTATGTATGTTATAATCTTGTTTCCTCATCAATTACATACCTGAAGTAGTGTTTTGTTTCATTCGCACATGTTTAACACACAAACGCTGCATATTTAAGCTCTTATCTCAAACTAAAAACACTCTGTTCCACCTTGTGATGTCATCATGTGGTAATACAGGAAGTGCGCCACTGTGTTTTTAAACTACATACACCTTCACTAGAATCAGTTGGATGATTTCAACCCTGGAAAAGCCTGTCTCTGCTGAACTAAAGATAAAAGGAGCTGTTAACTTGAAAACTACCACTTCATGACATCACAATGTGGAACAGAGCATTTTGAGCTGTGGAGTTGCCGGTCTTTAACCTGCAGTTAGAAGATGCAGACAAGTTTTTGGGTTTATGTAGTGAGGATGTTGCAAACACTTGGAAACCTACAAAGTCAAACACAGGCAATGTGATTAAATAATGTCTAGATTAATTAAATGGGGTTGAATTCGGGATAATAATCTGAATTCAAGTAGCTTTGACTAGTTTAAATGTGTTTGCTGTAATGGACTTGTTTTGAGATGATTCAGATTATTTATTTTAAGTTGACAGACAGGATGAGAAATATTGACATCCACAAGTTTATTTTCTTAAACTTGATGCAGCGTTTTTTTGCAGTGCATTGTGGGGAATTGAACCCGAGTGCACCATCACCTCTATCTTTCAAAACGAATCGCTGCATTTCAAAACGTTTAACATTCAAAGTCCACTCATACCGGCTCCTCCTCTTCTGTGCAGGGTTCCTGAGCACCGGGGACCAGTCGGCCAAAGGGAACTACGGGCTCCTGGACCTGATCCAGGCTCTGCGCTGGACCAGTGAGAACATTGCAGCGTTCGGAGGAGACCCGCTCAGGATCACTGTGTTCGGGTCGGGAGCGGGGGCGTCCTGTGTCAACCTACTCACCCTGTCCCACTACTCCGAGGGCAACCGCTGGAGCAACTCGACTAAAGGTAAAAACTAGGCTTGTCAAAAGTATCGAAAACTAAACTGAAAAACTATTGGTGAGACTGGATCCTCATTTGAGCAGATACTAATGTTATCACGATACTAACATTTCAAACTTGATTTTGATACTAAGGAATAGACTCAATACTTAATACAGATTCCGATACCACAATTATTCTTTATTTAGATAGCAGGATGTGATTTTCAACATTAAATCATAGTACTATCTGTTATATTCCCATGTGGCCTTATATCCGTGTAATCCCTCAATCGTGCATATAGGTTCCATAGTGGTCCATTCTGTCCTGTGAATGTGACTTTTTTGTATCGATACTTGCTGAAATGAGTATCTACTTTCGATACTAGTTTACCACCTCATAGTATTTGATTTTCGTTTCCTGAATAGCTTTAGAATGAGCTGTATCAGACCACATAGACTAGTATACACCAACACACCACTATGGAACCTACCTGGATGACTGAAGGATAACACCACATGTTAGTACTATAATTTAATGCTGAAAATGACATTTTATTGTCTAGAAAGAGTTTTTTTTTTTTTTTTTTGTTTCTCATTATTGTATTAGAATGAATGATGTCAAGTTTGAAATTTTAGTATTACACCAACATTAGTAAATACATGTGTTTAGACATAATACCTGATTTTTTTGCTATTGTGTTAAACAGTTTCCAAAGGTCCAAAGTTATTCCTCACATTCCTAACACATTCCTACCATCCTCATTATTCACCACGCTGAGTTTTTAAGCACATTTCTTGACTTTCAGAGATCAAAGAGGAGTTTTGCCATCACCGTAATACTAACAGCAACTAGCAAGCTAACCGTGCACCAACCTTCATCCTTCCAGATTCCCGGACAGTAAAAATGCTTTATAATTAGATCTTAGTCTCATTTTGTACCCTAAGAGCTGCTTTTACTACCGACTACTTTCAGAGACCAGAGCAGAGTTTAGCCATGATCGTAACGCTAACAGCAAGTAGCATGCTAACGACACACTTCCTGATTCTTGGACGATAAACTGTGTTTTGAAATAAGTGAAGTGTTGAAATCAATATTATATTAAAATCCTCCGCTACCCTTACGAACACTTCATTGTATCAAATAAATTAATTTTCCTTGAATATTCCATTAGACAATAAACTCGGGCTGTAACAACATTTGGAAGTACAGCAGTGAGTGTCAATAGCAAGTAATTACATTTGCTCAAAACAAAAATGTGAGAGCTGCTACAGTCTAACACAAATAAATGACTTCTCAGCTTAATATTTAATTGCCTGCTGATATCTACAAAACAAAAGCAAGTAAAAAGTTGCAGAAAACCATTTTTCACTGATACAGACTTTGGGATCATGCACAGTTGAACCCATTATCCTTCCCTCTTTAAATAAGATGTTTCTGAGTCCATGTGCTAAAGAAATCAATCATTGTGAGCTAAGAGAAAACATCCTTTATTTCCCCCTATTGACTTTATTTCGGAAGTTGCTGTGAGCGCCACCATCGCCGTTCGGGTTGTCTTATTTTGCATGGGGCTGTTGTAAAGCTTCCCAGAGAATCGTTGCATGACACATGAACGTGAACATTTTACACAAATCAACCTACTTTATATATAACCAGAAGTGCTACCAAAAAAAAAAAAAAAAAAAAAAAAAAAAGCGTGGTTTAGTACCATTTAGAGGAAAAAGCGGGCGAGGTGGAATAAGGTCAAAAGCATATTGGCTAATGGACTTAGTATATATAAATGGACACAGCTAACCCACTAGCCGCCCTGTTCCAAATAGGAACTCATCATGGGCGCACTTCTGGCTCCATTGACTCTGGCTCCAATTCAATCTACACTGGAAAACTGTTGCCTTTCTCTCCGTAAATGCTGCTGTCACTCTCGTAATTTTCACCTTAAAATGTTCATATTAACCTGCTCTATATGATCCTGGTATTTTATTTCGCTATTGTGTGCGCAACTCAAAACATGAACATTAATAGCAGATAAATCAGGCGCTTTCTTGCCCTGAGGTGCTAGCATTTGCAACAGGTCCAATCGACAGCTCCTAAGCACCCGCTCCGTGCTAAACCAATCCAAATGTACCCCTACAACTGCAACGCTATGGGTGATGTCACACTAACTTAGTTCACTTCTTTATAGTCTATGCTGATGAAAAAACAAGGAAAAAAAGTCTAGACATCATTTGAACATTTGTCATTTGAACATCTACATTTTGTGACCATACAACTTTGAGATTGCCTGATCTCGAAACTTCATAGGTTATATGCTACTGTAAAAAACCTTATGGCCTTTACAGTTCTCTTAAAGGGACACTATGCAACTTTTCTGTGGGAGGGTCTGTCATCTGCCTCTCTCTATGGAGATCTTTTTACATTGCTAGTAAAGTTCCAAAGAAAACACCTTACAAAGATGCATTCTTGTGAGGGGGCTGCTTCTATGTAGATCTGATATGTAAATTGATTTGGTGATGTCAATTGCGTGTCTCCATGGAGTTAGATCAATTTAACGCCAAACACAGTAGAAAGCAGGTGATGGACCCTCCATTGGAAAAGTGGCCGAACCGAAATCGCCACATTTTTATATAGCGTTTTTTCCACCTTCAAGGGACTCAAAGCGCATTACATCAAGGAACCACTCACCCATTCACACACATTCATACTCCAGTATACACAGACACTGGGGGTGAGGTGGGTTAAGTGTCTTGCCCAAGAACACAACAACCACATTCATCTGCGAGAGCTAGAATCACACCAGCAGCCTGTGGGTCTGTGGATCTGACCAACTGCTCAACCAATGACATTTATGTTGAGAGCGGGATTTGAACCCGTTAACCTTTGGATCATTGGACACTGATCAAACTGAGCCAGCTGAGATACTGTCGCCCCCAAAACCCAACATTAACCTCCTCACTCTTCCTCTACTAGGTCTGTTCCAGCGCGCCATCGCTCAGAGTGGCACAGCTCTCTCCAGTTGGGCGGTGAGCTTCCAGCCGGCTAAGTACGCACGTATGCTAGCCCGGAAAGTGGGCTGTAACCTGGAGGACACGCTGGAGCTGGTGTCCTGTCTGCAGAAGAAGCACTACAAAGAGCTCGTGGACCAGGACATCCAGCCCGCGCGTTACCACATCGCCTTCGGACCCGTCATCGATGGAGACGTGATCCCGGACGACCCGCAGATACTCATGGAACAAGGTAAGAAGAGATACTGCATTGTACAACCCAAGGAAATATATTCTGAAATGTTTGTTATCGGCCTTTAACCATACTCTTGAGTACTTTTACTTTGACCCTCATGTTTCAGAACATAAAGGTCCTATATTACGCAAATAAATTCTTGTGAGCTTATGAGTCATGTTATAACGCTGTTACCTCATCAAAAAACTCACAGTCGTGTTTTGTTTCATTCACACGTGTTTGAGTAAACCTTTATTAGTCTGTCCACATCTGAAAAGCTCAAAATGCTGTGTTCTACCTTGTGATGTCATGAAGTGGTGAGCTCCTTTTACCTTTTGTTCTGTAGAGATTGGAAATTCCAGGGCTGAAGTCATCCAAATGTTTATAGTGAAAGAGCGTTTTCAGTTTGAGAGAAGGACTCAGCCTAAATATGCAGGGTTATGTGTTAAACATGTGTGAATGAAACAATAAAAGGTGCGTGTTTGATGAGGGAAAACAGTGTAATATGAGCCCTTTAACTGGATATAGAGGACACTATTTCCCTGTTATATTATACATATATGGGCACAACATGCTTCTTGTTTAAGCTCAAAACCTCCTGAATTCAGTCACTGAGCTGCAGAGGCTGTTCCTCTTGAAGAAGGATGAAACAGTTACTATAGTGAGTTAGGTTTCTTGCATACTGATACTTAAAGGTCTTTTATTACACAAAATGGACTCTTGTGAGATTAAAGCCATGCTAACATGTTTTTGCCCCATCAAAAACATACCTTGAGTTGTGTTTTGTTTCATTCACATATGTTTAAACCTTTATCATTAGTCTGTCTACATCTCCAAAGCTCAAAATGCTCTGTTCCACCTTGTGATGTAATGCAGTGGTATTTTTCAAGTTAACAGCTCCTTTTACCTTTATTTCAGTAGAGACAGCCACTTCCTGTATTACCACATGACATCATAAAGTGAAACAGAGTGTTAAACATGTGAATGAAACTAAATTCCAGGTATTTTTTTTGATGAGGAAACAACATTATAACATTGCTCAGGAAAAGAGTAATACGGGACCTTTAACATGATAATATTATGTTGGTATATCAGAAGCAAACTGACTTTAGAGTGAACAAGTGCACTAATGAGGTGATAACCAGACAGTCCTGCCCCAGCTGTAAGTCGGATGGGGAAATAGGTGCAACAGATTAATGTCAGACAGGGGCGGAATGGGGCTCCGGGAGCGTTTGCAGTGCGGCGGCCCATTACCAATCCACCAGCCCTCTTTTTAGCTCAGTTGTTTAAAAAAAAAAGATAAAACAGCCTACACAAATTTCCCCCCAAGGAGAATTTTGCAAAAAAAAAACCCCATAAATTCCTGTGTTCTGCTGCATTTTAATCGTTATTTTTTCAACAACAATGAGCTTATTGCAATAACTTGGTGAGATCTGAGGTTTATACTACTCTTTTACATATATTCAATCATTTATTTAAAATCAAATATTCAATTCAACAGTTCATTTAGGCCTAAAATCTCGCTGTTGCTCTGGACAAGGCCAGTTTTTATGTTTTTTACGCAGAGTCGGTGCATTGTCATTTCAAAATCTAAAGCCTATTCTGCAGTTCATCAATGCAGAAGGTTTTATTTTGAAAGGGCCAAGGGAAGTGTTTAGTCGATGTTAGCGTCACATTGGCATAGCAGTAGGTTTTGGGTTACATGGGAATTGACGCACAACTTGACAGCACTTTGCGACCCGCGATGAAACAGAGAATGTCAGCGTCACCGGAAGAATCGGCCGCTGACAGCTCCTCAAAAGAGCCGCATCTGAATCGCTCTCCACCGCTGCTGATAGACCATAAGCAACACTAAACAAGACAAGCGTATCCATTATGTGCAAAAGCTATAGCATCTTGTAGTCCCTCTTTATTTGAGACCTTTAGGCTATATATCTTTTTCCACAGATGCTTTGTGTCATGGTTTGGGAAATATTTTCTTTAGAAGCAAAATAGTTCCTCGTTGCTTTTACAGCCCTTTGCCTGAGTTGCTTTGAGACTGAGCACTTGTTAGGTTGACATGGCTCCCTCACCTTAATGGAAGCATACAGTAGTTGACTTGCACCTTCACCCTCTCCAAACAAACTTAATGTTGTGAGGAAAGAGGCTTGAGTTACAGTGAAGTCGACCCCAACACCGCTCCAGGGAATTCACCCCAAATTCCACTGCTTAGTTCAGACAGATTCTATTATAGTACACAGCCATTTTAGGATGAAAACGCAATAAACTATGAAGGATAAGCATAATGGGTTATACCTGTGTCAGAAAAGAGTTTATTCGCCGTTAAAGGGCCCATATTACTCCAGTTTTGATCTACTGTTGAAACCAGATGTTTACATACACTATATAAAAAGACACATGCACTTTTTTTTCCTCACTGTCTGACAAAAAATCTAACAAAACCATTACTGTTTTAGGTAAATTAGGATTACCAAAAATTTTTTTTATTTGCTAAATGTCAGAATAAAAGAGAGGATTTTCATTACACTCTTCAAAGTCAAAATTTATAAGCACTTGAAAACTTTCAGAGACCAAAGAGTTTTGCTGTCGCAGTAAAGCTAACAACTACTAGCATGCTAATGTGCAGTTCCTGAATCTCGACAACAAAATGCTTTATAATTAGATGCACATCACAGAGTGGATTTATGTTGACCTCAAGGGCTGCTGATAAATATACTAAAGATATTGCCCTAGTATAAGACATATTTTGCTCAAATACTTGGAAAAATTGTCTATAGGATTAAAGGCGACATAGACCTATGATGTGTGGTCACCTTGGTAATTCAAATTTTCTAACTTACTGTCTACGTTTGAAAAATACACTTTATATACCACACCTTTGTTTCCAATGAGGTATTTAAAGGTGTTGGAGCGCTCTACTCTCAGAAATGAACAAAGAGAAAATGAACAAACAGCCATGTGAATACTATGTTCATACAGACATAGAATGTCAATGCACCTTATTCTTGTGTCTTTCTTTCAGGTGAATTCCTGAACTACGACATCATGCTGGGGGTGAACCAGGGCGAGGGCCTGAAGTTCGTGGAGCTCATTGTGGACAATGAGAACGGCGTCCAGGCCAACGACTTTGACTATGCCGTGTCCAGTTTTGTGGATGACCTGTACGGGTACCCGGAGGGCAAAGACATCCTCCGCGAGACCATAAAGTTCATGTACACGGACTGGGCAGACAGACACAACCCAGAGACCAGACGAAAGACCCTCCTGGCCCTGTTCACTGACCACCAGTGGGTGGCCCCCGCTGTGGCCACTGCGGACCTGCACTCCAGCTTCGGATCACCCACATACTTCTACGCCTTCTACCACCACTGTCAGACTGAGCAGGTGAGATACACGAGGAGAAAAAAACAAGTGTACAACATACAGTAAGGGCACAAACATTAAAATGTTAAAATGTTATCATTCGTGTGCAAACTGACTGATAATGTAGGGTTTGCCAGTGTTGACAGGTCAGTGTTTTGTTTTTCTTCAGAATTGGAAAATGATTACCTTGGACAGATGTAAAACATGTTCATTTCAGAATAATCCTTCATTTTAGTGACAAATCTTCACCTCCCAAGCCATTAGACAGAAGAGGGTGTCATCGGAGACAAATCCAGTGACAAATACAGGGTCATTTCTGTGTTCCCACATTTGTTGGGCTGTAGAAATAATCGGGAGCACCACGGCACCTCCACTGGCACCAGCAGACTGCACAGCGTGTGGTCTGAGCTCCTCTTGTTACTTTGAATTATTTGGAAAACTTGCAGCCACCGGAGCACTGCTTATGGATCCTATTACCAGATATACTCTCACTCTAATGCGGGCCAAACTCTGCCGCTCGGGTGAACTCTCCACCAGAAAAGGCACACAGCATCTTTAAGCTTGTAAGGTATCTGCTTGCATTTTATCAAAGCAAGACGTGGTACGCCTTTTCTGCCCAACAATGTAACGTGAATGACACTTAAATCATTCACAGCAGCTGTTTTAGTTCTCATTTTGCACAGATTACTGAGATGGACACTTTTGAGATGAGAAAAACACATTTTCAATTCCACTTGTTTTGAGAGAACGATGTACAAATGGGCAGCTGTGAGTGAAATCTCTTTTCTATTTCGAGTTTTTGACTGAAGAGGTAAAAGCGCTCGGTCAAGTGTTGAACCTAGCAGCTGATAATTATATTGTTAGTGCTGATTTGATTTAAAAACCTTCTGAATGACTAAAAACTACATTTTATTTCAAGTTCGACAGTGTGTTTTTCTTCCATTAAATTCAACCCCGTGCAAAAATCGACTTTGTGTTTAAATTTACAAGTAAAATGTTCATAGAAACTTGAAAGAGCTGATTTTAATTGGCTGCAGTTTTAAAGCAAAATATGTCGGAGGTGACACAAAAACACTGTTTAGCCCAAAACAGGGCAGTTTATTCAGATGACATTTTCCAGACGAGTGGGCTGGAACACAGAGTTTCTAAATATTTGTTTCCCTTTTTGTAATATATTTTGGCTCATCTGCAAAGGAGCGGAAAAAACAAAATAAATGCAGTGTTTTGGGGCGTATCGGTAAGCTAAAAAGTGAATTAGAATATTTCAAATTGAAATTCTGTTCATGTTAAAGCACTAAAATTATGTTACTTTCTGATGCACGTTATAATGTTTCCTCATCAAAAACATAACCAGAGTTGTGTTTTGTTTCATTCTTTCACACTGTTTGAGTTCTTCTCTCAAACAGGAAAACACTCTGTTCCACCTTGTGATGTCATGTGGTAATACAGGAAGTACTGACGTAACATTATAACATTGCTTAAAGCTCTCTATCTCTTACTACATTTTAGTCATTGCAGTCAAGGCGCACTATATAATCCTTCAAGTTGGAAGACCGCCACCCGCTTGTCGCCATGGAGCTGTGGTATCTTTGCCCAGAATGTTCCGCAGTGTGGCATTCAACTTTACTTATACTGCTTTGTTTTTACAATTACAGACGCGCTTTTCTTGCTAAGATCATTCTTCACTTCTCCGAAAACCTGACCTGTACCTGGGTCTGCTGGCGTCACCCACTTGTTGGAGATAGATGATTAATGCCATACTGCGGAACATTCCAAGTGAGGCGATAACGTCTCGGAAATGTTGCAAATAACTGAGTTGTACGACGGTGTGGGGCCAGGAGATTTTAAGACTGTTGAGCTGTACACAGATAGTACTTCAGTCACACCGACAGACGTAGCGCCCTAATTCTTCACCACGATGAGTTTATGAGCTCTTTTCCCAACTTTCACACACCACAACTAGCATGCTAACGTGCACTTCCTGATCATCAGCACACAGCAGACTTATTTTGACCTCACGAGCTGCTTAAATAATGGATGTGTACTGGGGCATGACATATTTTGCATACACGGGGAAAAATCAGGTACAAATCCTTTATAATAGATTTTAAAATATATATATATATGGAAAAAAAATCGGTCATAAAAACACATGAATAGGGCATTGGTATGATACGTACAAACACAATATACAATAATAATATTTTGTGTGTGTTCAGGTTCCTCCGTGGGCCGACGCAGCGCACGGAGACGAGATCCCTTACGTGTTCGGTCTGCCCATGATCGGACCCACAGAACTTTTCCCCTGTAACTTCTCCAAAAACGACGTCATGCTCAGCGCAGTGGTCATGACCTACTGGACCAACTTCGCCAAGACGGGGTAATATATTGTATACATGTCTGTAAGCGTGGGCGATATGCCAAAAAAATTATACCTCAATTTTTCTTAAAGCCAAATCATGATTTCGATGTAGAATGTGCATATTGTCTGTTCAAGCTCACGTCATTTCTCGCTTTTGAGAGTTCACTCTTTAGTACGATTGGTTAATTCTGTGTCACTATGTCACTCTCTTGCAACATGACGGACGCTGACGAATAGGACGAGTGGGTCAGCAAAGATAGTTTGTTTTTGCAGCTGCTTTAAAAAGAGAATAACTGAATCACGATCGGGCGAAATCAACAAAATTGCAATTTGTCAAAAGGATGAGATCACATTTCGATTTAAGTAAAAATAAAATAATAACACTACTACAGTTTTGCAGAACTCAAATTATGCGGTTCCTCTGGTGTTTAGTATTAAATCATAACATTTTTTTATCCATTCTCTCTACGACACGCAGACTTCAGCCTCTGATTTGAAACCTTTAGATTCACTCTTTCACTCAGCCCTTTGTTTCATAACAGATGATGAATTTAAAACCACTGTTCTCTCTATGAAAAAGTAGGTTGACCATTGATATCTGTCAGAAGAGAACAACACTGAAAATGTATTTATGAAGGACTATGACGACAGACTGCCTGAATATCTCACTTGCTTATTGAACACTGATACGGGAGGGAAGATCTCATGATTTTCTAAGTCTAAAAACAGGTTGCAGTAGAAATGAGATGGCTTTTGATTATTTTACTTCCCAAAAATGTGCAAAACTGGATACTTTTGTGTTTTTAATGTTCAAATGGACTCATGTAGTTTTTGTTTTGTGTGTGTTTTGAACAGGGCACCCATGAAAAGGAGAGTCTAAGTGCTCTCGTTGGGTTCTCTCTGCGTAAATAAAGCCACATCATCAACCACAATATTGGTCTAAAATTGCTTTATAATGGAAAGGTCCAATGACTACCTCTTCAAAACTGTGAAGTCCTCCTTCTTCCCAGTGGTATTTCAGCTGTGGATTTTTACTTGCTTGTTTTTTTATCGTTGAAAATGGCTTAGTAACATTTTTAAACCCTACATGTGTAATTGCAAGTAAGTACAGAGGAGTAGGCAGGGATAGGGGATAGGTGAAAACTGAGATTTTCCGAGCGCTCAAGCCTCAAATGCAGGACAACGCAGGATTACTCGAAACAATACTCAAATATTAAAATAGGAAACACATAACTACACATAATATGAATAAATCAGCATTACAACTTCTATCGGTAAACTTAATATTACTTTTGAAAACCATACGTGAAAACACAGACAAGTAACGTTTATGAGATGTAACCAAAACTCCTGCGTACAAATACCTTTACTCTCCTCTCATTTTGCAGTAATTGTTTTAGAGGGACAGTCACTCAGACACACTCAGAGCAGTGGCCACGTTTATAGTCCTGGAGGAAAGAGAGAAAAGCACTAATGATCTACATATATAACCGCAAATTGACACAAAATGGCAGGTACCTGGGAGATTAATGCCACGAATTTGAATGGTTAAGCATGTCCGTGATGAGATCTGGCTGGCTGTAAGCGTGGCTGCGAGACAATGGGGCGCTCCGTGGATCAGAATGGCTCCCACGTCATTGGCTAAGATTAGAGGCTTGTTTGAATAGATATAGTGCGGCTGATGTAGAAAGAGTTAGCTTAGTGACCTAATCCGGTTCAGACAGGTGGAACAATGACTTGATTCACTGCAGAGAGGAGATAGGCAATGCTATAAAACGCCCAGGCTAATGCGGCGCTACTCATTAGCTGTAATTGTTTTAGTGGTGCGGTATAGTTAAAGTAAGGAGAATGCACGAGAAACACTTTTTACTGTTATTATTTATATATTTGTTCCACTATTTCTATTTTGACACTATGGTGACATCGGAAACTCTTCATAAATCATTACACTTTGGATTTGGAGCCGGGTTCCATATTTGAAATTCCAACCACGAGCATTAAAGCAATCAAAGAGCAAATCCGCTAGTGGGAGCGACTTCGAGGAAAGAATTCGCCCGATTTGTCTGTTATTAATGTTCATACCTTTATTTATAGACAAAATAAAAATACAAGGATCATGTAAAGCGGGTTAATATGAACATTTTAAAACCAAACTGACGAGCCTGACAGGAGCAGTTTTGGAGAGAAGGGCAACAGTTTTTCCAATCAAAAATGAATTGGAGCTAGACGCAATGGAGCCCATGCTCACTATCTATTTGGAACGTGGTGAATAGCAGGTTAGCTAAGCCCATTTATATATACAGTCTACGCCAATGGACAACTATTGAACCTACCTGGATGACTGAGGCATTACACAGATATAAGGCCACATAGTGATATAAAAGAAAGTACTATGATTTAATGTTAAAAATGACATTGTACTAAAGAAATTTTAGTATTGTGATAACACTAACCCCTATTTAAATCATTAGTAAATTATTAGTGACAGAAATTGTTGTTGTTTTTAATTTAATTTTTTTTTTTTTTCTTGGTTGGACCTCCTTTAGCTTTGATTATGGCACACATTCGCTGTGGCATTGTTTCGATAGCTTCTGCAGTATCTCCAAGATCTTGCATTGATGATGGATGAGTCTGATGCTGCACAAAGCCTTCTCCAGCACATCCCAAAGATTCTCAATGGGGTTAAGGTCTGGACTCTGTGGTGGCCAATCCATGTGTGAAAACGACAATCTTCTACTCTCCCTGAACCACTCTTTCACAATTTGAACCCGATGAATCCTGGCATTGTCATCTTGGAATATTTGTGAAGAAAAAATCCATTGATGGAATAACCTGGTCATTCAGTATATTCAGGTGTCAGCTGACCTCATTCTTTGAGCACAGACTGTTGCTGAACCTCGACCTGACCAACTGGAGGAGGCTCGTACCTATTTGCTTAGTTAAATCCAGGTGGCGACTTTCTTTTTGGCCAGGCAGTGTATAGTATGTGGTGGTATCAGACCGATATTGGCACTTTTCAACATAATGGCTATCAGTCTTAAAGGAGCAACAGAGATTGATCATTTGTTTGGGCCAATCTCCTGACTAAAATAAATACTTGACGCTTAAAGACACTGTACCTTTTTACTGTCTTTAAACGGTTTGCAGTGGACCACAGTTATTCCTCACCTACCTTATGCATTCAGACCATCCTCATTATTCACTTTGTGGAGTTTATAAGCTAACTGCTCTCTTACGGGTTTGTAGTGAATCGGCAACTGAGTTCATTGTCAATATAATCTGGAGGGAAATTATCAAAATTGTCTCTATATATTGGCTCCAAAATATCAGCAGAGGTCATTGGCTGCTCTGGATTCTTAAATAAAATGTGCAGACATAAGGCTGAAAAAAAAAAAAAAAAAAACACCATACGGATCGCTGTTTAATTTGCAATTAGGGTAGAGATTGGTGCATTTTTCCATTACAAAATCAGTAAGTATGGCCAGTTGAGAACAAGTGCTTGGATATAATAGAGAAGGCTTACAGAGTGGACACAAGGTTAGCGGTCTAATACAGTTCAGCCAGGTGGAACAATGACTTGATTCCACTGTTTGCATTAAGCAGATAGGACTCATAACGTATAGCTAATCCAATTTAAAGGCAGTCCAGTTTCTATCCTTAGATCGTGGGGTCATGGTTTACTTGGATTACCTTGCACTTAACCCCGAGTCTAACCTTTTTATTGCAGGAGTGAAAGGAGTGCAGCTGAAAGGAATACATAAAGAAACAAACACAATACATAGGTAATTTGTATTAATTATAACTAAACCAGACCCAAAATATTCAATGTAAAAGAAAAAAAAAAAAATTTGTTCCAATTTCTGCTCTTAAAAATCTAATATCAGCCAGTCCCAGACTAAGCATACATTAGTGCTAACCTACACCAACCTCCAAGTGCCCCACCTCCTCCCTCATTCTCCCCTTTAGTCCTCCAGACCCTGGCCCCCCTTCTCTCCCCTCTAGTCCTCCAGACCCTAGCTTCCTACTCCTCACTCTCTCACTTTCTTCATTAGTCCTCCAGACCCCACCCTCACAGTCTCCCCTGTAGCCCTCTATACCCTGTCCCCCTCCGACACCCTCCCCTTTAGTTCTCCAGACCCCGCCCACCTCTCCTCCTCACTCTCTCTGCAGACCCTGCCTCCCTCCTTCTCACTTTTTACTCTCTAGACCACATCCCTCCTCCAACTCACTCCCCCTTTCAGTCCTCCAGACCTCACTTCTCCTACCCCCTCATTCTCCCCTTTAGTCATCCAAACCCCACCTTCCTACCCTTTAAGTCCTCCAGTTTAACAGCTCTTTTGGACTGTGAGTAAAGTTTAGGTGTTTAGTCCCCCTTTAAAGCAGGCAGCTCTTTTATTGTTCCTATAGGGAAGTCAGTTCTCTACATTTAACCCATCCTTTAAAGTCACTAGGGCAACCTGTGAGAAGACCAAGTTATCAACCTTAGCAGTCAGATAGGCCCCGTATTAGATAACATAATATTCTAATTCATTGTTGCTTGACTGGCAACTGTAAACAGGCCTACGAGCCCCATAACACGTTTGGGTCCTCCGTCGTTGGCAACTAATTTGCACCTGCTCCTCCGCGCTCAGTTCTGCTTGTGCTTGAGTCACCTTGGGGTGCTGCGGGACGGTAAAACTAAGGGCTGACTCCGTGTAGTGCCGCTCTCCCGGGACGTGACTGTCTGCTTATTGCAATTTTAATTTTGACCTAAGTGTAGCATCTCCCCGCGGCTAATCAGTGTAATTATGAAAATACAGGGATGTGCTTTGGAGACGCAGCCCCAAGCTTTCATCAAATTTTAATCAACTATGTCTGCCGCATCACATCTGATAAAAATCCCAAAAAGGTCAAACGCTCTGTTATTGCTCAAAAATGATTGGTTTTCTAAAGACACTGATTGAGTGAAAAGGTCTTATGATAGCTAATAATCTCCGAAGTTGCCCAAGTGAAGCGCTTTTATGCCAAATATTAAACAGCCAATTACAGGCATCTAATCAGGTCTTCAACTTTGGTTAGTCATACAAGGAAATAAGCTGCAACTTGAGAAAAGAGAGATACTGGGTGATAATGAATTTAGCCGTAGTTGAAATTTAAGGGGGGGGGAGGGTGGAGGGTTTTCCACCTTCTTGTCTCCATGGAGATATTCCTTCGCCTTGAGTGTTCCACAGTATGGCATTAAACTTATCCATCAAGTTATGGTGAAAAGCAATAGGGCTTCGAAAAGTTAATCGATTAATGTCAGCTAATAGATTATTGAAATCATCTGCACTTTTCCACCGTCGAGGCACACAAAGCGGTTTACATCAAGGAACCACTTCACGAATTCACTCAGGTGTGCACGAACACTGAGGGCGAGGAAGAGGATTAAGTGTCTTGCCCAAGGACATACCAAAACCAAGGTCAGTGGATCAGACTGCTCTACCAGTGATGTTTATGTTGAGAGCGGGATTCGACCTCCAACCTTCGGATCAGTGGACAAACACTCTCCTGAGCTACTGCCGCCCCAGGCTCAAAACATGTCATGAGCTGAGAGAATAGCTTTGTTACTCTGACAGAGCAGTAATAAAAATGAATAAGAAATTGTATATATTTTTGATGAAATTGTCTGGTTTCAAATGTCGCCATCTATGCAATGTTTTGAAATCGATTGCCATCCGGAAGTCATTTTGTGTCTGTCTGTAAAGACTCTCCATCAGAATGTCCTCAAGTGGTTTCACTTCGGCTTAGTTAGGTGCAGTCCAAGATAGCAATAACCTGCCTTTAAAAATATCTTGTACCAAAGGTCTACTGTGGAAAATTCAAGGCATAACATAACTTTCTGCATGGAGGCTAGCAGGTAGCTGACCATCCTGTGCATCGACTGACTAAAAGGGACATGGTGTGGTGCTGGCAAAAGCTCTCAAAATTACTAGGATCTTCCACAATAACTACTATCCATCCATTCATTTTCTTTCTCTTATCTGGGGTGGGTCACGGGGGCAGCAGTCTAGGCAGAGACTCCCAGACTTCCCTCAAAACATCCTACTAGGATCTTCCCAGGCCAGCCAAAACTACTATCCTCCATGTCCTGGGTCTTTCGGTGGGATATGCCAAAACTCTGACAAAAACTACTATGTACTAGGGTGGGCCAGTCGGGGCAGCATGCAGAAGGGCCTGGAAGCGGACCATAAACTCAAACAACTCCAATGTGGAAGAAAGTTCATCAAAAAGACACTTGTATCCTCCATTAAAATCCTAACTTCTTTGGGACCCCAAGCGTTCAAAAGCCAGTGTGTTTGTCTTGACACAAAGACCACCCTCCAGCGATTGGTCCCTGGGTCACTTCCCCGGCGAGACAGGATATATATTGCCACAAACTACTGACAAAACATACTATGCTACTAGTAAACTTTTGCTGTGGTTCATATTAATAAATAATAATAATAATCTAAATTTTGAGAGCGTAAGTGACCTTTTGTGTAAGCAGACTAATGATTTGTTTTTGGGGTTTTTTGGTTTATCATGCTTCTGAACTCTATCAGAGGTGAAAGATGTTGTTCTTATGTAATTGATTTATAACCAATCACAAGATATTTGACGTACTCCCTTACGCCAGAACACTACCATATTTATACTTTGTTTTTTGCGTGACCTCCTGTGCAGACACTATCCCGGCATACTATAGTAACACATTGTTGTCCTTGCTTTGTCTTTGTTGTGTATCGTAGTGACCCAAACCAGCCCGTGCCCCAGGATACCAAGTTCATCCACACCAAACCCAACCGCTTCGAGGAGGTGGCTTGGACCCGCTACAACCAGAAGGACCAGCTGTACCTGCACATCGGACTCAAGCCCCGCGTCAAGGAGCACTACAGGGCAAATAAGGTGCGCTCGCATATGTCCTCATTCAGACTGAAAAAAAAAGTATAAGTAAAGGTACTATAAAAGGAGATATATGGTGCAAATTTGACTTTTAGGAGTTTTGAGTCACATATTTGAAGTCGCAGTTAGAGGTGTTAATGAGTTTTTAAGTTTTCTATTCTCCTGTGTTCAAGATTTAGGTCAGTATTGTAATTTAAATTGTCTAAAATGTAATATAATATAAATCCACAGGTTTAAAATAGTCTACAATAACAACTGTCTTAATGACTAACAGGGGGACCAATGATTCAGAACTCGGATGAACAGTTTAACAGTGTTTAATTACAGATAAATTTATGTAAATGAAGGTTAAAGGAGCAGACAGTTGATAGCGGGGTAGTGTGCGGTAGTCTTCAGGCCGGTCGTGGACAGCGGGGTCAGAGATGAGGGGGTCTGTAGCGGCCGAGGTGAACTGAGACGGAGGGTGAGAGGTTCGTACCAGTCGTGGAGAGCTGGGTCGGAGACGGAGGCTCGGTGCAGGTTCAGGGAGCGGGATCGCTGAGGATACGCGAACGATCTGACGCTTAATGTCAGGTCCTCGGTCCCTTTGTCCTCCCCAGGTGCAGCTTGATTATGGATTAGTTGCAGTTGTGTATGGCAACCCAAACTGAAGAGCTCATTCTGCACTACATCAGAAATGCGAACATTAACCATTTCCACATTGTGCAACTGCAAATAAAAAAGCACATTGTCATAACATGTTAAAGAATACCCCTACATATACCTTTAAAGAAGACATATTGTGCCCATGTCTGCTGTAAAGTTCTAATCTATGACACCTGTGGATCATTTTGTTATAATTTGCACATTTGAAATCACAATATTTAACAAAAATAACTTAATAAAAGAAACAAGTCCACGTCAGAAAACTGTGGTGCCCAGTGGGAGCTGAGGTCACCATAAATGTCATCACAACTGAGCTGCATAGCTGTCTGCACCTCTGATGGATGGCTGCACATCACACTAGCGAGTAGCACATTTTTTTTGACTATACAACGCTGCTGAATCCTGCATGAATGACTGATAACAAAAATAAAATAGGAGAACAGAGTAACAGAGCAGTGGGCGTATGCCGGTAGAGACAAAAACAGGGGTTGATCGGCAATATTGTGTCAGGGGGCAGCCCTAACACGGCAATTGCTGTTCAGTTTATTTTACAAAAATAAATTATAATATATATTCAAATGTGTCTTGAAAATAAGTGATTAAAGATGGCTCAAACGGGCACAAATCAAACCCAATACAACTTCAAGTGGGTAAATGAGAAGACAAAACATCTCATCTGCTCTTAAAAGTCGATTTTGCATAATAGATCTGCTTTAAGACCTTATTATTAAATTCACTCTAAGGTATTTCCATCCCTCTTTATTTCTAAATATTTAACTGTAAATGCTTTTATCTGTATGTTGTCTTGGTTTAAGCGAGTGTTTTTTTTTTTTTTTTGTAAATGTGAAAGTGAAAAGGCCACTAGTGCATGGAGCCACTATAGACTTGTAAAAATGCTTTGTCGGTTACCTCACAGAGGCCCTCACACTGTGACAGAGGATGTCCTTGTTGGACCTCAGATGAGATTCAGATGACTTCATTTAACCTTTTGTCTCCTGCTGTCATGTCTGTCCCTGTTTGTCCTCCCTCTCTCTGTTTCTCTCTCTCGCTCACTCCAACCCTGACCCTTTTCCTCCTTCTATTTTTTTCTTTTCTCCCTCCCTCTCTCCTTTTTTCTCTAACTCTAATCCCCTGTCTTCTATACATCTCTTCTGCTCTCCTCTCTCTCCCACCTTTCCCTTCCATCTGTCTTCCACCTTGCTTCTTTCTTTCCTCTCTAATGGTTTCTTGCTTCTCCTTCTTTTCCTCCCTCTCTTTTCCCCTCCACCTCTTTCTCAATCTCTCCTGCCCCTCCCTTCCCTCTTCCTCTCTGCTTCTTCGCTTTTCCACTCTCTCTTCTGCTGTTTCTCTGCCCTTTTCTTTCTCTTTTTTTTTTCTGTCCACTCCCTCTGTCTCCATCTTTTCTTCTCTCTCTCTTTCCTCCTTCCTTCCCTCCAATCCCCACACACTCCCTCCCTCCCTCCTTGCATCTCTTCCCTCTCTATCTCCCTCTTTGCTTCACTCTCTCCCACTCTCCTGCAAATTTGCACCCCTGCCCCGCTCCTCTCTCTCTCGCTCCTCTCTTCTCCATCACCCCTCTCCCTCCTCTCTCTCTCTCCATCTCTTCTTTACTCTTCCTCTCACCTCCCGCCCCCCTTTCTCTCCCTTTGCCCACCTCCCTCTCTGCTCTTCCTCCTTCTCTCTCTGCATTCTTTCCCTCATCTATCTCTGCTCTCCTGCTTCCTCCCTCTCCCCTCACCTCCTCTCTTCTCCATCACCTCTCCTCTGTCTATTCCCTCCTCCCTCTCTCTCTCCTCAGGTGAACCTGTGGCTGGAGCTGGTCCCACATCTGCACAGTCTGAACGAGGTCACGCAGCTCATCCCCACCACCACCAAGGTCTGCCGCAAATCAAATATTCTGCATTCAGAGGCGCTCGGCAGCTCAACTCCCAAATGTCACACTGCCTGTTCATATTTACTCTTATAATACTGTTATGTGATGTAGAGCACTTTGTAGAGTTAACAACCACTCTAACCATATTTACGGTAACACTGTAATATCTTGCACTTAGTCAATGAACAAAGACTTAATTCATAATCAACAAATCATTTATAAGAATGATTCAGGCTTAGTAACTAGTTAAAGAGACCATATTACACTATTTTTATCTATGTTATACTATTGTTTCCTCATCAAAAACATATCTGGAGTTGTGTTTTGTTTCATTCACACTTGTTTAACACACAGTTCTTTAAGTTCTTCTCTTAAATGAAAAACACTCTGTTCCACCTTGTGATGTCATGCCGTACAGGAAGTGCTTCACTGTGTTTTTAAACTCCACACACCTTCACTAGAATCATGTGGATACTTTCAGCCCTAGAACTGCCAATTGCTAAAGGTAAAATGTAGCTGGTAACTTGAAAACTACCACTCCATGACATCATAAGGTGGAACAGAGCATTTACAGTTTTGGAGATGTAGACAGACTAATAATAACTAATAATAAAGGATTACTCAAATATGTGTGAATGAAACAAAACACAACTCCGGGTATGTTTTTGAGGAGGTAACAACATTATAACACGGTTTAAAACTCACGAGAATCCATTTTGTGTAATCAATACCCCAACTCCTAACCCTACACCCTTTAATTACAATCACAGTATGTAACTTTTTAGGCAAAAATAATAAAATAAAGCTGAACTGAAGCTTTACTGAAGGGGGGCCTCCTCTATGTTGTTCTTTTGGCTATAATATTCCACAGTATGGCATAAAACACATTCTGAAGTATGGTTTTAACTTTCTATTTCCATGAAATCACACAGGCCACCTCCAGAAAGTAACATATTGCAGCTTAACAAAGCTACTAAGCTTGAATCATTCTTAATAAACTATTTGTTCATGATGAATTAAGTCTTTCTTCATGCTTCATACAGGCGAATTAAGATGTACTAATTATAAGGGTAGGGTATATATCTGGACTACTCTCTGGTGAGCTTCAAATCAATTATTAATTTTTTTGCTCAAAATGATCCTGAGAGTTCACACACTTAAAACTGGGGCCGAACTAAAACTGGACTTGATCTTGAAAAAAACAGGACTAGAAAATAACTGAGATCTAATCAGAACTTAACCAACAATCAAGTCTAATAAATTATTTGATATTAAAAAAATAAAATAAAATAAATGTGTGTTCACTTTTGCACACACACCTCAAAATTGACAAAATTTAAGTAAGACTTAAGAACAGAACTTAAAACAGACTAGAACAAGGCAGAACTAAGTCAACATCAGAACTTAACTGGACCATACCTAGTGAAGTGTAAATGCATTTAGATGTTTCTCCAGTTTTTGTTTTTTTTGTGGGGGTTTTTTTTGCCAGTATTTTAATATATTCTTAATCTAGATGTCCTCTCTCCAGGTCCCACCACCCGAGACCACCAACCGCAGCCCGAAGCCGAAGCTGCCGGCCCCCAAGCGCTCCAGCCCCGACGCCCTTCCCCACGGAGACCCAGGGCAGCCACAACCAGCCCCACCTGGTCGACCAGCGCGACTACTCCACCGAGCTGTCCGTCACCATCGCCGTGGGCGCCTCCCTCCTCTTCCTCAACATCCTCGCCTTCGCCGCTCTCTACTACAAGAAGGATAAGAGGAGGCACGACGTCCACCGGCGCTGCAGCCCCCAGAGGAGCGCGGCTAACGACCTAGCCCACACCCAGGAAGAGGAGATAATGTCCCTGCAGATGAAGCAACACTCGGAGCTGGAGCGGGATTGTCGGGGCGACTCCCTGCACCCGCACGACGTGGTGCTGAGAACTGCCTGCCCGCCGGACTACACCCTGGCCATGAGGAGGTCCCCGGACGACATCCCATTAATGACGCCCAACACCATCACCATGATCCCGAGTAGCATGGGCGGGCTGACGTCGCTCCATTCCTACAACACCTACCCGAGCAGCGGGCAGAACAACACACTGCCCCACGCGCACCCGCACTCACACTCCACCACCCGGGTATAGCCCTTCAGCCGCCGGGACCCTAACCAGGAAGCTAACAGGGCTAACAAAGCTAATGAGGCTAACGCTGCAGAGACTATGGGCCTGTACCGACACGGATACGTTTGCAGCCTGGAGTTATACCATTCTGGATTATACCACTCATTATATGTTCATATGAAGGAATATAAAAAGGGGATTTATCGGGGCTTAAAACGGACTACGAATATTTCTTTTTGTAAAAAACGAGAAAGTTTAAAAAGAAGTTAAAGAATTTAAAACATCCTCACAAGCTTAAAACAAATGAAGCTTTTTTTTTAAGTATTTTTGTTCCAGAGCAAAAAAAAAAAAACAACAAAAAAAAACCCAAAAAATAAAACTACACCCAACTTACTTTCTAGTGACAGATACGGCCTTTGGGATCTTTTGACGAACAACCGCTTGACAGAATTACTTCGGAGAGGCGCGGAGTTTTCAGACACGCCTGGGAGGTGACAATTGGGAACACTTTGTAACCCGAAAAGCAGACATATTGTTTTCCCACGGAAGATTACGTGCTGCATAAACTCAATTAGGCATGTGTTAACTTTATGTAAGATAACGCCGGACACTGGGGACGCGAGGACAAAACCAAGCAAACAAACGAAAACCCAGCCCCTGTATGCACAAATCCGAGGAGATAACTTTCCATTTGTTTATTTTTGAGACGTTTTATTGTATAGAACCTATTTACATATCTAGATCTGTACATTAAGCACCAAGGTCGTTTTCGGCCTTCTATCGAAACGCGAGAGGGGCGACTACTGCAAATATGCCAGCGCTACTAAACCAGTACAACCAGTGCGGAGCGTAGAACCTTCCATTGGGTTCGACTTTGATGATAGAAAGAGCTGGGGGACAGACGGGAAGAAAATCGGATATTTTAAGCACGATGCGCATGACAATTTATCTGCTTGATGGCTGCTCTGCTGATTAAGTCATTAAATAAGAGTAATTTTTTCAAAACCCTCCCTTCGCATTGGAGCAACTACACACAGATTTCCTCGATTGGATTTTTACAACAGGAAAAACCCCGTAAAAAAAAGGATCATGGGAAATGCGGTTCCGAGGAGGCGGAGTCAATGCAGGGGGCTTGATTAAAGGGGAGGGCTCGCAGGAAAGACTGTCTGGCATAAAAATATTATTAGCTTGAGGTGCAGGGGGCATATAAGGACTAGTTTTGTACTATGTGTGTTGGTACTACTTTTTGATAGTGGGTTATTCACATGACACTGTTTCAATCAAAGGCGTTGTTTCTTTCAGTTGGCATCTATGTTCTTTGCTACCTGTTGCGCCACCTAGAGGAGGCATTTTCTGCACTGTTTAACTCATTTTCCATGTTTTATTTTTGAGTGGCAGGTGCGCTGACTGAATACACAGGGTGCCCTCTTTTTTTTATTTTAGAAGTCTATAAGGGTGAATTGGTGAAGAGTATACGGCGGATCAGTAAAGCTGTTTAAATGCTTCACAATGTCATAATAGTTGGAAACATGTGCTAGGCCAAAGTTGAGTTTTTTGTATTATAATGTGACAAGTGTGATATGAAAGCCAGATTCCATTTAAACTGATAATTCACAAGCATGCAAGATTTTGTTTTCAGATCAGAGGTATTCATTTTGGTTTACTACAAATAACTTGGCTGCCATTGACTTTTAGGAAACTACAGAGGAATCAGAAAAAACATGACCTAAAAATCGAAATTGGGTTTAAGTTTAAAAGTACTTTCGATTACTAGCCATTTTAAATAGCAGTTTGCTCTTGAAGGAGGCCTGTCTTCGAACTTCGAACAAAATGTCATTCAAATCTGCCCACACAGTCAGTACAGTTTTAGCAGACACCAACCCAAACCCTAATTTACATTTACAAGTCTAGAAAATTATCTCAGATCTACTGAACACTAACTTTTTCCCTTACCTATTTTTTGTAAAAAAGAGAACACCTGTTTGAACAAAAATGCTGGGTTAAGCTAGGAACAACCTGCTGGCTGTTTTACATGAGTATCCTCGTACCTTGATCAAGTGCATGGCTGTGTACGGGAGCGGACATCACCAATAGCGTTCGATTGCAACCAAATGAAGCCTATCGAGGCTAGCAGTTAGAGCAGCTAATCTGCCACCAAGACACATATTTGAAATCCGGGTGTGGAACCAGAGAGTGAGGTTGTTGAAGGTACTCAGCCGTTCTCACTCGCCAGGAAGGGCAGATGGCGGGCGCACTTAGCAAAGAGGAGCTGATAGCTGTCAGTCAAACCAAAAAGAGACCTTGAGGAAAGACGGCCATTTGATTAGTCTGCTATTAATGTTCATATCTTGATTAAAAAGCCAGGATCATGTAGAGATTTTACAGGTCAGAATGACGAGCCTGACAGCGGGAGTTACAGAGATAGACGACCATTTTACAATAAAAGTCAGCAGCAACCACACTTCAAAGAAAATACTTAGCATCCATGCTTGCTCGACCGCGGTGGCTAGCAAGTTAGCTATGTCCATTTTTATATACAGTCATCAAGTGAAAGATTGAGCCATTAAAATGTTCAAAAATGTGCCTCGAGGGGTTGTAGATGTCATGCATGTTTGACTATTTAAACCCTCCATATGGTTAGCTATACGATTCTGTGCAACGCTCAGCCCACAAACCTACGTCATCCACGCCCCCGCACGACAATTCTCCATAAACATACAAAAACACGATCGAAAATTGTACGCAACAACTCTGAAGGGGGAGTGACTTAACGCTAACGCTATTTATGAGTAAAGTAACCTTCAAACCAACTGAACCCAAATGTTTATATGGCCTATTTTCCTCTAGACAACCAGGAAACACCTATTCCCTTTTGTTTTACATTGACTTTAACACTATATGCCATCTCCGCCGTCTTTAGGTCAACACAGCCACTGCAAATAACAACATAAGCTGCCTCAGTTCAAATGCGTAACAGTGCGAAACAGACAGCAGTTTATGTGCATTCCTCCACACTACAGGGGCCAAAGTGGTGATCTTTACAGAACCGACACTCGAATACCCAGCCTGGCAAACCCTATTGTAGTCAAATCTCCGAAATGTAAATGCTATAGCTGCGTTTGCGAGCCGCGACGCCTGTCTACCAGCTTTATTTCTCCTTTTTACTAAAGTGAGGAGGATTGCCTGCTATGAGGATGCAGCTACAGGCTCCGAGCGCGGCGCAGTCATTCGAAATAAAGAGAGGAGACTGTTACCCCATATAACACTGAGCCGTGCTATTAGGAAGGCGGGGGGGCTAGAATGCTAGAAGATGCTAAGCTAATTGGAGATTTTAAATGTGATCTATGTAACCTTTCTGGAGGAGAGTCAGCTATTAGCTTGTCTCCACGGGGGTGCTATTGCTTTACCTTGAATGATCCACAGCATAGTGTCCTTAAAGGATGATGTCACTTCCGGGTCCAGCTAGAAACGTCACAGCTTTGATTTCTTAGCTTTGTTTTTGTTCCATATTCATCAAACAAGAGACAATTATCTTTCAAAAGCCTATTAACCACAAATTGCCTCAAATAAGTAAATAATGTAGTAAAAATCTAGAATAACATAGGTTTAACATGTCACTAACTGCTGGTCAATGCTAATGCTATCTTAGCCTAGCCTAGCTTCTTCATACACTTTCTGACACAATTATAACCACAGTACCATGCTTATAACACTAATATCTTTAAACGATTGCAATCTCTTTTTCACAACCCAACTCTACTGCATTGAACTTATATATCTCCATGGAGACAAGTGAGTGACACCATCACGCTAAGTTACGGGTCGTGTTTGTGGAGAGGCAACCCCACTTACAGTAAGAAAACCAGTCTTGTGCAAATGAGATATTACATCAACAAGTAGGAGGTATTTTGGAGCAATAAAAGCACCAACAATTGGGTAAATGCAAGATGGGTAGCTTATATTTAATGTTCATACTATGGAACATTCCAGACAAAATAACTTCATGCATAACTCACCAGAAAAGTTCCACTGTGCGCTTTTGAACTGATTAATCCAATTACTGCTGGAGATAAATGTGTAAAGGTTTCTACTCGTGTGTTCAAAAAGATTTTATACATTACTAATTTACGTTTGTTTTAAATTCAGCCAACATACGCCAGATGCCCTTCCACAACTCTTGCATTCCAACCTGTGATCTACTTAGTTGCACGACAAATTAAGCGATTTTCAATACATTTTCATCTATGTCATTGCAGAAAGCCAAATTTTACGGTAGATGTGCTCCGTCTTCTTTCAAAAACTGTTTGAAAAGCTATTATCCTGTTTGAAGACAAATATCCAGCACTATTATTGCAGTTCGCCCTCATGAATCCAACTTTTATTCTGTCAAAACAAACTCCAAAGTATCTGCCGTAGTTTGGAGAAAAATCCATCTTGTTTTCCATTGTTATCTGGGCTAACTCTCTGCTAGCTAACAATCGCATGCTAATGAGGGGACGTGGATGGCAATGCTAACACGGAATGATTGGGCTCTCGGAGTGCGGTGCTATCTAGAGTTATAGAGTAAAAATCATAGCACGTATACCCTGTAGTCGTTGCTAGCTCTTGATTTATTAGAGACACATAAAAAGCAACTCGACCTTGTTTTGGTGACCTCCAAAACACAAAATATGGGAGAGGAACTTGGCAGACAACAAAATGCTAATGGTCTTGGCAGCACATGTACATTTGTTTAGTTTGGTATCAGTGCCATCGTCATTATAAGGGAGACCTAGAGACCTAAGAGTGAAAAAATATACTTTGTCCAAGGTTCCATCTTACTGGTGCCAGTTCTCTCAAACATGGCTTCCTTTCAGTATTTTAGAGCAATTATTTTCTGTAAATGCATTTCCAACATGATCAAATGTTTATATGGGTTGAACGTTACATTAAAAGACACATTTTTACTGTTTTAAAACTAGAAAAACACAGCTTGTTAATTTTTCATGGCTGTGTTTTCCTCACTTTGCTAACACATTCCAAACGTCCTAATTATTCACCACGATGAGTTTATGAGCACTTTTCACAACTTTCAGAGACCAGAGCGGAGTTGTGCCATCACGGTGATGCTAACAATGCTCACTTCCTGGTTCACGGACAATAAAAGAGGCTTTTAAAATTAGATGCACCTAACGGCTGTTTTTTACAATGTATCTGTGCAGGGGCAAAACTCATTTAACTTTACTGCTGAAGAAATTGGGTACAGCCTCTTTAAAGGAGACATATTATGCAAAAATGAAGCATTTCTGCAGTTTTGGACAGTAAATCAGTGCTCTTTTTTTTTTTCTTTTACTATCAAGTTGTTTCAGATCAATATTGCGGTTTACAATGAACACATTTTTTAGGCTACTAAATAACAGAAATTTCTCATGCAAATACCTATCTAATCTCAGATACTTCGCAACAAAATGCTGATGTAAAATAGTTTGTTATTTGTCTCCTCAACGATATGATTCCATACTCTATACAGAGATTCGAAGAACACAGAATAATCGAATTAACAATTAGCAAAGATGGAGCATAAAGGTCTTATATTACACAAAACTGACTTTATGTGAGATTTGAGCTGGTATAATGCTGTTACGTCCTCAAAAACATACCTAAAGTAGAGTTTGGTTTCATTCACATGTTTGAGTTAGTCCTGGAGTATTGACTTTTTGCATCTCCAAAGCTCAAAATGCTCTGTTCCACCTTGTGATGTCATTTAGTGGTAATAGTAAGGGTAACTGCTATTTTTAACCTCAGTTCATCTAATTTACTATACAATACACTCAAATAACCTTTTACTTTTGGATAATTTTGTTTTATCTTTTGAACAGTTGAGATTATCAGTAGAAAGTTTGAAATATCTGGAGGGAAGCAGTTGCAATGAGGCTAAAACAATAGCTGTAGCTTCAAAGTTAAGCAAATCCAGGGCTGATACGATGCAAATCATTCTAGTAAAGGTGTATGGACTTTAAAAACACAGTGGAGCATTTCCTGTATTACCACTTCATGACATCACAAGGAGTGTTTTCAGTTCGAAAGAAGAACACACCCAAATTATGCAGGGTTTGTGTGTTGAACATGCACAAATAAAACAAACTCAACTCCATGTTCGTCGGTAATGAAGAAACAACAATATAACATAGATATAAAAGTGCAATATAGCCCAGTGAGTGTAGTGCAACAGTTTAGCTTGGCCTCGTGCTTACACATTACCAAGTTACATACAGTACACGGTCAGTTAGAGCATGGAGCAGATGGCTGAGTGTAGAGACGATGTTATATTTGTGCTACAGAGATGGCAGAGGATGCTGGCGATAGTGGGGGACGGGAAAGTTGTCAAACGTTTAAATTGAATAGATAAGTTTGCCATCTGCCCCGTGGATCTGCTTCTGAGGAGATGTGAAGCTCTTTAAAAAACACGCCGGAGAAGAGAACCACAACAAACTTTAGGGAGATTTTATGTAACTCGCAGAATCTGACTTGGCGCCATTACTGCAGAAGTTTCACACTTGCGTCTTTGGATGCTTTTTTTTTTCGGTCAAGGTTTAGTTTTTTTTTCATAGCTGACAGTTTCAACCGCTCGCTAGCGCTCTTCCTCGGAGTGGTCACGTGATGTTGCTGTGGCGTGTCCGGTCAGCTGATTCGAACAGGTTTTGGTGCCGTTTTTCCTTTCAGCGGAGGTAGGACGATTAGAAAGATCGCTAATGAGCAGTCGAAACTGTCAGGTATGAAAATAAACTACATATTAGTTTGAAAAAAGAGCTGAACTTTATTGGATTGCTAATTTAATCATTTACAATATATTTTTATCATGTCAGTCAAAAACAGTCAGTCTTCCTTAAATTAAATTTAAAGTGAGGAAGACTCTGCTGAACTTTTGCTCTTTAACTACATTTGACCCAATAACCTGCACGTTTGAGCCAATAACTAGGTACTCAAGAGCGCCTAGGAGCAGGAGGGGCTGTTGAAATTGTACTTCGTGGAGAAGTTTTCAGATTTTACCTCTACTTAACACACAAACCCTGCATATTTAGACTGAATTCTCTGAAACAGAAAGCACGATCCCACCTTGTGATGTCATGTGGTAATACAGGAAGTGCTCCATTGTGTTTTTTAAACTAGATACACCTTCACTAGAATCATTTGGATGGTTTCTGCTCTGGAACTGCTTGTCTCTACTGAACTAAATGTAAAAGGAGCTGAACTTTAAAACTACCACTGCATGACATCACAAGGTGGAATCCATTCCGCATTTTGAGCTTTGGAGATGTAGACAGAAACACCCAAAAGCCTTTTTCCAGTCTCAGTTCTGGTGAGGCCAGTCCTTAGACTACAGTCATGAGATCATGTATTAACAAAGTTCAACAAGTTCGGCATTTATGCAGTCAATGAAGTATTCCCTTACAAATACATTTTATACAGTTACAGTATCATGATGATTACTATATCGACTTATCGGTCAATATATCAAAGTAGGAATGTGTTTTTTTCAGGTGAGTATTTATCACGTGTACATTTTCTTTGCACTATTGGGAAGTTTTGGGTTATTTTTTGCCTATACGATAAGATTTAAGCCCTAAAGTTTGCATTAATAACTTCTATGACTCATTACAAATGCAAACTAACTACTAAAGTGTTTCATTTTGCTGTTTATTTATTGCAGCTCATAGTTTTAGAACAGTTTTGTGGTTTAAATCTGCTCTTGGATTACTGTGTCAGTGGCATAAATTTGTCTCAATATTATCGCTTATCGTCTATATTTACTTCGATATAGACTTTTTAGGTCGGCCATTTCGCGATGACCAACTTACTTTTTTGACTACCTCTGCCCCTGTTCAGATACATCTTTGAATAAAATGATCAAACCAAGCCAATTTTTTTTTTTAAATGAGCGAAAACAGTTGGAAAAAAACCTGTAAAACCTTCCACCTTTGATTATCACAAGATTTGAACTTTCAAACAAGAATCCATTCGTAGCCCAAAGCTAGCAAGCCAGCTCGCACTTTGGTGTAAAAAGACCCGAAATGAAAGCGTCCACTTGTTCAACTTGACCTTCAGTTTCGAACAGCTTTAATTGCGGTGCTTTTGCGAAAATAAATAAATAAAATGTGTTAAAATACGCTCTCGTCTCAGCCATGTAAAAACTGATTGCATCTAGAGCTAGCTGCACAAATTGGACGCAGACCCGGTTGACGTGTACATGACTGATTAAAGCATTAACAGGGGCTGCACGGTTGGTGATGGAGCTGATATGTCAAAACCCGCGTCACTACAGACACAATGTATCCTTCCACCGAAACATGTGAGCGGAAAGGTGCTACGGTCTGCATTATGTCATATATGGTTCATAGACGGGCTGTGAAATAGCTTCTTGACAGTTTAATCTTATCATGAGACCCAATTTATAGGTAGATGATGAGGTGATTGGCGACTTTGCGGTATGAATTAGACACGATTTAGAGCAGGAAAAAAAACATACTCAAATTTTCCACAGACAAAACAAACGAAAGGCGTTCTAATGATTTTTCCATCTTAAAAATGTGAAAAGCAACTAGTTCATTTCAGCGGTTTGCAGTGGTCCAAAGTTATTCCTCACTTAACTCATGCATTCTGGGCATTTGAATAATTCACAATGATGAGTTTATAAGTGCTTGTCGCTACTTTCATACGCCAGAGCTTTTCTGTGATGGTTAAGCTAACAACAACTAGCATGCTAACACACTTCCTGATTATTGGTCAATGAAACACTTTATAATTAGATGCAGACAGCATGCAGTGGACATATTTTGACCTCAGGAGCTGCTTATGTAATATATCAGTGCTGGGGCAAGACAGTTTTCTCAACAACACAATACTTTTTACTCTTAACGTGCATTTTAAGCTGAATACTTTTACTTAAATAGCTTTTTTATACGTTTACTTTTACCTGAATACTTTTTAACTCTACTTTTACTTAAGTACCAAAACTGAGTACCGTATTTTCGGGAACTTTAAGTATTTTCCAGACTATAATTGGCACTTTTTCTCATAGTTTGGCCGGGGGTGCAACTTATACTCGATTCATTTGTGAAATATGTGGGGGTTTTTTCTTCATTATTATGCATTTTTTGGCTCGTGTGACTTATACTCCCGAAAATACGGTACTTCATCCACCACCAGCCAACCTGTCAGCACCAGTAGGGACCCATGTGCAGATCTTGAGCTAGTCTTGCTCAGGACTACCTTAGCTGAAGGATTTTACGTTTTGTGCATTTTTTTGGGTCGCCTGGAGGAAATTACTCAGCCAACTACGTACTACATATGATAGGTGCAAAAAAAAAAAAGCATTGAGCACTGATGGACTGAATGACAGACAATATAGGATTGCACAAATATAAATGGATCCCTCTTAGTACGCTTGAGGGGAACCAATACAACTTTAAAAGCTTATAAAAACTGATTTACATAATATGTCTCCTTTAAGACCAACACGTTAATATGATTTTTTTTTGTGTGTGCGTGTGTATGGACAATATAAAACCACAATGGCTAACTCCCAATAAAACGTATATCAGCGAGGCAGGAGACACTGGCCCTTTAAAACCCTAAAAACAAGAAGACATGGCCGAATAGTAAAATGAGCAAATAAAAGGTGAAAGGAGGCTAAAAGTTAATGGCAGCTTTTATACTGTTTATGCAGCTGGTTTAAATCACCACTTTCCCCGTGAGAGGGCTGTGGGCCGGCCCAGTGTCCCAGACTCCTCAAACATAAAGTCATTCAAATCATTTCGGGAAAAAAAAATAGGTTTTTTGGTAATTTTGCATTCCATGGTTTAGATTTGCACTACCAAAAAGTCAAAAGTTTAGACACAGTATCTAGTTGTGCTTTTTAAAATTTTTATGTTGTTTTACTACTACTTTTATATACATACAGAAGACATCAAACATATGGCGCAAGATATATGGGATTATGTAGCAAAGGGAAAAAAAAGTGAAATAACTCTAAATATTTGATTGTATTTGGGATTCATATTGCTCAGAGTAGCCCTTTGCTTTGTCGACAGCGCTGCAAACCCTTGGCCTTCTTTCAGCGAGCTTTATGATGAAGTCTCCTGTAATGGTTTCACTTCAAGGTGTGCCACGTCAGGATCAAGAAACGACACAAGTGCAAAGGAGCGATCAAAGCAAAAAAGGTGGCTATTTTTAAAAGCGTTGAGTTTTTTGAGGTCTTTTTTTTTTTTTTTTGTCTGCTACATTCCATATGTGTCCGTTCATAGTTTTGCTGCCTTCAGTGAGAATCCACAATGTAAATAGTCATGAAAGTAAATTAAATACAAAAATGAAAAAGCGTGTCTAAACTTTTGACTGGTAGTGTATGTCGGATTTTTGTGCGAATTTGGGTATAATATTTACTCTACCTTCATCATGCAGCCGGGTCATTTCATATCAATAAAACAGTAAACATTTTGAATAACATATATGGTCATTTTTGCTGCATTTTATGGTTCATGTGGACAACAAAAACATATCTTGATTTAGGTCGACAGCTTTTTCAGTCGACAGCACCTTGGATGGTCATGAAACGTAACATTATGTAACATTTCTGGGGGTGCGTTTGTCACCTTGACTCCATTTAAAATGTTCCACAGTATGGCATTGAATTGGTCTTGCATTTATTCAATTACAGGCGTTTTTGTATTGCTTAAAAAAATGAATGAATTCTTACTGTGAGCGGGGGTGCCTCTCCACAGATCTGATCTATCATTGGCCTGGTAGTGTGCACGGAGACAGATACATATATAGTAAGGAATAATATCTCCGTGGAGACAAGCTGGTGGCTGATCATCTAACAGCTTTGCTCAAAATGTCCCACAGTATGGCATTAAACTAGCATTTATTTAATTACACATGCTTTTATTGCTTGAAAAAAAATGGAAAAACATGCATTCTTACTGTGAACGAGGACACCTCTCCACAGATCCGATCTATAATTGGCCTGGTGGCGACTGATAAACATATACTGCGGAACATTCTTGACAAAGGAGTAACATCTCCATGGAGACAACCAAGCGGCTGACCATCCACTGGAAAAGTTACATTGCGGACTTTTAAGTTATTAAATCGAATCATGCAGCAAGCTAGCACTACATTATGGGTGATATTGACAAAAAAAAAAAACATTTTGGTTTTTCTTTTATTTTCCAAACGACCAATTTTCAGACAGCAGCACCGCAAACCATCAGAAATGTGTTTAAATATTTAAAAATAACTGTGTTTTATTTTGTGTAATTTTCAGGTGCCATTATCTGAGCGAAACTACAGTGTCAGCTTTACCTGCTAATGTTTCTTGCTTCATTTCCATTTGCTAATTGTGAGCAACACCTGCTTTATTGTCTTATTCAGTGCTAATTTTTGTTCCACTATGGTTTAACTTCTGCAGTGTGTTGAATATGTGTGACATATTCATTTGATTTGATAACCTCTCTAGCTTCTGTCTTATTACACCTGTTCCCGAATTACACTAATAGTTGGGTTTATAATGATCAAAATCTAAAGCTAACCAATGCTACAGTGTGTTCATATCATTGGCAGTACACAGAAGTGGACATAGGTGGCGCTACCGAGAAGTAAGCGGCTACCTAACGCTTTGTTAATATTAGTTTTGTGCAGAAAAACATACTTATAAATGCAAATTGTTCCCATTTCTACTTTGGTTAATGGTTACATAGTGTTTTAGTACCTCCACTGGGTACTCATAACGCATCTAAACATCCAATAAAACATCTGCTGGTCTTCTGATTGGTTACTGAGGGACCACTTAGAAATATCCTTGGTCGTCTTCAGGAGCGATGTCCCTGTTTTCTTAATGGGTTTAAATAGCTGTGCTCAGTCCTAATGATAAGACTGGATAGACCACACTAGCTGAAAGATCATAGTGAAAAGTGTATTGTTTAAAATTAATTTGTTACATTATTATTTCTTTTTTACAATCACTGATTACTGATAAATGTCCTATATACATTTTTCTTTTATTGCTCTAACAAAATCAATTAACAGGCCTGTATTTTATTTTTTTTTTCTAATTTATGAAAGCACCTTTATCTTAAAATACTGGGAAAAAAACATTATAAACACATTTTAAAGACACTGCTTGAATGAGAACCATAAGCAAACAACTGCCATGAACAGCCATTTTGACCAAATCAAAGATACTTGTTTCTTTGTCATGGTTCAACATCAGAGCGTAAGAATAAATGACTTGGTGGGCGGAGCTAACAGTTCCTTCTGAAATGTTCTTCGCTCATGGTTCAAAATCGGGTACAGGCCCAATCAGGTAACATAAGCAGTGTTCTTGGCATAGACTGTGTATGTAAATGGACATAGCTAACATGCTAGCTGCCGTTTTTCCAAATAGGAAGTGAGCATGGAAGCACTTCCGGCTCCATCGAGTCTGGCTCCAAATCACTTCGTATTGAAAAACTGTGGCTCCTCTCTCTGCAACTGCTGCTGTCAGGCTCGTCATTATGGTCTTAAAATGTTCGTATTAACCCGCTCTACATGATCCCGCTAGCAAAGGTTTGATTGACAGTGTTGCTATGTGAAGGGGCGTTACCTTCAACAGCCTCGCTCTTGATTGGCTCTTTGGTTGCTATGATACTCACGGTCAGAACTCGGCTCCAAATTCACCCCTAAAACTGCTAGCCTAGCTTCATTTAACTGTGGCTGAACGCTATCAGCGACGTCACACTCACTTAGTCCACTTCTTTACACAGTCTATGGCTGTTGCCTATAACGATTCGATCAAATGACACCAAGCTTTCTTAAGGCAATTTTATATAATTGCGACCAGCCTCAGTCCAATCAGTGAGAAACATTGAGAAAATTGGGCGCTGTGTCTGATTTTTACTGTCTTAAAAACGCAAAAACAGTACATTTCCAGCTTAATCTTTCACAGCAATGAGTTTTTTCAAAACTTTCCGAGGCCAGAGCAGAGTTTTGCAGTCACAGTAAAGCTAACAACAACTAGCTAACAGCGCACTAGCATTACTTCCTGATTTGTCGACGATGAAAATGCTTTATAATTACTTGCAGACAGGACATACCGCTCTCATTTGTAAGCTAAGAGTTGCTTTTACAATAAATACGTACTGGGACAAGACAAATTTGACTTTAATACATGATAAAAATCAGGTACAACCCCAAAAAAACTGCAATAGCTTTCAATATGTCCACTCCTGGTTACTGCCAACTGAAAACTGATAACCAAACAAATCTTTTCCACCCACTTTTTCATCCAGTTCGATTATACCCACCCATACTCATCTGGACTATAGCGACATTTAAAGAGCCTCACTTTATATCGAATAATAATCTAATGAAACGTCGAAAGAAGCAGAGGATACAGAGCTACAGGTGAATGTAACGTACCGTGCCACTTCTGACCTCACAACACCACAGCAGAACCAGTAAGAAAAATATGAGGTTTGGGGGACGAAATCATGGATCAATGCTGTGTGAAGCAGGGCACTTTTGTGGGCTGGTCTGGCATTTGTAATGTAGATTCTTTGTCACTTGTCTTTCTTTCTGGTTAAATAGTAATTACTCTTCTGGAGCACAATAAATGATTTTAATATGCTGATATGCGCTTTGGTGTTCTGAGTTTTCATTTCTTTCCCCACGCTCGGCCGGTCGGATGGAGGGTCGGTGTGAATTTGACGATAATTTAATTGGCGTGTCGCGCACATCGGCACTCGCATGTATTTACCGGGCTAATTTATTTGCGGCAAGATTGGATTTGTTTGCGAAGACGGGTAAGCGAGAATGTGGCGGATGGCGGCGGCATGCATAAATAAAGAGAAGACAGAAGCCTGACAAATCAGCAACTATTCAGCAACGCTCCATCAACGCGATACTCCAGTGGAAATGCAGACGGTGACAAAATATCCAGCATTGTACAGAGAGTAACTGCATTCATTAAAGCTCCTATGTTACACAGAATCGACTGTTGTGAGCTTTACGCCATGTTAGAATGTGCCTGGAGTTATTTTTGTTTCATTCACACGTTTGAATCACCTTTAATTATTAGTCTGTCTACATCTCCAAAGGTCAAAATGCTCCGTTCCACCTTGTGATGTCATGAACTGGTAGTTTTGAAGTTAACAGCTCCTTTTACCTTTAGGTCAGTAGAGATGGGCAATTCCGGGGGTTGAAGTCCAAATAATTCTAGTGAAGTTGTATGGAGTGGAGAACTTCCTGTGTTACCACATATTCCAAGGGTTACCAAAAACAGCCTTGGGGGTCAAACGAGAGGAGCTGGAGGACGTGTCTGGGGTGAGGGAAGTCTGGGAGTCCCTGCTTAGACTGCCGCCCCAGTGACCCGGCCCCGGATAAGTGGAAGAACATGGATAGATGGATGGTTACCAAAAACATGTTTAAAAGACTGTTAAAGCTTGCCCGGGATCCAGAATACACACTGGTTCAACACTTCATGAAGATGTGAGTTTGGTCACTTGTGAATCTCCCCATTTTCAGATGGACGTGACTGACAGGTGGATTAGCCAATTGAGGAAATACATGATCAGTCCATATTGTAAAAAATAAAGGGAAAAAAAACATGATGAGGCTAAAAAGCATTGCGGATTTCTGCAGGTTCAATGGGCAAAGTGCTCATGAATTGGATTTTATTTGTAAATCATATGTGTCCAATGAGCTCCTTCGTTTCACATGTGTCACTGAAAAAAAACAAATCTGATTGCACGAGCTTGAGACGCAGCGGAGGATGTAGGGAGAACACAGAGAGATATCATTCTGGATTTACCAGGCAAAATGAATGCCACGGGAATGCATGACTCTCTAAAATGGCCATTAACAAGATGAAGTTGGCAGATACACTTCACAGATGTGATCATTTTGACACTAAAATGATCAGTACTAGTCTGCTGGACACGCTGTACCTCTGGCTCTCTATGAAGACATCGCACATGTGAGGAAGCTACTGTTGGAAGCGTCGCCCGCTGACAGCACAGCTAACTGACAGTGTGCCTTGCTAGCGCTCCCTTTCCCCACTCTCTCCCCGCGCACAGACATACTGACATTTTGGTGCTTCTAATTGGAAATCAATAGAGATTCATCCTGCTTGTAAAGGCTGACATTTGAGCTCTCTTCACCGATGATTAGAAACAAATGATGCCCGCAGCTGAGTGGCATTTGGAGAGTGTGGTCTTTTTCAAAAGGAGGAATAAACAAGATGCTTATGTCCGTGTGAGAGAGAGGGGGAAAGAGGGAGGCGTACAGGGGATACAGAGGGAGATAAAGAATGAGAGGCGACAGATGTAAGGTATAGAGCGAGTGGGAGAAAGAAAAAGTAAAAAAGAAGGGATAGAGAGTGGATAAAGAAAGTCTGAGAGAGAAGATGAAGAGGGGGCATAGAGAGGGGGAGACATGCTACATTCCAAGCTATTGATAACTGGGCAAGTGACCTCAGAGTGTTCCAGGTGAACTCATATTCATTTACTGAATATTTAACATGTTAAATAACAGAATAGTTTTGAATAGTGTCAAGTTTACAATGTTTATGTAATGGTTAAACACTCAGATTCACTTTTTTGTTGTGACTAGCATTGTTTTAATGCGTCACAGATGAGATGATGTGAAACGGAAGTCCCAAGATCATCCCAGTTCACACGTAGGAATGACCAATTTGGATAGTGCTCCACCCATCCATTTTCTTTTGCTTATCCAGGGCCAGGTCATGGGGGCAGCAGTCTAAGCATGGACTCCCAGACTTCCCTCACCCCAGACACGTCCTCCAGCTCCTCCAATGGGACCCCAAGGCGTTCCCAGGCCAGCCGAGAAACATAGTCCCTGAAGCGTGTCCAGGATCTTCCCGGGGCCTCCTCCTGGTGCGACATGAACACCTCCCTAGGGAGACGTCCAGGAGGCATCCTGAGCTGATGCCAGAGCCACCTCAACTGGCTCCTGGGTAGTGTTCCAGAGCATTTTTTGGGGGGGGGGGGGTCGAAAGTGGGAAATATCCACAGTTGCAGAACATTGGTTAGTTACTATGGCAATTGATACACACAACCAGAAGGAAAAAGCCACATAGATACCTAAAATGCAAAATGGATGTTAAAAATTAATTCAATCAAGGCCTTGATTCGTATGAGTGTCCATGGTCCTGCTTTTTTTCAGACACCAAAGAAAAAAATTATAATTATGTTAAATTAATGTTATTTGAGAGGGACTTTAGAGGGAAAACAAAAATCTGTTCACCAGCTACAGAGCTACATACCCTTTACAATGAATCATGGATGGGTCAAAAGCAGAGAATGAATTTCCTTTTTGAGGTAAAATACATAGTAACCACACAAAAAAAACCCAACACGATCCAGGAATTTAACCCAATACCTTCTTGCTGCTGTAGTGACCAGTCTGCTTGGAGCTAGAGCTTTATTTACACTCAAATCCATCTCGATGCACAGTGAAGTGAGGGAGACATTTTGTTTGATCTGCCAGCATTGTCCCTGAACCCGCATTGGCTTTTTCAGTGCAGCGTCGCGGTGATGGCTGCATTCTGGAGCTCAGTTTTAAAAATAGAAGAACTTATGTAACACTGGTGCACCTTGAAAGCAGATGAGGGGAGATGTGAGGATGGAGAGAGAGCGGAGCCTAAGAAGAGGAAATGAAATTAGGATTACTAGTATTACATTCAAGACACGAGGAAAAAAGGTGCAAAAAAGGTACAAGCTCAGTGAATCAAATTTTAGTATTGGAACAGTTTTTAATTTCAAAAATGGGGTAATAAGAATGAATAAAAATAAATTTATGTCTAGTGCCGTAGCTCAGGGTAATGAAGAAGCACTGGGCAAAAGGAATGACATTTTTTTATATTTATTCTACAGTATTAACAAAATCAAATGAATCAAACATTGATTATTCTATGAAAATCTTTGGGCCAAATTTTGGGACCTAATTTAGGATCCCCAAAGATTCTCAGAGGGGCCCCAAGGGTTCTTAGAAGAGAGGTCCAAACTAGATTGCATGAATTTTAATGAAAAAAATTGTATCTAATTTTAAGTATTTTATAATCATAAGTATTCTTTTACATCTTTATTTTCTTTATAAGACTGTAGCTTGTAGGTAAGGATGTTACTACGAGTAAAACAGGGGTTGTGGGGACATCTAAAGAACAGTAAGTTAGAAAATAAAATAGCGAAACAGCCATTGGTCAATAACAAACAAGAAGATTAACCAAGATCCTCGGGAAACAAGCAATGGCTAACTGCTCCAGAGTGCTCACTGCCCTTAGACATCCATCTCAGCAGGAAAAAAACTCTTAAAACCCAGTGGCAAAAATAGAAACTTTGAGGAGAACCACAGTGAAAGAGAGATACACTCTCATGGTCTGACAGGGTGTAGGTGTGTCCAGGACTGATGTGCATCCAAGGCTCTAAACCTTTACAGCAAGAAGGTCCTGGGTCTGGGTGTTTGCCTGTTTCACCCTGTGTCTGAGTGGGTTTCCTCTGGTCACTCCGGTTTCCCCCATCAACCCAAAATATGCACCATGGGTAAAATCTCCCAACAAAGGTTGTCCTGACCAAGACTATCTCAAGATCTTTAGATGGGTGTCACGGTCTTTGTTGTGCCATAACAATAATGATGTGTGTTTTTGAAGGTGACCCGGACGCACTAGGACCCCAGCGCATCCTGTAAAAGGGACCCGCCTCCCACACCAGGTGCTGCTCCTCTGGCTCGACTCCACCTGGCCACGGCATCAACCGACCGCCTTAACGCACTTTAGCACAATTTGTACATATTTATTGTAACTTACCGAATAAACACTCGAGATTAAAACCTTTTCAGTCGCATGCCCCCCTTTTGTTGCGGTCACACAGGTCGGGCCACAATGAGTCCCAGAGCTACTGACAGGTTGTCCTTGCGTCAGCCGATTGAAAGATGTATCAAATGCAGAGTATATGCATGAACCTTTATCAAACATCAAGAATACCATAGTATATTTTCTATCTTTCTTTTATTGATGTACTTTTTATTTGTTTGTTCATGACTTGGGGTCAAACAGCCAACTCCGCACAGAAATCCCTCCTCCGCACTGTTAGCGCATTGAACCTGAAACGCGCTAGCAACCCAGCCATTTATAGATACAGTAACAAAAAGGGCCTGTTTATATTTTCTTTCTAAAACTTTTCATTTGAGTCATAATCCAACTTTTTGCTCAACCGCCTTCTCTCACATCTTACTCAGCGCGCCTCCAAAGACAGAACACATCCCAGTTTGCACTCGTTATATTTTGCAAACCGAATCAGTCCTTTATTAAAACTCCCACAGCTGCTCCGCTTAAGTAAGCCTGCAAACCGCATTTAGAGTTAGCTACTTTCGGAACATTTCTGCTGAAGTACGCTACATCACGGCAATGCAATCTCGCGGATGTATTTTTGCCGAAGCAACAATGAAATGCTGAACCCCAATTCCCCGTCCGCTTATTAGATATCCAAAATTTGCTCTGCTTTGAGGTGCCTGCATCGCGTTCCCCTTAACAAGCAGTTTTAATCACTCCTTTGTTTCGCCCTGACAACACGCGCCGCGAAAGCTTTGTTCGTCCTCTCTGTTGAATTTAATTGGGATTTTTGCTTTGTTTGAGTCAGCCGGCCGCATTCTACCCTCAGGTAAGGCAATTAGAATCCTCTTTTACGTTTTTTTTTTCTCTCTCCTCCCTCCTCATCCCTTCTTCCTCTGTTCTTTTGGAAGCGCACAATGAACCTGATTGTGTCTGTGTTTACAAGTCTGATGATCAAACGCGGCGGGAGTATAAATAACATCTGCTCTAAGAGGGCTTTGAAAGTTAAAATGGAGTCTGTGATAACTGATCGTATCGGCGGAAGTTAAAAGCCGTGTTATGACTGAGGAGGTTTGAGATGTTAATAGATGCTAATGTGTGGTCAAAGTGCGCTAGTCTTGTAATATTACTCAGTTATTAGGAAAAGTCAGAGAAAAATCTATGGTGTGATTTTTATTTTTTTTTTACACATAAGGTGAATTTCAAGCTATGGGAGTCATGACAGTTTAGTTACACTTATTAGTCCTTTGAACCTCTCATTATAATGCTGTGCTATGATTGCCTGGGAGCTAGAATTCTCCAGTATCGTGCGAGTCTGATCACCGGTGAATCCCCCAGACTTCAGATAGCCGTGATTAAAACAAATATGGTTGCTTAGGAGGAAAAAATAATGGAAAAAATAAACAAAAATCACAGCGGGACTGACGAACAGGGCGGATTTCTGCAGACTCAATGAGCAACGCCCTAAACTATTAATCTGAGGTGAGCGAAATATCTTTTTTTTTTTTTTTTTTCAAATTGATGGCTGACCAATGAGCTCCGTCGTTTCAAATAAAAAATTAAAAAAAATCTGACAACAATGCACATGTCAGACCAGACTAATATCCCTCTGTATAAAAAAACATAGAGACATATACTAGATTTGCGAGGCCAGTGCTATGTCTTTTGGATAGTCCCACCAGCTGCTTCCACACGGTTCATATTAAACAACATCACCTTATCACCCTGACACATTCATAGGATGTGTTTCTTGCCCTTTACAAAGCTGGAGGTGAGGATCCAAACAGAAAACATTGTGATATAGCAGCTGTCTGCAAATAAGCTCCTGCCACTCAAAGTAGGGCTGGGTAACATTTATAGGTACCTGGTTTAACCTTGTGCCGCAAACTGGATTGTCACGAGGAGTTTTCAAACTCCTCGTGACGGCTCTTGGTAGTTCACGTGACTTTTGGTGCGGAGAAGGAAGTGTATTTCCCAACAAAAAAAAGCTTTATTACAGACAAGGCACTGAGCATAAGAAATGAAAGGTGTGATGCTACTCAATGATTCAGGCAAAAACGATATTGTTGAATATAAAAGCGTGTCAGTTGGAGTGTCCCCCGTGAGAGCCATTTCAGACTGATAATGGGTCGGAACTCAATTCAGACTGCTAAACATATCAATCTGACATTAACTGTGTACACATGGCTATTGTACCAAGGAAAAAAAGTACTATTACTGTAGGTCTAGGTCTAGTGTCAGCCTGGGCAAATATTGTCTATCCTCAATGGTCCTCAACCTTTTTTATCATAAGGACCAGTAATAAGTATGCCTTTTTTTTTTTCACAGAATGGTGCAGGGGGACGTGGCTGGTACTAACAGCACAAAATGCATAGGCTAAAACTCTTAGCCATAGTTGGAAAAAAATGTCTAAATACTAACGTTTGCTGCTTACATGTTCACATACATGGGGGTAGACTTAGAAAAAATAAATAAAACTCCATGCGAAGATAAGATATTTTCCTCTGGCCCCTGATACCTGATGCCCCATGGTCCAGTTTGGTTGGGGACCCCTGCTCTAAATATCTATTAGCAGACCAGACTTTGTCCCCTTACCCTTAAAATAATAAGGTTCTATCTGCGTTCCTGGTAGCTCTGACATACTGAGGTTTAAATGTCGAACCACTTATATAGAGCACAATGGAATCAAGAAATGGAATTTGCTCATTAAAACTTAAAAAAAAAAGTACTAAACCCAACAAAATCTTGATAATACAGTACAGAAGCTCTCCAGGAACAAGAACATATGAATAACGCCAGATATAACCTTACAATTCTAAGGGAATGCAGTGGCTAATTATACCATTTTCCAGTATGTGATGCCTCGGCCGATTTGCCAACGATTGAGTACAACTGACAAGCTAAAGTTTGATCTTTCTGCTGCAAATATCACACAATATCAACACCCGCTTTCACAATAAAAGCTATGATCTCTTTTTACTCTGAATTGCGTTAGTGTCAACTCGTTCTTCATGTTCGCATTGGTTCGTCCATGATTGAACCAAACAAATGAAATGAGAGGATGGGTAGCGTCTCCGCCTGTCCGTCCGAATCTCCGTCAGGATAACCAGATCCGGCACGCGGCCCTCTTCATGTCTCTTCGAAGCAGGAGAAAAAGTTAAAAGTGTCCAAAGGAAAACTCATTTAGCGGATCTGACAGCCAGCCTCTGCATTTGAGAATACGAGCTTTGTTACGAGATGGGCTACTGAGCATGTGCCAAATGTGAAAGCAAGACAATTCAGTTAGATGTTAGCTGAGATGATGCAGATTTATGGGTTTACTTCTTACCTTGTTTTGTAAAAGAAAGAGGAGATATTATGCAAAATTAACTTTTTAGGGATTTATATCATGTTATAACGCTGTTCTTGCATGATAAAAACATGCCAGGAGAGGTTTTAGATGCATGTTTGAGTAATTTCGTGATCTGTCTCGGGCCATATTTGAACACTCCTTACGGTTACCATGACGATTCTCTTCAAGACACTTAGCCCACAAGCCTACATCATCCATGCTTCTGTAGTACCCAAAAGCAGGATACAAAACAATAAACTACAACTTCACAAACCTGATGCGATGTGCAGTAACAGATTAGCAGAATGCACGCTGATTGTGTAGTGATAGCGCTCTGAAGGGGGAGTGACTTAGCACAGGGAGCAGATGGAGAGGGGACTCAGTGTGCCAAACATGAAACTGAAAAGTATTATGTTAATATGTCATTTTTTGGCAAATATGGCATTTTCAAGCTTTTCTTTGACCATTGTAATGTTTCTTCCCTAAAGCGACTTTGAGTGTCCTGAAAAGTGCTAGATAAATAAAAAGTGTAAAAAAGTGTTAAAGTAAAACACTAAGTAACAGTAACATGATGATATAAATGTGTAATGTGTGCAATTAATATCTTTTCGTATTGTAGTATTGCCTTTCTTAGTTTTTAGACTGTATGACATCGGAATATTCAAAAAATTCCCTAAAGGAGGCACTTCTAAAGTAAACCATATGCATCATCAGTGTCATGATTGAGGTTGGCTGCACTTGCGGTTGATTGGCACACTGAGCCGATTTTCAGCTTTTTAAAATATTTATGGTTACACTTTTAACTTAATATTTGAGAATTTTGATCAACTGAGAAGTGCAGCTTGTACAGTTCAAAAGACAGAATTTAAGTACTATTGGATTGTGTGATTTGAGCAGTTTGTTTCTCCTATACCCATGGCTGAATTGTGATCACATCCATTTGAAATGCAACAAACTTTTTACATCAATGCAACAGGCTTTCTACTCCAAATATGGCAGAAGACGTTCAGGGGGGAACGGCTCGCCTTATCGCCAACCGAAACAACAGAGCGGAGAGAGAGGCTTAGAAGAAGCTCACCTGGCTCCCCCTGAACACTGCTGTGATGCTGCAGGACACAGAAGACACACGGGACATTTTTGCCCTGAGGTCTTTTAAGCTCCTCAAACTGCCCTGACACTGAATCTGATGATCGTGGCTGTTGAGTTGCACTGTGAATCTTGTTTCTATTTATTATTGTATTTTACTGATTTATGTGTTTAAATTGCACCTCGGGAACAAATAAAATGATTTTGATTTGATTAATGGCTAATGATTTGAATGAACTTCTTCTTTTTTTTCCAATGTAGACATGTCAATTACTTTGTTTTTCTGATAAAGGCTTAGAATACTATTTTGTAGCCTGAAATTTTTTATTTGATCTTCTCAAAAAGTAATCTGTGGTGAAGGATGTCTTTCTTAGGTCAGCATTGTCCAGTCAATTAAGATTTTACTTACTTTTACTTATCTGTTTTCCATGGCTGTGACACGAGCATCAGTTTTCAGCAGGTCCATGTAGCTTTGGATCAGCTTCCCCTTCGTTCTGTGCCCATGAGAGAGTTCCCATAGGACGATTTCTGGAAGCCGACGGCAGTGAGATGTGTGACTCCCATTCTTCTAGTAGCACTTTTTGTTGCTGACTTGTAGAAAGTACACAGCACAATATTCAGCAAGTAGGTAGCATCCAAATTTAGCTGTTAACAAAAGTAAAACGTGCATGCAGGCTTTACTAATCACCTATTAAATATATATTGTATCACTCTCCTGGCAAACCTAAAGTCGCTGTACCTGATTTTTACTTTCTTAAAAAAAAAAAAAAATGCACAAGTTTATTTTGAAATTGGTTTGCAGTGTCCAAAGTTATTCCTCACTTACCTTATGCATTCAAACCATCCTAATTATTCACGCCGATGAGTTTATAAGTGGTTTTCACAACTCACAGACCCCAGTGTGGAGTTTTGCAGTGATGGTAAAGCAAACAAGAACTAGCATGCTAACTGTGCACTCCCTGATTCTCTGACCATAACACTTTTTTTTTTTTTTTTTTTTTTTTTACGCAGACCTATTTTGATCTCAAGACCTGCTTATACAATATCTATGTACTGGGGTAAGACAAATGACAGGATACTGATAATTTACTGCCTTAATATCCTGAATATCTGAATCCAGGAGCTAGCAAACTACACTGAACCTAAGGGCCAATCCCAATTCTCTTTTTTTAGACCCCTTCCCCTGCACCTTCAAATTGAGAGCCAAGGGCAAGGGCTGAAAATACAGCAGTTGGAAATGGGACAGCCCCCGTTTTGGCAGCCTCTGTGGCGTGGTGCTTTGACCTCCGAGAATCGGTTCACAACAGTAGTGATATCCGGCGTGAATGTAAAATGAAATACAACTCGGGGCTATTGCTTACGGTAAAGTTTGTAAACTCCACAGCAGCAGAGCAGGTGGACTGGGACGTGCACAGTGGCCAATGTGCAAACCACTGTTCTATTTTGGGCAGATTACTGTGGTACGAAGTGAACTAAGACGCTACAGAACAATGCTACGACCTTATAAATGTCATTTCAGTCCTTATTGATGACCAGAGTTTGTTTTGCAAGCCCATTTCCTGCTTTCTTCAAACTCCTACTACCCCTTGGTTGGAAGTGTGTATCTCAGTTGGCTTCGTTTGAAGGGTTGTACAGACCTTTGCCTTGCTGCTAAAGAGAACTGTCATAGCACTTCGCCTCTCGTGACCACGCAAAGTAAAAAGGAACAGCTAAGGCAAGGAACTAAGGGGTAGAATTGGGATTGGGCCTAATACACCCTAGTTGTTTACAGTAAGCAGTATATGTTATTAGTTAAGCCCATTTAACTACCCTAAGGTGTGAACTGTCACCATCATGGCATCCTACATTAAAAAGTTGAATGTGTAGTTCTTACAAATTACCTATTTCAACAAATTATATCACTACATGTCCTGGTAAATCTTAAATTGGTGGAACAATATGCACTTAATGGAACAATGTTTTTCTTGACCCTCTTCGTCTCTTAATGGGCCCTGTACATGTACCCACACGGCTAACAGATAAACAGCTCCGCCCTGCGCCGCGAATGAAGTTTTGGCCTTACTCTGAAAGCTGCGGCGGAGTGAGCAGACGAGGCAGTCACAGTTGTGTAACATTACCTTACCGAACAGTGTCAAAACATCAAATATGCAGTTATCCTTAAACCCACTCTGCACCTGCTGTTATTGTTTTCCTCATTAGCATTTGTCGCGCGCGGCTAATTCCCTGAAACAACACGAGCATGTGTGAAGTGAGCAGAGGCAGCGGTTTAATCAATCGTCTGATTTAACTATAAAACTAAAAATCAGGATTTCAACATATCAGAGTATAAGGTGGGGCTTAGAGGTCAGATATTGCAATCCTCAAGGGTCAGGACCGGGATGAGTGCCCCCCTACTGATGCCTTCAAGTACTGCAGCAACAAAATCCTTCCAATACCTTATTTTAGTCGGTTTTAAATACTATATACAATACAAGAGATCTGCGCAGTGTCGTCACAAAGCATAGAAATCTCATTTACACAGCTTTTTTTGTTAACTTTTTACATGTTTTTGCCAATGCAGCTCTGTGGCCTTTTCTAGGTTTACATTAAAGGGAGTTTTACATTACATTTATTGTTTTAAAAATGCTATATTGGCCAAAAACACTGTATCAATATGTTTAATACTTTTTTTTTTTTTTGACACTCCATTCTCTTTGCTCTCCGTGCTAAATCACCCCCCCTTCGGAACTGAAACTACTGCACATCATATCAGTTTTGTCAAGTTGTAGTGTGGCATTTTGCATCTTTTTTTTCCATATTTATGGAACATTGCAGTGCGCGTCATGATAAATACTATATCAACTTTTCATTCAATAAGTGGAACATTCATATTTGGGGCTGAATATTTATTTATATGATTATATATATTTGGAATTTCTTTGAACTATCAGAGTTTTTTTTTTCTCTGTAATATGATCTGATTTAAGCTGTAGAAGGCTGAATAAATAACTTCTTTGACTCATTATGAATACAAACTTAATACTACTTACGGTAAGTGTTCATTCTGATGCTTATTTATTGCATTTTTTATTATTATAATTTTTGTTTTAGAATAGTTTTTATGGGTATAGATATGCTCTTGGGTTTTTATGACTGTGGCATAAATTAGTTTCAATAGTATCGCCCATATGTATATACAGCAATATATCATGCTTCAAAATGTGTTATTTGGACACAACAGGAAGGAGGGTTAAAAAAAAAAAGGCCTGGCAGAGATCACTAGATTGCTCAAACCTACACAGATAACATAAAACCTCTTCAGGCATGTTTTTGATAACTTTAAAACATTCATATATTCTGAAAAAAAGAGAAAGACAACATGCATCCTTACTCTGAGCAGGCTTGCTTCTCCACAGATCTGACCTGTAACCTGGCTTGGTGGCAGATAGATATTTTTGATAGACATATGCAAATTTAGTAATATGATTCAATTAGATTTTACAAATTTCCAAATAGCATGATCAAATTCCCAAATGACACACATATCCTTACCTAACATAACACCTTGTTGAATTGGCTCTCCGTATCCCAGACTACCCTGAGCGCCAGGGTGAAAATGAAAGTTCCCTGGCTCCTTCTCACATTTCTGATGGGATTTGCTGGTGTTTAATAAAAGTCCGACCGGTGGCTAATGCTAATAATCCTGGCGCTGACCTGCTGATTATGGGAGGACAAAAGCACTCACTCCAGCTGCTCCTGTTATGGGCTGTCCTAATAGTCTGACATTAACAATCACCACCGCTCATTAGGCACGGCTATGAGAAGTGTTTTGGCCCAGAGCAGAGAGGAGCTTAAATTAAATAGTGAACTCTTATTTCAACTACATATTGAGATTTTTTTTTTCCATAGCTTAAATGTCAAGATGCTCCTTATAGTACAGAGAATTAAAGCAACACCATTAAACTTTCTGAAGGTGCCACGTTACGAAATTGCTGATATCACAACATTCTTCATCCATCCATCCATTTTCTTCCACTTATCCGGGGTCGGGTCGAGGGGGCAGCAGTCTAAGCAGGGACTCCCAGACTTCCCTCACCCCGAGGTGTTCCCGGGCAAGCCGAGAGTCGTAGTCCTTCCACCGTGTCCTGGGTCTTCCACAGAGCCTCCTCCCATTGTGAAATGCTGGGAACACCTTCCTAGGGAGGCGTGCAGGAGGCATCCTGAACAGATACCCAAGTCACCTCAGCTGGCTCCTCTCGACGTGAAGGAGCAGCGGATCTACTCCAAGCTCCTCCTGTGTGACCGAGTTCCTCCCCCTATCTCTAAGGGAGCGCCCCGTCAGCCTGCGGAGGAAACTCATTTTGGACGCTTGTGTCTGTGATTTTGTCCTTTCGGTCATTACCCAAAGCTCATGACCATAGGTGAGGGTAGGAACGTAGATTGACTGGGAAATGGAGAACTTCGCCTTTCAACTCAGCTCCTTCTTTACCACAACAGTCCAATATAGTGACCGCATCATTGCAGACGCTGCACCGATCCACGTCAATCTCAGGCTCCATCCGTCCCTCACTCGTGAACAAGACCCCGAGATACTTGAAGTCCTCCACTTTAGGCAAGACTCACAACATTCTTCAGCTCAATAATACACCTCCATAATACACCTTCACCCCATGGGGTCAAAATGGAGCCCTAGATTGAGGGAGATTATCAGTGGTCTTGTATGTCTTCCATTTTCTAATAATTGCACTCACAGTTGATTTCTTCACACCAAGCTGCTTACCTATTGCACATTCAGTCTTCTCAGCCTTGTGTGGTTTATAGTTTTGTTTCTGGTGTCCTTTAACAGCTCTTTGGTCTTGGTCATAGTGGAGTTTGGAGTCTGACTGTTTGAGGTTATGGACAGGTGTCTTTTATACTGATAACGAGTTCAAACATGTGTCATTAATACAAGTAACGAGTGGAGGACAGAGGAGCCTCTTAAAAAAGAAGTTACAGGTCTGTGAGAGCCAGAAATCTTGCTTGTTTGTAGGTGACCAAATACTTATTTTACCGAGGAATTTACCAATGAATTCATTAAAAAATCTACAATGTGATTTCCTGGAAGCTTTCATAGTTTAAATGAACCTTTGATGAAAATTACAGGCCTCTCTCATCTTTTTAAGTTGGAAAAGTTGCACAATTGGTGGCTGACTAAATACTTTTTTCCCTCACTGTTGAATAAATTGCACAAACCAACATTAATTGTGCTTTTAATGTACTTTTGTCATATGCAAAAAACATGTTCATAAACCAAAACACACGCAGTTTCCATTCCACATGATATAACATTTCTCAAAGATGATATAAAGAAACAATTAGAGAGTGTTAGAGTTTGACTGGAGTTGGGACTGGTGCAGCGTGACTCCCAAACATCTGCTGGTGCCACAGTGGAGACTTTGGAACGCTGCCACACAATTATTTTCATGAGATAAACACAGATGAAACAGACAGACGCCACTTTGGGACCACATATTTGGCTATTTTGTCTTTCGCTTTGAACTCTTTTTTTCAGCAGCAAAGGATTTAACTCTAACTTGAATTGATGGGGCAAAATATATGAGGATGAAGACACAAAATGAAGATAGTAACTCAACAGTAGAGTAAGGCATGTAAGGTGTACTTTGCAACTTTTCTAATTATTCACCGCAATGAGTTTATAAATGTTATTCACTACTGTCAGAATTTTGCCCTGAGTTTTGCTAACAACGACCAAGCTAACATGCACTTACTGAGTATCGATCATAAAACTGTTTATGATTAGATGTAGGCAGTACACAGCGGTCTTTTTTTTTAACTCAAGAGCGACTTATACAAAATCTGTAGTGGAGGAAGACTAATTGTGCTCGAATACATGGAAAAAGTCCCTATTCCCCCGTGGAGGGACTATCTCTCGGCTGAGGAACGTCTTGGGGTCCCGCTGGAGGAGCTGGAGGACTTCTCTGGGGTAAGGAAAGTCTGGGAGTCCCTACTTAGACGACTGCCCCTGCGCGCCGGCCCCGGATGAGCGGACGAAAATGGATAGAAGAATATATCTTTATTGTCATTGCAACATGCCACATGTACAACGAAATTTTAAAAATGTCGAACAGTTCAAGGTGCTAGGGAAACTAGTAGACCACCGTCATACATACATACATACATACATACATACATACATACATACATACATACATGCCACCTATTTCACAGTCTCACATAAATAATAAAAATATAAATATATATACATATAGATGGATGGATGGGTGGGTGGGTGGACAGAAAAACTTCTCTTTAATCCCATATTATGAAACATCCCAGGTTTAGTTATAACATCTTCATGGATTCAAGAAAGTGGTATATATAATATATAGTATATATTTATTGTCTATGGACATATGCTCAAGATCATGTCTCTCTATGCACCAGACATGTCAAACTCAGGCCCGCAGGCCAAATTTGGCTCTCGATACGAATATATTTGGCATGCAAGCTGATATTAAATATGTATTAGAGCTGGCCCACCTGCTGTCGCGCCAGTATAGTGCATGCACCACTAATACTATGAATCCCAGAATGCTTTGCAAATGTGTTGGTGCTGGCCCCTTCTATTGACACTTATTAGCATCTGCTACCTGCTGCCCTACTCAAATTTAATCCACTCCTTCTGAAAAACATGCAGATGTTGTTGAAATATTTCAATAAATATTTAGTTTGGCCCGCGACTTAGTCACAGTTTTTAATTTTGGCCTCTGTGAATTTGAGTTTGACACCCCTGCTCTACACAATTCTCAAATAGTACAAAACATCAGTCATTCCCCTGAAGACGTGACAGAAATTTTTTAAACAAAAAAATGAGTCAACTTTTAAAATAATCATCATCACCACCATGTTGTGGGCGACAGTAGCTCAGTGTTTGTCCTCTGATCCAAAGGTTGGCGGTTCGAATCCTGCTCTTGACGTAAACATCGCTTGAGTGTTCCGATCCACTGACCCACAGGTTGACGGTGCGATTCCAGCTCCCATAGATGAATGCTGTCGTATGTGTCCTTGGGAAAGACACTTAATCCACCTCTCCCCCTAGTGTCTGCGTTCACTGCTGTATGAACATGTGTGTGGATGGGTGAGTGGTCCCTTGCTAACGGTAAAACTGCATGTTCTTATTTTCACTGAGAAAATCCCTATGCCACGTTTTCCCTGCAACATTCCATCAGCTCCTCCTCTCTCCCGTGTCCTCGACCTGCTCCCGTCACCTGTCACCTGTCACCATCCCCCCCTCTGCTTATTCATTCAGCTTTTTCTCTAGCTCCAGTCCTGGTTAAATTATGCATTCAACCTCTGCCGCGTTTTACACAGCTCAAAATCCAATTGTCGGCCATGGATGTGTATTTGTAATGAGCACGTTTCTGTGTTAAACTGTTGTTTCAGTGATCACTCATCAGGAGCTACGTATGGCTGTTTTCCAAAGATGTCTTGCTGAATTACAGGGTAAGGAAACAAATGATGGTCTTTAGATGTATTATGCAACCGAGCAGAGTCACTTCCAGGCACTGTATTCTGCAGAGTATCGAGGAGAGAAAGTCATGTTAAAAAAGACATATTGTGCTTCAGTTGAGTTCTTCTCTCATACAGAAAACTCTGTTCCACCTCGTGATGTCATCATGTGGTAATACAGGAAGTGCTCCACTGTGTTTTCAAACTCCACACACCTTCACTTGAATCATTTGGTTACTTTCAGCCCTGGAATTGCCAATCTCAACGGAATAAAGGTTAAAAGGTAGCTGTTAAGTCGAAAACTACCACTTCATGACATCACAAGGTGGCACAGAGCATTTTGAGTTTTGGAGATGTAGACAGACTAATAATAAAGGATTACTCAAACATGTGTGAGTGAAACAAAACACAACTGCAGGTATGTTTTTGAGGAGGAGACAACATTATAACATGGCGCAAAGGTAAAAAAAAGTACATTTTGCATATACTGTGTATTTTACAGATCCACAGACGATTGGATGCTTTAAAAAAACAGCGGGAATTCTCACAGTTTTGACTTTATATGATTTTTTTAAAAAGAATAATTACTGTTGTATGGTGTTACGTTTCTGATGGGTATGTCCTTTGCCTGGAATCTTCCCTATTGTGGGATTGAATATAACTATCTCCATGGAGACCGAGAGATAGCAGACTGTGCCACTACATTGGGGCTTAGGTAGTGAGGATTCAGATCAGAGAGAGTCCATTTAGGTTAAAGCGTCTTTGAGTGTCGTGAAAAGCGCTATATAAATAAAATGTATTATTAAATTTATTATTAAAACCTAAACTTCACTTTAAACTGAATTTCAGCATTGAAACTGGCAACCCAAATCACCCAACTGATGCTTTTTGACTACATAATAATCTTGAGAAACAAAGCTCCAAATTGTAACATAAAAAAAGTGGCCATCGTGTCCAGTGTCTTTGTAATTAAGAATAAATCAGCATTACAAAAAAAAAAAAAGGAAACTAAAAGCTATATTTGATGTGAACATGTTTAGCTTGTATCTGGGGTCTGGAATTTAAAATGAAAATCTTAGATACTGTTCCTTTTTTCACCTGAAAGATATTATTGTCACAATTATGATATTATTTGTACTGTTCCCATAGTGACCATTTATTGTAATTACCAAGACCAACTTTTCTAGTCATTTTCTGGTCATTAAAATGTGTGATTAACATTAATTGACATAAATAAAATGACTTTATTTATATACGTACTAACTACTACAGACAACTATTTTTATGCAATCAACAGAAGCACAAAACAAAAATCTCAATCCTCAAAGGAAAAAAAAAAAAAAAAAGCTAAACATTGTAATTATTATGCTAATGAAAAAAAATAAAACAAAAAAACACCAAAAAACATAAAAATACATACATCTGATTATTTCATTTGGATTTTGAAACGTCCTAAGTTCTAACTGTGAAACTTCTCTGACCCAGTTGTACAAAAATATAGAATACAACGGCACCAAACTGAATTTAAAAAGACACTGACCCGTTTTACTATATGCATGGGCTTCAGAATGATCAAAAACGAGGGCCGTTGCCATAGCGATTACTGCCTGGAACCCAGAATACAAACTTTTTCAATACTTTACAAACATGTGAATCCTGTCACGGGTGAATTAGGGGCATGTACAGTCTGTATAGCTGTTTACAAGGAAAAAAAAAATCAAGGTGTTAAATAGCACATGACTGAAAAACATGTCAGAAGCACTAAAGTTAATCTAAATCTGGCTTGCGGCGCATTGGAGGGAATGATAACTGGACTGATATCCCTCTGTATAAAAAATACATCTGATATCAATATGGATTTGCCAGAGATTAACAATTTAAGCCAACATATTATATCTTTTGAATAGGAAAAAAGTCTTCAAAAAATGCCATATGACTTGAAGCAGAAATCCTTGTTTTTGTCAGTTCTTGGAGAAATAACAAACATATTTACATGAACAAGATACTTTTTCCAGATTTTAATTATTATTACATTTTAATATTGTTGTCTTGTACTATTCATGGTAACTTTTTTGTGTAGGGGTATTACAGTTTCTATGGGGTACTAACTGCTAATACATAACATATTTAGATCACCATGTTTCCTTGATATATTTGCACTAAACAGCCCATTTATATGTTTTATTAGTTTCAGTTTCATTTTTTGCTCGCCACAAGTCACTCCCCCTTCAGAGCATCTCGCTAATGAAACTACTTCACCAGGTTTGTGAAGTTGTAGTATATTCTTATGGATCATTCCTATGCATATGGAGCATGGCAGACATACACTTGTGGGCATTGGACAGAATCGTACTGCTAACCGTTAGGAGAGTTCGAATAGATCACTAGATTACTCAAACATGTACGGATGACGTAAAACCTCTTTAGGCATGTTTCTGGTGAGCGGCCAAAGCTCCAAAAAGTTGATTTTGCATAATACGCCCTCTTTAATGAACCTTGACCCATTTTTGTGTGTGTGTATGATTTTTTGATAACCCCCCACATCCCAAACCAGCACCAAGGGTTAAATATGTAAAGGGGGGCAAAATAGACGTGTGTTATGTACTGGAACATTTGACAGGACAAGTACATAGCTTGGTGTAGATTCTTATGAAAGCATGGAAAATACGGATGCAAATATTCCCGATAAAAGAGTTATTGGGCGGAGATTGACAGATGAATGATGAAAACCCCAACATGGCGTGTCACGAGGCTGCAGCGTACAAAGGGAAGAGGATTCAAACGGGATACGAAGGGAGGGAGAAGCCGAGGCTGCGATGAAAACGCTTCTGGAGATGTCAGTCAGGAAGAACAAGGACCGGAGCCTGAACGCCTTTGGAGCGAGAGGCCTGAAAGATACAGTGGGAAGAAGGGGAATCATGAGTGTGGTTTTAGTCATTTACAGACAACGTTGAAGAGAAATATTCAAATTAATGCAATGGTCAATGTTATATGCTGTTTTTAGTGATATGAGCATGATGAAATAAATATGGCTGATCCTCCATTCTGTTTTAAATATTGAAATACATCCAGAATACACACTTCTCCACGACATTACGAAGATATGTATGGTCAGTTTTTTTCTGTTTTTAAAGACGGGGTAGTCGTTTTGTATGGGGTATGAACTGCTAACACATAACACACTTTCATTGATTTGAAAATGCTATATTCGCAAAAAAAAAAAAAAAATTATCAACATTTTTAGAAAGCTTCACTTTAGTTTTTGACACTTTGCTCTCTGCGTTAAGTCACTCCCCCTTCAGAGCACTATCACAACACAATCAGCTGCATCCCGCTAAAGAAAGTACTGCACATCACAGGTTTGTCAGGTTGCCGTTTACAGTTTTCTGTCATGTTTTCGTATATTTGCGGAGAATTGTCATGTGCAAGCAACCTTACACTTAACCAGAAGGAGGGTTTGAATAGTGTGATTGGAAGATACTCAAAAACATGCATGGATGACATCGAAAACCTCTTCAGACATGGTTTTCATGAGGGAATATTGTTATAACAAAAAAGAAAAATCGTTTGCAGAATGCCCCCTCTTTAAAGATAGATTTAAGGGATATTAAGCATTTTTTTTCTGTTTTTTTTTTGTTTTTTTTGTGTATAATCAAGCTATGGTAACTTTTGCATAGCGTCTGCATCACAGGCTGTACCTATAAACTGACAGGCCAAAAAAAAGTTGCCACGGAAAAAAGGTCACACACTAATATTTTGTCGGACCTCCTTTAGCTTTGATTACGGCACATTCACTGTGACATTATTTCGATTTCGCTTCTGCAATGTCACAAGATTTATTTCCATCCAGTGTTGCATTAATGTTTCATCAAGATCTCACATTGACGATGGTCGAGTCTGAAGCTGCACAAAGCTTCTCCAGCACATCCCAAAGATTCTCAATGGGGTTAAGGTCTGGACTCTGTGGTGACCAATCCATGTGTGAAAATAATGTCTCATGCTCCTGAACCACTCTTTCACTATTTGAGCTTGATGAATCCCGGCATTGTCATCTTGGAATATGTCCGTGTCATCAGGGAAGAAAAAAAATCCAATGATGGAATAACCTGGTCATTCAGTATATTCAGGTAGTCAGCTGACCTCATTCTTTGAACACAGACTGTTGCTGAACCTAGACCTGACCAACAGTAGGAGGCTCGAACCTATTTGCTTACTTAAATCCAGGTGGCGACTTTTTTTTTGGCCAGGCAGTGTGTATATGGACATAGCTAACCTTATAGCCGCTGCATTCCAAGTGATCATGGGCGCTCTTCCGGCTTCATCGACCCGGGCCAAAATTCACTTTAGAAAACTGTTGCCCCTCACTCTGTAAATGCTTGTCAGGCTCGTCATTTTGGTCTAAAAATGTTGTGCTCATAAATCAAAATGTGAACATAAATATTTTTCCCCAAGGTCACTCCCGCTAGTGTTAGCAACAGGTTTGATTGACAGCATTCTTAAGCGCCCGTCCCCTGCCCAAACCAGCGGTACGGGCGGGAAGGGGCGTGACCTTCAAGAGCCTTGTTTCTGATTGGCTCTGTGGTTGCTAAGTTACTCATGGTCGGATTTCCAAATATGGAACTCGGCTTCGAATTCGCCCCATAACCGCTAGCCTCGATAAGCGTCATTTGAGCTTGAGTGGAGCCGAGCGATATGGGTGACGTCACACTCCCTAAGTCCACTCTCTGCATTTGACCCATCCTTCAATGCCGTTGTTCAATTTTACAAAACGCTAATGCCTACACGCATTGTTTGACGCCTAATTTCTCCCCTAAATGTAGCTGTCGTCTCCGTCTCGCCGTCATCTCGATGTCCTTAAATGTCCTGGGAAATTTGCTCTTGAGTTTAACAGTGAATCCCCGCTTATTTTCCAACTCCTCTCTCTCTCTCTCTTTCTCTTTCTTTTCATTGTTCCGTACTCTGAAAAAGACAGAGAGTGGACGGAGGGTCTCGGGGGAGCGGGGGCTAAAGGCATACATGGGAGATGGGAAGACAAAGAGCATCAAACGCGCCCGGAGAAAGAGAGAAGGCAAGAAAGAGGAGTGAACATGACAGCGGCAGCGCACTCATCTCCAGGTGTCTCCCGGCTGTCAGTCAAAGTGGGGAACGGGCCGGGCGAGGACCTGCATCCCAATCAGGGGAGGGAGAGGAAGAGGAGAGGGCGGGGAGGAAAAAGAAGAAAGAGAGAGAGGTAGAAGGAGGGGAGGAATGTAGGAAGAGGGGGAGGGAAGGACGAGGAGAAAGACACTTAGAGATATGGGCTAGAAAGAGAGGAAGAGAGAGATAGAAACACATCAAGGGAGAGAGGGAGGAAGAAGGATAGAGAGAGAGAGAAGAGAGGAAGAGAGAGATAGAAACACATCAAGGGAGAGAGGGAGGAAGAAGGATAGAGAGAGAGAGAAGAGAGGAAGAGAGAGATAGAAACACATCAAGGGAGAGAGGGAGGAAGAAGGATAGAGAGAGATGTAGAAGGAGATAGAGGAACATAAGAAGAGGCGGAGGGAGGGCAGGAGGAGAAAGACACTTAGAGAGATGGGCTAGAAAGAGAGGAAGAGAGAGATAGAAACGTATGAAGTGAGGGAGGGAGGGAAAAAGAAAGTGAGAGAGGTAGAAGGAGGGGGAGGAATGTAGGAAGAGGGGGAGGGAAGGATGAGGAGAAAGACACTTAGAGATATGGGCTAGAAAGAGAGGAAGAGAGAGATAGAAACACATCAAGGGAGAGAGGGAGGAAGAAGGATAGAGAGAGAGAGAAGAGAGGAAGAGAGAGATAGAAACACATCAAGGGAGAGAGGGAGGAAGAAGGATAGAGAGACATGTAGAAGGAGATAGAGGAACATAGGAAGAGGCGGCGGGAGGGCAGGAGGAGAAAGACACTTAGAGAGATGGGCTAGAAAGAGAGGAAGAGAGAGATAGAAACGTATGACGTGAGGGAGGGAGGAAAAAAGAAAGTGAGAGAGGTTGAAGGAGGGAGAGGAACATAGGAAGAGGGGGAGGGAGGAGGAGAAAGACAGTTAGAGATATGGGCTAGAAAGAGAGGAAGAGAAAGACAAACACATGAAGTGAGGGATGGACAGAGGAAGGGAGGGAAAAAGAAAGTGAGAGAGGTTGAAGGAGGGAGAGGAACATAGGAAGAGAGGGAGGGAAGGAGGAGAAAAACAGTTAGAGATATGGGCTAGAAAGCAAGGAAGAGAGCGACAGAAACACATCAAGGGAGGGAGGAAGGGAGGAAAAAGAAGAAAGTGAGAGAGATAGAAGGATAGAGAGAGATGTAGAAGGAGGTAGAGGAACGTAGGAAGAGGCGGAGGGAGGTAAGGAGGAGGAGAAAGATAGCAAGAGAGATGGGATAGAAAGAGCGACAGAAACACATGAAGTGAGGGAGGGAGGGAAGAAAAAACAAGAAAGTGATAAAGATATAAGGATGGAGAGAAGTAGAAAGAGGTAGAGGAACATAGAACAAGGGGAGGGAGTGAAGGAGGAGAAAGTCTGTTAGAGAGATGGGCTAGAAAGAGAGGAAAAATACATGTTGTACTTAAAATAGTGTAAGCGTATTGTTCCACATACGAAAAAAAAAATATTTATAGTATTAAAGTATCTGTTTAAAAATGTAAGAGTAAAAAGTAAAAGTATATTGTGCAGATCTACTACAGTTTCAAATGTGGTGATTTTGATAAAGATTTGTGCTGAATTTTGTTCAACTGAAACAATTTAATCAATATTTTTATTGTATTTTATTTATTACATGTATTTGTTGTAATTTTTTGTTTGCTCAGATTATGAACTTGTTAAAAATAAACCCTCGGCCTTATCTGCATGTCTCAAACAACAAGAAAAAAGTACAGATACAGTACCTGCTCTCTCACTTGTACTCACAGATACCTCAAAATTGTACTTAAGAACAGTATTTTACGAGTTTTACTTTATTATGTTCCACCACTGCTAAGGTGAAACTTTTTGCAGTGTAGAAGGAAAAAAAGGGAGAGTGGGGGAATGGAAGAAGAACAGATTGACAGCTGGGTACAGGGATAGAGAGAGAGAGAGAGAGAGAGAGAGAGAGGAGGGCAGACAGAAAGGGATGAGATAGGAAGAGAGTAAGACAAACAGAATAGAAAGCAAGATAAAGATTGAGAGAGACGGAGAGAGACAAATAACGACTGAGAAAATGGGGGAATGGTGAAGCAAGGAGCAGGCGAAAGTAAGAATACAGAGAAAGTGAGAGAGAGAGAGATGAGAGAAACGGGAAGAAGACCAGATCAGACTTAGTTAATGATGTGACTATGAAAAGATGTTACCTTCCAGACAGAACACGGAGTTGCCAGGGAAGAAGGGAGAGAGGGTCATTAAGGTTTCAGACGGAGTGCGGACCTGGACACGCTGTCAGCCGTATGCTAATGTGAACCCGCGCTAATGGCTAATTACTCCAAAAAAATACAGTGCGTTCATTTGGCCTGTCAGAAAGAGAGGTTGAGTCAGATCAGGTAGAGGAATTGTTGTGCTCAAAGGTTATACAATTTGACACAAACTGACTAAGAATTACAGAAAAGATTGTCCTGGGTCGGTCAGTGGCGTTCAGCTGAGAACTAAGGCCGGTCTAATTTTTATTTAACATTTTTTTTTTTTTTCAGTGCCTAAGATATTGTTAAAATAGCGTATTGCTCTTGGTTGTATGTTTTAATACAGGTGGTGGATTTGAAACCTATCGTTGTATTCTGTATGGAAAATCAGGTTGGGCATCGCAGTACTGGATTACTTCATACACAGCCTGAATATCTCACTCGCTTGTTAATTATTGATGCAGGAACATATACAAGATCACATAATTGTATAAGGCTAAGCACTGACAGCACCAGAACTGAGATCGGGAAAAGGGCTTTTGGCTGTTTAGCTTCACAAAAATGGAATATATTTTAAGGACGTGCAAAATCGGATACTTCAATGTAATAATCCGGTAACACACTTTTATACACACACCTGCAACTGTTTTGTTCACTCTGGACTATACGTCACTCTGGAGTATAAGTCCCATCAGCCAAAAAATGCATAATAATGAAGAAAAAAACACATATAAGTCGCACTGGACTATAAGTCGCATTTTTGGGGGGAAATTTACTTTACAAAATCTGAAACCAAGAACAGACATTTTATCTTTAAAGGCAAGTTATAATAATAATAATAAAATAGAGAACGATAGGCTGAATAGCAGTACAGCACGCTAACATAACACATTTATATTTATTCACCTACATGAAGCATAGAGCTGAACAAGTGTCTGGTCTGTTAACGTAAGATATTAACAGTTAATCAGATAACTAAAGCAGAAAAAAATAAGTGAACAAGTTTACTCTGGAGCTCACTCCAATCACTAAATCCATTGAATTCTTCATCTTCAGTGTCGCTTCTGAACAACTCCACCAACTCCAGAGGAAGTTCCGCTTTCCGCTTCCTGTTCTGTGTGGCTGTCATCAGACTCATCAGAATACGATTTTCTTCGATTCAATTTGATTCTCTTTGTTCAGTCTTAGTAAAATTTTGGTACAGGAGTAGTAGATACTGGTGCACAAGCCTAGAGCGCCCTCTCACGGTTGTCAGTGTGACATTAACGAAGATGTGACATTACATACTCAGACGCCACTTATATGTGAAATATAAGTCGCACCCCCGGCCAAACTATGAAAAAAAGTGCAACTTATAGTCCGGAAAATAGGTATATTTACAGTTGTCCTGCCATCTCCAACTGTGAAACAAATAGCGGTGAGTATGTGTCGCCATCTCGATATTTTGAGTCTCACTAAGTCACATGTCAGTCAGCAAACAATAAGCTAGTAGTGCGTTAGGAAGCTTGAGCATTAAGATCATCTGTCTTTACCAAATTTGCATCAGTAGCACAGTCTAGGTTGCCCTGAACAGAAATAACATACACAGGCAAACCACATCTATAGTTACCATTCTGCAAATGAAACTACTGCACATCACATCTATTTTGTGTAGTTTCTTGTTTTATATCTGTTTTGTATATTAAAGAAAAATAGCCAGGCAGGAGCATGGATGGAAGCACTGCAGAGAGCTTCCTGGTTACGAAAGCTTATGGGCTGAGTCTTGTACAAGAGGTGTGGGCTCATACAGCTAACCACATAAGGAATGTTTGAATAGAGCCCATGAGAGATCGCAAGATTACTCAAACATGGATGACATCTAAAACCTCTTCAGGCATGTTTTTGATGAGGACATTATAACATGGTAGAAACCTTTAAAAGTCGATTTTACATAATACCTATAGACTGTATAAAGAAGTGGACTAAGCGAGTGTGATGTCAGCCATAACTTTCGGCTCCAGTCAAATGAAGCTAGCCGTTATAGGGGTGACTTTAACGCGCATCGCATTTGGAATTGCGTCCGTGAGTATCATAGCAACCAAAGAGCCAATCCAGAGCGAGGCTTTTGAAGGTAACACCCCTTCCTGCCCACACTACTGATTTAGCAGGGAGCAGGCCTAGCAACGCTGTCAATCAAACATGTTGCTAATGCTAGCGGGAGCAACCTCAGGGGGGAAAAAAAGCTGCCTCATTGATTTTTTATTAATGCTCATATCTTAATTTTTAGACAAAATAACCAAAAAAGAAAAAAATAAATAAATCATCATGTAATGCAGTTTAATATGAACATTTTAAGGTCAAAATGACAGCAGCAGTTATGTAAAAAGGAGTCACAATCAAACCTAGCGGGCAGGAGCTCTCGGGGAAAGAAGGTACCTGATTGTTTTTCGTTATCACTGTTCATATCTTGATTTATAGGCACAAAAGCGAAATAATAATACCAGGATCATGAAGAGTGGGTTAATATAAACATTTTAGGACCAAAATGACAAGCCTGATAGCAGCAGTTACAGAGAGAGGGGATAGAGTTTTTCAATAGAAAGTGAATTGGAGCCAGAGTCAACGAAGCCGGAAGCGCGCCCATGCTCACTTCTTATTTGGAACACGGCAGCTAGCAGGTTAGCTATGACCAGTTTATATATACAGTCCATGATAACATTCCTTCTTTAAAACTTAATCCTTTTCCTAAGCGTAATCGTTACCATGGCGATAGAAGTTATCTCCATTGGAATATCGACATCTGGTCTGTGGCTGTAGGTGACCAGTTTGTCCAACATGAGAGGTGCTTCCCATCGGTGGCTACGGGGCCGGCAGCCAGACGCTCTTGATAAAATACAAGGTAGGAAGGAAAGTACTAAGGAATAGACGCAACAATAGAATGACATTTTCAACATTAAATTCAACATTACTTTCATTTTACAGCGTGTGTTATATCTGTGTAATCCCTCAGTCGTCCAAGTAGGTTCATAGTGGTCCATGGGTGTTCTTATACAGCTCAAGATCATTCTAAAGCTATTCAGGAAAGATTAATTCCTGTTCTGTGACTTTTTAGTATTAATATTAGCTTAAATGAGTATCTAGCGTCGATATTTCTTTTAATATCAATTGGTATATGATTTTTTATACTTTAGTTTGGTGATTAAAGTCCTTCTATAAATACACATTGTGAGGCTTGCTTTACTAACTCAATTTAAATGAAACTGATGTTAAAGTATGGCTGCAACACATTAAACGGCGGGTTAATATTGTAACTATAGCTAGCATGATTGACGCAAATTGGCGGAAATAGTGAAATCGGACGCCAATAACACAGAACAAAACACTCCGCTCTCTATCTCGAGGTTATTCTCATTTCAATTTAGCCGATCATTAAAGTGTTTTGCCATTTTAAAGAGCTATTGATGTCCATTAGTGAGAATATAACAGCGCAGTTGTGAAATCTTGACCTTTCTCTCGTTTATTGGCCCACGAGCTTTATCAATACCACCACAGGAGCCGAGCGCAGACTTTATCGGCGTGTTCGGTGCTCTACACAAGTCATTAGCCTCTTTATTTGCAAATGACTAAAGATTAAAAGTCACAGCATCATCACAGCGCCCGGCGTGTAACCACTGATCAAACAATACAATTGGATTTTCCCTGTTTAATGATAATAATTAGCTCCATTGAAAAGCAAATAATCAATTAGTGAAATCAAAGGAACCGTCTCTACGTCTGTTCGGCGACAGGGGCACATTTGGTTTACGTGCACAGAAGTTGCCGATATCAGCTGTGAAGAACAATGAGTCATCTTAACTACTATTGAACTACTTAAGAAAGCTAGTGCCATGATCAACCGCCTATGTTTTTTTTAGGTTTTTTTTTATACTATTACGAAGCACTGCACTTTTTTTTGCACTTTTTTTGATTTGGGTCTCAGGATGGAGTTATAAATAGCAAATAGATGATGTCTAAGGCCCCCCATTCCTGTTCATTGTTGGTATCAACTGGTATCTGATTTTTAATACTTTAGACAACCCTAGTACAAGACTAAATGACTTGGAGTAATACGTTTGTTTGGTGATTAAAGTCCTTCTGTAAATCCATGTTGTGAGGCTTGCTTTGCTTACTCAATTTAAATTAAACTGATGTCAGAGTACGGCTGCGACACATTAAAACGGCGGGTTAATATTGTAACTATAGCTAGCATGATTGACGCAAATTGTGGAAATAGTGAAATTGTGCACCGATAATAGAACAAAACACTCTGCTCCCCCATTTATGTTCAAAGAAGGATTGTCTCTCCTAAAAAAAATAGCTTCTTTAACTCCCCTTGCAAACCGTTTGGCTAAGATCTGAACTTCACTATCGTCAAAGTAGTGGTTAGTGGCTTTGAGATGGAGATGTACAGCAGACTGGGGTCCTGAGGAGCTCTTGTGACAGCGTTACATTCTCTTAAGGAGTGGCTGTTTAGTTTCTCCAAAATAACACCCACCGCACTCTTCACTACACTGAACGGAGTAGACCATATTGCTTAGTTTGTGTCTTGTGGTCCAGTTTCTGTCTTAAAGTGTGGATTTGAAATAAACCGGAATTTCATATTGTCTGAAAATTCTCTGAAGCTTTTAGACATACCAGCTGTGTTAGAAATGGTTACACCTTTGCTTCTAGATTTAGATTCCCTGTTGTCCTGTTTTAGCTCTCTTAAGTCTATTGAAGGCCCATTATTGTCCAGTTGACAGATTTGAATTTTTCTTTTACTCTTGATCATACCTAAATGATGAAAAGATTACACAGACATGTTTTAAGGTTTATATTTTTTGAGAAGTTCAGATGAATAAAAAAAAATAGGATAAAGAACCCCTGTGTAATTTCCGTCGTTGTTGGTCTATAATATTCTATTAAAAAAAATTACAATAATGGCAGTGCGGTTGAATGCTTCTTCCGGCAATACTTTGATTAGGCCTACTAGTTGTTATACCCCAAATTTGAAGTGGGACTTTCATCACAAAATGGCCCAAAGCTCAATATAATAAACTGACTTGAATCTGCTGTCAGTGCCCTCTGATAGACTGTGTATTATCAGACTTAGTCCGGCCTCTTGCAGCCACCGAAACAAACTATATTTTCTGGAGAAGGTGATGGGTTTAAGAGCAGCAGATTTAGACTGACCTTGCTCCAAGCGCTCTGGACTTCAGACTGTGCAACATTCATCTAAGGAGATAAACTGACACTAAAGCTCAGCTGCATTAGTGGACTGCTTGGCATTATACATAATAAATGGTAAATCAGGTGTTTTTAAATATAGTCAGCACTTTGTTGTTGAGTGGGCTTCATTATATATGATCTCCGATAGCTCTGTCCAGCCACCTGTGAAGCCAGTAATATTTCCATACTTTTTTATTTATTTATTTTTTATTTATTTTATCTATTACATTTTAATAGATATTGATATCAGTTTGGTCCCCACGTCCTCTGTTGCATCTCAAGTCCGGTCAAATTTGATCGTGCAATCAGATCAGTTTTTTGTGAAATAGAAATGTTCACACATCAGAAATGAAGGAGCTCATCAGTCACCTATGATTTACAAATAAAATCAAATTCATCTCACCTCAGATTAACAGAGTTTATGCTTCACTCATTGATTATACAGGAATCCGCAATGTGATTTTTATTTTATTTTTTTTTTTATTTTCCCATATTATTTCCGATAAGGATGGACCATCTGATTGGCTAATCCACCTGTCAATCATGGCCCTCATTCAACAGTGACCAGACTCTCATCTTTATAAAGTATTGAAGAAGTGTGTTTTATTGATCCCAGGCAATGGCAACAGAGTGGAACCAGCTATGTGGTTTTCAGTAAAAAAAAAAAAAAAAAAAAAAAAAAAATGTAAAAATCTAAGCAGGATATTTTAATGGCTTAGCAGTAAAAAAAAAAAAAAAAAAAAATGTTTTAGTTTTGCAATATCTAATAAAAATTGCCAATTGAATTGAATTGAATCAGACCTGGCAATTTTTTATTTTTTTTTTTACCACAAAACAAAAATTATGGATTAATATTAAGAGTTACAAATTCAAATGTTTTAGAATACCACAGATACATGTAAACTTTAAAACACATATTTTGCCTAAATATTATTAGTTCTGCCTCCTATCAAAATCTGAGGACTCAAATGGCACCAGTTTCATTGAATGATCCAGATATTATTTAATCAGTTGGATTATGAAAAAGAACATAAGAGCATACTAGTGACAATAGTACTACAAACCTTTTTTTAAATGTATGTATTTTTTTTTAGGGCAATTTTTTGTTTATACCTAAATGTTCATGTATTGTAATGATCTGATATTTTGTGTTTAGTCCAGTTGACACAGTTTGATGTTATCTGCTTTTGTATGTAATACTTGGTTGCTATGCCGACAAGTTGATGGTCAAGGCTTTATTGGTGAGTTGCTGGTCTGTTTTGGAGACTGTCTCTAGTGAGCTGAAACTGCTGTTGTTTTTCTCTTGTTTTGGCGTGGCTTATGGCCTACAGTAGCTCAGAAGAAATCCAGCGTGTTTCCTTAAACCAGAATGGTACAATATACAGGTTTTGGAAATACAGCGTTTGATACCTTAAATGAACCTCTCAAACTGTAAAACCTGTCCACTCAACTATTACAGAAACTCTCCTTTCAGCTGGAATTCTGATCTCTATTGTCAGTTCTGGTGAAGTGTTAAAAAGCCCAAATGGCCCTTGAAACTGCACGATGTAACGTTATTGACAGAACAAATTATCAAATTGACACTGATGGAGAAATTAGAAAATGAATGTTCACCACTTTCTCTCGCACACTGGAGCTATTAGTCAGAGCTTTGCCCCAAATCGACTTCACTCACTCCTGACAGTAATAAATGTGAACTTAGTCAAGCACGATGTTATTCCCCTCCTCGGGTGCCTACGCTCGCTAAAGCTATATGTTTTATTTGTGCCTGAGCATTATAGAGATTTAAAATGGATGAAGAGTGCGCATAAAATCGTATACGCATCCGGTTTGTAATCTGCAGCTCGGTGAAGGGGGAAGACGAATTATGAGCTGTCAGATACTGCAGAAAGAAATGGGGGAATGGTGGACTTTGAGGACGATGTCTTTCTTCTCTTTAAGGTGGTCGCAAAAACATTGGCGCTGCTCCATTTAACACGGCCAAGGTCACTCCTCTTTAGTTAAACGCAAGGAAAGCGGAACCTATATTTTCACAAGATAAGGTGGTGAGGTTAGAATATTAAGGAAGGCCGTAGTTGCGTATTGCCTTGAATCCATAACAAGTGAATACAACTGAATCTGCCCGAGTTCAAATGGCTGTGATTGACAGGTGGATTAGCCAATCAGGGACACGCATGGCTGTGGTGAAGAAGGTGCTGAGTCGAAAGGCGAAGCTCTCGATTCACCAGTCAATCTACGTTCCTACCCTCACCTATGGTCATGAGCTCTGGGTAATGACCGAAAGGACAAGACCCTTAGAGACAGGGTGAGGAGCTCAGTCACATGGGAGGAGCTTGGAGTACAGCCGCTGCTCCTTCACGTCGAAGAGGAGCCAACTGAGGTGACTTGGACATCTGTTCAGGATGCCTCCTGGACGTCTCTCTAGGGAAGTGTTCCGGGCACATCCTCCGGGGAAGACCGAGGACATGTTGGAGAGACAATGTCTCTCGGCTGGCCTGGGAACGCCTTGGGGTCCCAGCGGAGGAGCTGGAGGACATGTCTGGGGTGTGGGAAGTCTGGGGTGAGGGAAGTCTGGGAGTCCCTGCTTAGACTGCTGCCCCCGCGACCCAGCCTCGGATAAGCGAAAGAAAATGGATGGACATGCATGGTCCGTCTGTATCGAAACAAATATGGCTGCTAACGAGTTAAAAAAGAAAGGAAAAAAAATATTGCATGACGCTGAAACGCATGGCCGATTTCAGCAGAATCAATGAACAAAGCACTAAACTGTTACACTGAGGTGATGGAAATTTGATTTTGTTCAAAATGATAGATGACCAATGAGCTCCTTCTGTTCACATGAGAGATGAGAAATAAACAAATGCAACAAAAAACACCTGTAATTGAATAAATGCCAGATGCCAGAGATATTCCATAGTGCATATTCATTTGTACTAGTGCGTTTTGTAATTTTTCTGTGATCTACGACATGATTTCAGCTGCAGAGGTTTTAATAAATAATTTCTATGACTCATTAAGTGTTAAGAATAGTGGTAATCGAGGTAAATCCTGCTTCAGAGTTGTAGTGTCATTTGCCTAATGGCTTTTACTAGTATCGTTTATCGTCTATATTTTTGTCAGGAATATATATCAAACTTCAAAATATCAAGATATCAAATTTTCTTGCAGATTTCAGTATAAGAGTGGAGACATTTTAAACTTTCACCCATTCAAGCCATTTAAAGAATGCAGACTCTTTATAGGGGACATTTTGGTATTTGAAAACTTAAAATGAAGCACTCCACCAAGTCTGTCATCGAAAAGGTGAGATATTTACCATGCTTTTCACATGTAAGTAGCACATTATGAACCTTATTGGCGGTATTTTGACCTCAGAACTCAAGTATACAGAAAGGTTACAGACTGCTCAAGTTATAAAACCATTTAGCGCTAGTCTTTTGTGCATTAGTGTCTTTTTTTATATATAATGAAAGTGCATTTGGCAGTCTGTGAACAGAGTGAGTCATATGGCCTTATATAAATGAAATGCGTTATGCTTGCAATTCATCACATCCTAAGTGAAGTCAATTAACACGCATATTTAAGTGAGGTGGCAGGTGACGAGCTTCTCTTGATAGCTTGATGTTTATTCATGCTACATTAGGTGAAAGTGGCATTTCAACTTTTTAATTGCAGTTTTGACCTGGTTAATGGTGATATATCTGTGATTCTTGACACAAAGCTTAAAGGTCCTATATTAGACAAAATTAATTCTTGTGAGCTTTGAGCCACGTTATAATGCTGTTACCTCCTCAAAAACAGACCTGGGGTTGTGTTTTGTTTCATTCACGTGCTTTATTAGGCTGTCTGCGTCTAGAAAATGTCCCTTTTGTACAGCTGAGATTGTCAGTGCACCAGCAGATATTGTAAAGACTTGAGGGTAAAACAATAGCTATAATAGTAACTTCTGCTCTTACTTACTACTACAACTACTACAACTAAAATAAAGGGAAAAAAGAAGGTCCATATTACGCTATTTTGGATTTTGTTATAATCTTTCCGCATCACAAACACACCTGGAGTTGTGTTTTGTTTCACACACAAACCCTGCAGATTTAGGCTGAGTTCCTCTCTCAAACAGTAAACACTCTGTTCCACCTTGTGATGTCATCATGTGGTGATACAGGAAGTGCTCCACTGTGTTTTTAAACTCCAGACACCTTCACTAGAATCATTTGGATAATTTCAGACCTGGAATTGCCAATTTCGACCGAACTAAAGGGAAAAAAGTAGCTGTTAATTTGAAAACTATCGCTTCATGACGTCACAAGGTGGAACAGAGCATTTTGAGCTTTGGAGATGTAGACAGACTAATGAGGCAGAGTTATTTAAACATGTGTGAATGAAATAAAACACAATTTCGGGTATGGTTTTGAGGAGGTAACAGCATTAGAACATGGGTTAAAGCTCACAATACCATCTCCATGTTGACAAGTGTGTGGTGTATTCCTTATTGGGAGAAAATGACATAGGCTGGTGCATGTTTAAAGCCAGCATAAGTCTTTCTCTAGCCGTTTGTAGCCGGGTGATATTGTGTTATCATTCAGTTGTACAACACATTTTAAGCCCACACAGATACGAGCTTGGTTCAAAACATTATTTTCCTCTTTTGATTAACAATTTTAGCACTGGTGCGTGATCCCAAATGCTGCTCATGGTATTAGATGATATTTGTGAACTAATGCATTTGCCGACTTTGCCACTGAGCTGTGAAGAGGGAATAAAAACATATCCATTTAAAACTAAGCAGCTTATGTTAAATAAACTTTACACTTCGGTAGAGACCCAAAATAATTTAACACTATGGTCTCATTCGGTTAATCCTGTAGAGACTCTGGGATACATTTAATTACTGCAAGTAAATGATTAGGTCTTATACATTAAACTTATTTATCCTATATATAAGCTTGCATATACTTGCGGTTGTGTTTTTATATTCACTCATGCACGTTTCAGTGAGTGGACATACTTGGCGCGAATTGCTTGCCCCTCTCTTATGTCTGTGCTAGAGTATCGAAAACAAAACTAGTATCATTTGAGCAGGTATCGATACTAAAAAAGTCACATTCACAGGACAAAAATGAACCTTTCCTGCATAGATTTAGAATAATATAAACTATACCAGAACAAGTATAAGGGACAACTATGGAACCTACCTGGACAACCAAAGGATTACACAGATACAAATAGGCCACATGGTAGTATAAAAGAAAGTACTATGATAAATAAAAAGTGTTTTAAATGATCTTGGTGTTATCTGAATCGGTTTTGAGTATGTGTCTATTCCTTAGTATCAAAATTGAGTCATGATCCCAGTCTGTCCTGCCTTTCTGTACAGCTTTTCCTCCTCCCTCCTGTATCTGAGCCTGGAGCTGGGCGGAGATTTGGGCTCCTCCCGTGCAGACCTGCCCCTAATCAGCAATCAGGCTGCACCTGGGGAGGACAAAGAAAGCCTGGACCTGACACTCAGCGTGAGATCGTCGACGTATCCATTGTGGTACAACTCTGCTTGGCTCAGTTTCATGTTTTTTGCTTTTTGTGACTCATTCTAGTTGGATATTTTTGCTCCTTGTCAGATCTCGCTCCCTGGACCCGCTCAGCTCCTGTGTCTCCGACCCGGCTCTCCACGACCTGTACGAAAAACCACCTCTTCTGACTCAGCTCACATCTACCGGTACTGCTCACCTCGTCTCAGACCCCGCTGCTCACACTCTACTCCTGGACCACGGCAAACAACCCCACTCTCAACTCCCTGATGGATCTACCTTTATTTGCACATTTTAAACTGTTAATAAACATTGTTAAACCTTTCCCCGAGTTCAGTCTCTTTGGTCGCCCTTGTCATTTGTTGCGACAAATCTTTAAAGTCCTCGGTGTTAAAAAAATAAATACTTCGAACCAGAGCTCAAATGTTTCCACTGCGCACTTATACTTTGACGATAGCTACAATTGTTTTTAGCTTTATCGACCCCACCATTGTTTGTAACAGAATGCCTGCATTATAAAGCCGTTTCATACAATGGCTCTAATGCATTTTCGATTGGAGATTTAGCGTTAGCCTCCAAACATTGCACATTAGAAAAAAACAAGGCTGACAAGCACTCACCCACCCGTGAATATTATCAGAGCCTCGTTAGAAAACATTACGAATTGTTTAGCATAGTTCGTTGATGTAACCATTGACAAGGATTTTTTTTTTTTTTGGATGTTTTAGTTCATAAAGCACCGCACATCCTGTATAGTTTTGTGAAGTTTAGAAAATAGTGTTGGAAGACATTGCAACATAGAGTGATTTCACGCCAACTGGTACTTCATTGACACGTCCCTTATCTTAAAGGTCCTATATTACACAAAATGGACTCTTGTGAGCTTTTAGTCATGTTATAATGTTGATATATCCTCAAAAACAGACCTGGAGTTGTGTTTTGTTTCATTCACACATGTTTGAGTAACTCTTTATTACTAGGCCGTACATCTCCAAAGCTCAAAATGCTCGTTCCACCTTGTGATGTCAATAGTTTTCAAGTTAACAGCTACCTTTTACTTTTTGTTGAGTAGAGATGGACAGTTCCAGAGCTGAAATCATCAAAACCATTCTAGTGAAGGTGCATGGAGTTTGAAAACACAGTGGAGCACTTTCTGTTTTCAGTTTGAGAGAAGGACTCCACCTAGAAATATGCAGAGTTTGTGTGTCAAACATTTGTAAATGAAACACAACTCCAGGTCTGTTTGTGATGAGGAATCAATATTATAACATAGATCAGAAACAGTGTAATATGGGCCCTTTAAAGCTTATAACCAAGTCATAGTATGTCTTTTTCTCTCAGTGTTTCTCTTTGCCACCACTACAGCCTTCATACCGCGGTTCAGAGCATGTGTAGAAGTGAGGTGAGACAAACCCAGAGGTAATCCACAGAAGGAGTGGTTGAATAAAGTGGACCCCCACACTCAGAGCGCCAGGATCGGGTCAAATGATGTCATGAAGCAGTAGTTTTCAATTTAACAGCTACCTTTTAACTTTTGTTCAGGAGATATTGGCAATTCCAGGGATGAAATTATCCAAATGATTGTAGTGAAGGTATATGGAGTTTAAAAACAGTACAATACTTCCTGTATTACCACATGACATCACAAGGTGGAACACAGTTTTCAGTTTGAAAGAGAAGAACTCAGCCTAAGTATGGAGGGTTTGCGTGTTAAACATGTGCGAATGAAACAAAACACAACTCCGGGTCTGTTTGTGATGAGGAAACAACATTATAACATAGTAGTAGATCAGAAAATAGTGGAATATAGGCCCTTTAAATTATACAAAAGAAACCACAGGAGAATCAAAAGCCACCTCAGCTACTCATCTCATACTCTTCACCCTCGAGATCATATTCTCACAGCAGAAAATTCAAGCCTCTACCCATCATTGCAATTCCCTGTCAGTTCTTATGCAGTATCTACCTCATATGCATACTTTATCATCTACAACCTACATTTTAGGCCGACTCCAAGTTTTATTATAGGTCAGAATGGGACACGTTACTCCGAATTCCAGATGGTATAGTTTGGGTTCGGGTCTCCGCAGGCTCTGAAGATGAATTATTGGGTGTCTGGGAGTCGACATAGTGATATCTTTGAGGGGAATGACTACATGCACAGTCCATAAGTCAGTGCCCACATGCTCCTTAGGATAGGACACTCCAGAGGGCAAGACACGCACTTGTGGAGGCTAATGCTTCATTTCTCTATCCTCTGGGACCTCTCCGCAGCCTGACCCACTTTGGGCAGAAATTATGGCTCGATCGTGACTTTCAATGGCACTTCTGTCGCTGTAAGTCAAAGGGGATTTGCATAGTGTTAAAGTTGGCGGAAGTTAGACCGACCCTATTTCTTGTTTGCAAGGATAAGACAAAACCGATATAATCATAATTGGCCCCAAAAACACTTCCAAAGCCATCCAAAACTTCGAATTAAACTTTGAAAGCTCCATATTTTCTCCATCCCCATTCGTACCCATAGACTGTATGAAAAAGTGGACGAAGGGAGTGCGAGGTCACCCATAGCGTTCGGCTTCAGTCAAATGAAAATCATCGATACCAGCAGTTATGGGGTGAATTTGGAGCCAATTTTCACATTTGGAACGCTGTCAGTCAAACCTGCTAACGCTAGCGGGGGGATCTTGGGGAAAGAAGGCGCCTGATGTTTTTCTTATCTTGATTTATGGGCAGAATAGCGAAATAATAATAGAGTAGTAGTAGTAGTAGAGTGGGTTAATATAACCATTTTAAGATCAAAATGACAAGCCTGATAGCAGGAGTTACGAAGAGAGGGGAGAGAGTTTTTCAACAGGAAGTGAATTGGAGTCAAGATTCAATGAAACACAATGAAGCACACCCATGCTCGCTTCCTATTTGGAACGCAGCGGCTAGCAGGTTAACTATGTCGTTCTCTACTGCTGAAACACTGATCCACGCTTTCGTGATTTCTAGATTAGATTACAGCAATCACATTCTTTACAGCACATCCTCCAAAACGCTCAGTTACAATAGTGAGTTACAATATATATCCGCCTCCTCACACACGCTCGGTCCTATGAATCACATCACCCCTGTCCTCCAGAACCTCCACTGGCTCCCCATTCCTCAGTGCTTCCACTTTAAAGTCCGTCTTATCACCTTCAAAGCCTTCCACAACCTGGCGTCCTCCTACCTCTCAGACCTGCTGCACTCCCACACTCCATCCCACTCCCACACTCAGCTCCTCCGATGCCAACCTCCAAATCAGAGGATCATCATGTTACCTTTTGTTTTGAAAGTGCTATATTTGCCGAAAACAACGTATTAACATTAACATATTTTAGTTTTGTTTTTGATACCCTGCTTCCCCCCGCCATTGCTCTTTGCAAAGTCGTCCTCCCTTCACAGTGCGATCACATTACACTCAGTATGCATCCTGCTAAACAAACTACTGCACATCGCATCAGGTTTGTGAAGTTGTAGTCTATTGTTAGTATCATGCTTTTGTATGCTTATGGAACATTGCCATAGAGGAGCATGGGTGACGTAGGCTTGTGGGCTGAGCTTTGGACAGAATCGTACTGCTACCCGTAAGGAGGGTTCAAATAGAGCGCGGAAGAGATCGCTAAATTGCTTAAATATACAACAAACAAAAACCCTTGAATCCTGTGTTACAATGCAACTGTTATGGATGAATGACAGATTTTGACACTTCTTCTATATCCAAAGGTTTGTTTTTCCTTTTCCACTAATTCCTCTATGTTAGACCCAAGCCACAGAACTTTAGTAAAGTATTATTAGTGATCTCAGTTTGACAAACCTACAAAGAATGTAGCCTATAATGTGATGTATAATCATGATTAATTACTCTTTAAAAAATGACAAAAAATATGAGCACTAGTGCATAGTAGATTCTGTTTTAAACTACAAATTAAACTAGTATGTAAGCCAACAGAGGTGGGACCCAGTTATTGTTTTGCAAGTCTCTAGTCAGCAAGTCATCTCAAGTCAGATTCAATTCCCCAGTCGCAGACAAGCAAGTCGAGTCCTGAGTCAGTGGCTCACAAGTCCAAGTCAAGAGTGTCCTCTGCTTTGAGCTTCAAGTCATTTCAAGTTTTTGAACCAAAGTTCAAAAACACAGCTTGTATTTTCAGCAATTTACATGTTAAAAATTTAAAAAAAAATCTCCTACCTAAAAAGTCATGGTAACAAACAGGGATGTAACAATATCTAAATCTCACAGTACAAGATTTATTAAGATATTTTGGAGAGGCTAACAGAATCGTAGATATGACACTTCTTCCTTTTTAAGTGCCTTGATAAGACCTTAGTGTGAATCATTACTGTCATAATCCAAAGAATTATAAGTGCTTAATAACAGTTATTTTGTCAGGTAGTCTGCCCTGAAATGGAAGATCATGATCTATGTACTTCCAGTTTGGTCCTTTAAAATTAAGCACTGAAAGCATCAACTTTATGTGCAATCAAGTATGTGTATTGAATAAGAATAAATGATCAGGTGGCTTACACAATCCGAGCAGATGTCTTAGATACAAGTTGCACTATGCAGCAACCAACTTTTCTCCATGATGTTATTGCTTTGCCTTGAATGTTCCGTAGTAGGGCATTACCCTTATTTATCTTAGGCAATGCCACCGGATCAAATCTGTGGATCTGGTGACCTTGCTCAGAATAGAAGGAACCATACAAGTTTTTTTTTTTTTCAAGCAAAGCATCTGATTGATATGAAATAGACAAGTTTAATGCCACACTACAGAACATTCTAAGCAAAACATCAAAGTAACTTCTTCATAGAGACGAGGAGGTAGCAGACCTTCCATCAGAAAAGTTACATAGTGCAACATTATTTTCTGAAACAACTTTTCGCTATGCACCACTGGTCTTAAAATGTTTTGATTCAGATACAAAACATACTACACCCAAATCAGGCTGATGCAAACCAACCAAAGCTTTTGTTCGCTCCATAATTTCTATCCCGTGTCCAAAAAACATATAAAAAAAGAATCAAAGACATTCCGTGCAGGTGCTGCTTATCAGACACCAGTCCCACTCCCTCCCCCGAGCTCCAGACTTCCCCAAATCCTTTTCAACAATGGCATTTGCCGCTTCAAAGGCATCTCCGACAATATAATGGCACAAAGAATGTTTTATCGTCGCACCAAAGCGGGTTAGTGTAGTTTTATTCGGGATGGTCGGAGCTGTAGATTGGAAGTGAAGGGCGTGCTCCAAGGCGAGAGAGGGGCTGCGAGAGCGAGGATGAGCGCAGCGGCCCGATAATGCGGCATCTCATTACCAAAAAAAAAAAAAAAAAAAAGGAGAATTCCACCACGCCGTCCCACCACCACGGCAACACCAGCTCCCTGCACAATCTCCAGTGAGTAGCAGGCAGCCATTTACAAATAAATGAAAAGTGTCACATTTGATTTCGCTGGTACCCGGAGCGCGGCGTCTTAGCTTTGTCAGAGACTGTCTTCTCTTCCTGCAGGTTGGCGCTCCGTCCAGGCCGGGCCCGCAGCGTCGCTCTCAGGGTAAGCCCACTCGTACAATGACCTTCCTGAAACATGTTTTTTTTTTTTTTCTCCCTTCTTTTTCTTGGCTTGTCTGTTGTTCTCGTCAGAGCAGGAAGTAGAGGTGGGTGGAAATAAAGGATCGGACAATATGGCGCGTTGTGGCATTTTGGTGGTATTTGCCGTGGTTGGAGCGTTTAACCCTTGCATTTGCGGTTCGCCTCAGATGCCCTCGGTTTGAGCGTAGCAGCGGGTACAAAAGAAAAAACGGTCTGAATGGCAGTGTTCTCGATTATAATGTTGACTTAGATTTGCCATTTTTCTCAGAACGATGCAGAAGTCATTTTTGCCATTTGAAGATATTGCAGTTACGTTGCGCTATTGCAAACTAGATTTTTACGATATTATTTTCATGTAAGGTCTGGACAATTTTTGAAGTAATCGCCCAAATGTGATGATTATTTTCGAATTGTTTGTATCGGTAAAATATAACCAAGATTCTTCGTTACTGCGACATTTCATCGCTTTCTGCTTTTACATTGCCTCAAAATATTAACAAATTCTAGCTTTAATTTAACCGCTAAGACAGATATTGCAGGTTCAACATATTGATCATTTTTACGCCGAAAACTAAAGTGTTGTTAGGTGTAGAAACATCCAAACTTCCATAGATCCCCATTTCGATCAAATGGCTGTTCTTGACGTAGAATACAGCAAGTTGCCAAAAAACATGCAAATAGCGTTTAGTGTTTTTTATTGCACGCATGCTAAGTTAATCGTAAATACCAACAATGTCATTTTCAAAGCTTGTGAAGCGTATGCTAAAAGAATAAATATTACATCGCTTTTGTTTCGGTTTGTGCTTTTTACTCTATAATTGCGCACGCAGTTTGCTTGGTAATGGTCATGCATGAGTGTCTTGGAGTTAACAGTCTATAAATATGCTAGTAAAACAGCTGCATATCAGATTTGCATTTTTATATCACTGCACATCATATTGTCTCTTCATGCATGATTGCTAACAGCTAACACGATTTTTTTATTCTATGTGCTTCCTATGCATTCTATTCTACTGTTTTAACCATTGCGCATCTTTGGACATCGCTTGCTTGGATCGCCATGAGAATATCGTTGGCGACTGATGATTGTGTTGTGTTTTTTGCTATGCTAACACAAAAAAATGCTAACAAAATCAAGCTAGTATCCTGTGTATTACTGAAACCTGTAGCGAGATCACATGACGGTGACAACATCCTGCCTCCAGTTTCCTTTGTGTCGTCGCTATATGCAGCCATACATTTCCTTATATAGAAACTGAATGAGCGTGTCTTTCGATGCCATTGTTCGCCGGAAAGCAGTTCCCCGCACACACGCGTTTCACATTTGGCATGGTTTTGTCTGATGTTAGCTAGGTAGCGCTGATGGAGCAGGAGAATGGTCTTGATGTTGAACGTATAACACGATAAATGACAGTTCCAATATGGTCGACTTGTACCTGAGAACACATCTGCTTCAAAGGCACGCAATATTTCATCTCGCTCGGTACTGCTGCTGACAACGGCATATGCTAAACATGTTCAACACTTTGTAGCGAGAAAGCGTAGGGAACAAGGGATCTGAACTGTAAGGGCATACGTGTAAGTTTAGACCAATGAATACAAGAGCTGTGCGTGCATTTGACTTTTAGTAAGTTATTTCTATAGGTATGTTCTTTGCAACAGGAACCAAAATAGATTAAAGCGATACATAACTTCATATAGTCACGCAATAACTTGGGATTGTTTCTGTAGATTCTACCACCTGGTACAAAACACTAGAGTCACTTTATGAGCTATTTATTCTTGCATATACAGTAGAAGCCATTAGAAAGAGGTATAAAGCAAGTATTTCTTCTGCATTTTCTCTGTAATGTATAGTAAGTCCTATGTTGTGGAACTGTAAAAGTAAATTTGCTGTTCATACGCCTGCTTTTCCTGGAATAAGTATTTTTTACTTCAGCCTAAATCCTCGGGTTGTTGTGTTCTTGCTGCGAATGATCAACTACAACAACAGCTACTACTACTACTACTATATCCTGTACTGCACATAAACAGAGCCATAGTCATTTATTGTACATAAATGGCTATGGCTATGTTGGCTAGGTTTGCAAAGTTTTACTCTTGCACAGTGTTAAATATAATTGCATTTTCTTTGCACTTTTCTCCATGGGATATATTTTCAAATACTTCTTTAGCTGGTTTGTATGTTTGTTGTTTTTCAATTATTATTTTCGCATATATTTTTTGATTCTTCTGCTGTTCTTGTACTACTCCATTGTACTTCACACTGTACATTAATCGGACTAAACAGGTTAAAATGAAACTCAACTTCACATAGTCACGCAACAACTCGGATACAGAAGAAAACCACGTATTCTACATGATCATTTTGCTGCCTTTTAGTTTTACTCTTGCGCGGTGCTGAATTTTGTTGTATTTATTCGTTTTATACTTATCTCCATGACATTTTTTTCAAATCGCAATTTATCTTGAAATCACTGAAATTTACCAACTGTGGGACAAATAAATGCTGTCATAAATCTTCTTTTTGCTGTGTCTAGTGGTTCTATTTGCAAATGCGTAAAACAGCCTGGACTCCATTATATCTCATACTGTACATCAACCTGACAAAATGTTTTGACGCTCTGGACGTCCTGTTAATTTTGTGGTTACAAATTTGATTTGAGAAATTTAACTAGATCCTTAACATTTGTTCTCGTTTCTAGATAGTGCAAATCAAGTATTCTGAAGTATTCTGTTAACACAACTACTATTTTTGCACCTATTGCAGAGATTTACTGTGGTAATTTTAACATCATAAGTTCATTTTGTATGTAGTATTGAATTGAATATGTTTTCTACCAAGGTTGTTGATGATTACTATCTTAAATCTTAAAATATATCTGTGTAATCCCTCCATCATCCAGATATGATCCATAGTAGAAGGAAAATGTATTCATTCCAGTTGACAAAATTGACATTTTCTTTTACTGCTTATAAGATACTTGCGAATTATATCATTTGAACTCCTAATACAGGCATTTTGTCACTTTTGGACCACTTTAGCATGATAAAGTACACTTTTAGATTTGAGGTACACATCCACAGTTGGTTGTATGCCTTTTCATTTCTTAATGCGCGATATATTCATTGAAAATTTGACGATTGGAAAACGCTTTCACATTAGTTTGATTTCACCCAGTACAGATGGAAAGTACAAGTAGCTAAATCTGGCACCAATCGTCTTTTCTTTTGTAAGAGAAATTACTTTGTACATGGTTCCTGGCAGAATAAACCAAACTAAACTACAACGTAAAAGTTATCACTCACCCGCTGCCATTGACCCAGTCCCCAGAAGGACACTTGGTGCTTGTAGCTTGTAGCAGTTTATGTCGCACAATGGTTTGTCTCAGCTTGTGGGAATGGGCCGTGGAGGCGTTTTAGTAGCACTTGTGTCGTCTTATGGGTGTGTGTGTGTGTGTGTGTGTGTGTGTGGCGGATGAGGTGGGAGGGCACTGTGGTTCTGTAGCAGGACGGTCCCCAGTTTAAAGCCTGTTAATGATGCATGTCGCACTGTGCTGATCAGTGGAGCGAGCAGGAGACAGCCTGGGACACCTCTTAAGCTGCACAGGCAAAAGGCAAATTTCGGTCAGGCATAAAAGAAAAGAAGTAACATTTTTGGGCATGCTGCTTTAAAATGGAAATGTGCAACTATTATCTGGTTCAGTGTCTTTAATTTGCCCCAAAACTTTAGTGACATTTAAACTTAATGAAAAATCAAGTTATAAGTTGCACTCATGTTAATAATGCACATTATTTGAAGGGCCTGAACCTGATTTTGAACCGTGAGTGAAGACAATGTTTCAGAATGAACTTTTAGCCCTCTCATTCTTTGAGATGTGTAAAAGGGCAGACAAAATTACCACTATTAATATGCCAATTGTGTTGATTTCAAGAGCCAGTAGTCACTATATTATAGATACATCCGTATATTCTGTTGCAATGCTACTTTTCCTCACAATTGTATCATTCCATTTATCTTAAAGAGGGTTATTATGTAAATTCGACTTTCTGGAGCCTTCTGTTATGGTAAATCGTAAATGGTCATGGTTTTTATATAGCACTTTTCCACCTTCAAGGCACTCAAAGCACTTTACATCAAGGAACCAGTCACCTATTCACACAAATTCATACACCAGTGTAAACAGACACCGTGGGCAAGGTGGGTTAAGTGTCTTTCCAAGGACACAATGACAGCATTCATCTGTGGGAGCTAGGTTTGCACTGCCAACCTGTGGGTCAGTGGTTCTGATTGCTCTACCAATTATGTCAAGAGCGGGATTTGAACTGCTAACCTTCGGATGGACAAACACTCTACCAAATGAACTATTGTCGCTACTTCGCTACTGTTGCCCCATACAGTTGCCCATCATGTTGTAACTTTAAAAGGGGGAGTGACTTAGCATGGGGAGCAAGGCGAGGGGGGCGTCGAAAACAAAACTGATACGCTGTTTCCGCTGAATATATCAAACAATTAAAGGTAACCTGGTGATCTAAGTCGTATGTGTTAACAATGAATACCCCATAGAAGTGTGATGGAAATTTAAGTATATTCATGTTGTGAAGACAATATTCTTATTGTATGTCTTTAAATGCATTTGATCTGTGTCAGACCCAGACCAGACACGAACATTTGTGAAGCTCTGTGTCATGATCCACGTTTGCTACTCTGCCTCCTGTGTCTCCTCTCCCCCTCCCTCACCTGACTGCCTGACTCCGGAGCTGGGCGGAGCCCTGGCTCCTCCCACACACACCTGCAGCCCATCAGGGCAATCAAGACAGCTGCAGGTTGTTAAAAGGAGCCAGGACTCAGCTCTCCTTGCCAGGTCGTCTGATCGTCACCCTGCTGATTCTCACTGTGTGTCTTCGCACTATTCGTCGTCGTCGTGCTGCTTGTCTCCCTGTTCGTGTCCTGCCTGGTGTCCTGCTGATGTCCTGCCAGTGTTCTCCGACCCTGTCTCCCGGTACCGGCTGTGTCTCTCGTGTCTTCCCTGCACCTCTGGACCCTGACCTCCACCCCAGCACCCAGCTCCTCGTATGTTGTTCCCGTCACCTGTTGTGTCTTCTGTCAATAAACACCCATAAACTTGCCCCGAGTCCCGCATCTTTGGTCCGCCTCACACCCCACATTACGACAGAACGACCTGGCCACCACGGACCAAGCAGACTCGGGGCCGACAGAACACGGACTCACTCTCCCGCCTGCCTGCCCTGTGTACCTGCCTGTCTACCCTGTTTTCTGCTCCCCGTCTGGTTCCGTCCTGACCTGTCCGCTCCGGCCCTGGACCCTTGCGGCTCCGCTGGACATCGTCTTCCGTCCAGGGACCTCATCGCGTCGTCTTCCCTCATGGACTGTTGTGGCTCCGCTGGACATTGTGCTCCGTCCAGGGACCTCCACATGTCCCTTGTTTTTATCCGGGCCGATGTAGCTCCGCTGGACACTGAACTGAACTCCGCCAGGGACCTCATCGTGCCTTCTGGCTCCTCCTCGTCCTGATTCTCGTCCTGATCCTTGCCCTGTACCTCGCCGTGAGCGGACCCTGTTTCTGGACATTTTTTTTTTTTTTCCCTCCACCAGGCCCCCTCCACCCATCCCGATTTGGTCAAGCTCTTTGGGACGTCTGGGAGCCGTCCTTAAAGGGGGGGGTACTGTCATGATCCACGTTTGCTCCTGCCTCCTGTGTCTCCTCTCCCCCTCCCTCACCTGCCTGACTCCGGAGCTGGGCGGAGCCCTGGCTCCTCCCACACACACCTGCAGCCCATCAGGGCAATCAAGACAGCTGCAGGTTGTTAAAAGGAGCCAGGACTCAGCTCTCCTTGCCAGGTCGTCTGATCGTCACCCTGCTGATTCTCACTGTGTGTCTTCGCACTATTCGTCGTCGTCGTGCTGCTTGTCTCCCTGTTCGTGTCCTGCCTGGTGCCTGCTGATCCTGCTGCCATGTCCGAAGTGTTCTCCGACCCTGTCTCCCGGTACCGGCTGTGTCTCTCGTGTCTTCCCCCTGCACCTCTGGACCCTGACCTCCACCCCAGCACCCAGCTCCTCGTATGTTCTCCCGTCACCTGTTGTGTCTTCTGTCAATAAACACCCATAAACTTGCCCCGAGTCCCGCATCTTTGGTCCGCCTCACACCCCACATTACGACACTCTGTCTCCATCAAACAGGAAACTCTATGTTGTTCTACCCGTCTAAGTGTAAAGGTTCATTATCTTACGGGTGTGAAACAAGTCACTCTGCTTTGAAATGTATGTAGCGTTGTCATTCTGGTATGAATACTCAAAGCTTAGATGCTCGGGGGAAACAGACTAGGGGACTGGGGGACGGAGTAGGAGACACTCGGAACGCTGAAAGGCCAGGATAAGCATGGGCCCTCCTGTGTGTATCCACTGTAACAAAGAATAAACCATTTTCTGTGTTTCAAAACTCACCGAGCTTTGCAAATGGATTACTTTTCATCTAGCATTGCAGTTTTTTTTCCCACAACAGAAATGTAATACACCCCTTTTAATAAATTCTGATCACCAATAGCAGTAAAGTCACTGTTGCCGTCTCCGTTTCCCCATCATGACAGGAGCAGCCCAGCGGCATTATGGGGACTACACATATTCAACTAGACACATGGAGCCTGTCCTGCCTTTGAGCCTTTCACTGCTATGCTGCTGCACAGGGAGGTTAAGGGTTAAATCTCCGCCTGAGGGGCACTGCAGCACTTAGTGTACAGGCGCAGAGGTTATATCGATTTACGGCCCATGCTCAGATTATGGGGTCAGAGATGAGACGCCCCAAACAGGAGGCTACTGCGCAACGGGCTAAATCATAGTGACACGCATCCGGGCTAATATGCTACTTTTTGGTCTCAATGGACCAAAAAACCCCATAAACACAGCGAAAAAATAAGAAAAGCATACGTGTTGTAAACTTATGTCCTCCGGTGCTGTAGGTGTGGATATACTTTTATAGGCTGCAATATGATCAGTAAGTCATTCGAGAATAGTAGCCGCCGGTGAATGCACTGTGTAACCTTTATGTAAGTCATTGAAATGGACAGCCAAAGTATCAGGACTAGCTGTACCTGCCCCGGAGTGAACGAAAATACAATAACCCAAAACAACGTGGATAAAGTGGAGGAGGCCACAGAGAGCGTTTATGGTCAGAGAGGGGATCAATAAAGTCGCACAGTTCTTTGGTGGATTCAATAATGTAAGATAGAGGTTATAATAAAGTTAGATTTTCAGACAGTGCAGGTGCCGTTATTGTGTTATAGAACTGCACGGACTACGATTGACTTACATTTATTCGCTTTATTTTAGATCCTCAAAATGTGTCTTTGGGCATTTGGGGGTTGTTATGTTTCAGAAAGGTAGCAGAGGAGTATAGATTTGATAAACACTCAAAAATAATTACAGAGGACTTATCGTAACATTGAAAATTGCATGTGCTTCTGAATAAGGTATTAGCACCACAAATTACGTGTTTATGCCACCAGATGTGTCCATGGAAAAGAAGACAGTGCAATGTTTGAACCATTTTGCTTTTGGTTAACTCATTGTAGCTATTATTTATATAATTTACCTTTCAGTCATTACAGTCACTATTTTGATTGCAGTTTGTATTTGATAATTTGGGATAAAGAGCATAGGACTTGGGACCTCACTTGGACTTGTCTGTCTTTAACTTGAGACTTCACTTGGACTTAAGGTCAAAGACTTAGGACTTACTTAAGACAAAATAAGGACCCACTTCTGCATCAGGTTTAATTCTAGTTGTTCAAATTAAAGCACTTGCACTACATCACTCGTAACAGTAGTAGGTTAAGCTGACTATTCCTCTCCGCCCTCATGTATTTTGTACCTTATCCACTATCTCTCTCCCTGTACTCGTGCCGTTGAATATGTGAGCAGCGGTCATTCCTGAGTACTGTAACTACATCCAGGAGCATTCTGTCACTGTCAACTGTGGCATTTGTGCTGTGAGCTACACCCAGAGAATATCAAAGCCCACGCCGCATTAGGCCGGCTGTCCTCAGGCTGACAGAGGACCTTGGTCACCTCCCTGGATTCTCTCTGTGAGTGTGTGTACGTGTTCAGTGGTCATTTGGAGACTTGGACATGATCAGACAGTCTGCTAATGCTGGGTTTCAGATGGACTGGTACAGGACAAAAACATTCTAAAGCCCTGTATTGTTTAACTTAGATGGGGAAGAAAACTATCTATTATTTTTTTATGGCGTGACTTAGGTCAATGCCTTTAATTTTTAAAGGGTCATGAAGATTAAATCAATCAGATTAGATGGTCAGTAATCGGAACCAGTTGTGAAGTTTACTGCATCAGCCATTATGTTAAAGGGTCAAAGATTATCTCAATCAGATTAGATTAGATGGTCAATCTCCAGAAAAAGTCTATGCTAGGTCCCCACAAAACACATGAGCCCACTGTGTCATGTGCATGGTCAGGTATTATCAAGGTGTCTAATCCCTCAGTCGTTCAGGTCTGATCCATAGTCAAAGCCAAAAGTAAAATCTGTCAACTGGACAAAAAGTTGTAGGAGTGCTCATCCAAGCCGCTTCTTCAGTTCATACAGAAACTGTTTCTCAGTGTAGTTAGCTCCTCTGTGTAGATTAGCAGTGTCCAGCAGCAATGTGACCAGAACTTGAGAAGCGACTCGGATGAGCAGTGAAACATATTCTCTTCTACAACGTTTTGTCCAGTTTGGCTTTCACTACTTAAACAGTTACGCAACAGGTTAAATCATAGTGACAAAACAGCTTATTTTCTTCAACAAAATTGTAATTACTGATACTTTGGAACATTAATAAAACACTGGACTTATGCAGGAAAAAATGCATGCTGAAAAAAAAAAAAAAAAAATACATAATTCAAGTAACAGCTTTGAAAAACAGGTACACTATGGACTGGTACATGAAAAAAAAAAAAAAAAAAAAAAAAAAAAAGAAAGGTCCCCAGTACTAGCTATCAGGGGGTTGAAGTTGCACACACAAATGAAATTATAAATATATTATTGTCCATATTTTGCCTTCCTTCGACTCATTTTTTTTTTTCTTTTTTAATGAGCCTGTACTTGATTTCAACCCACGACCCAGAGACATGTTTTGTCTTTTAGCCTCGCCCACTTAGTCCTTTCTGCCTTTGTGATACTGCACCGTGACACAGAAAGAACTGCCTTTATCTTGACAAGAATACTTGTCCATGTCCTTCATAGTTCAACTGTTCCAAATGCAATTTTACAGTAGCTAACAGCATTAACACATCTTTAAGAGCGTACATTTTTTTTTTTTTTTTTTTTTTTAAGATTAAGGTCAGAGACAGGACCATAAATCTAGTCAACCTCCTAAATTCTATATTCCTACGCTACGCACCCCACACCACATTTGCGCCAGGTCTTGTGTATACGTGTCTATGGGTGCTGGGTGAGTGATGAGGTGTGCTAGATCAAGGTGACTTTTGAGGAGTCATCCATTTGGCCAGTCATTGTCTCCATTAGCTGCTCCAGTGCACCATTTAGGCTCCGTACACACAAACCCCTACCGACCGCCCACACCACAGCCAGCACGGAATACATATGAGCAAGACGGACTTTTCAATAGCCTCTGAACGGGAACATTGATAGATTCGCACTACTTTGACCTGAAAGACTGTCTATAGAAGGTTAGGTTGAATACAATCTAAAGAAGTCATTTACGGCTTTGTCCACAATTTATGTATGAGATGTAAGGTCATATGATTCACCAGGTACTTCTACCCCATGGGCATATTGTAAAGGGATTGTAGGAATTGCATTGCCTGATCAGCGAATACTTTTTTTACATTCTGTCTGAAGCCAGAAGGGTCTGACATCTGACCATAGAGCGTGACAAACCTCCGCCTTAACTTGGGACGATCCAACAGCAGCCCCTAATTTGTAAAACTTGTCTCAAATGCAGAAATTCTCAAAAATTCTTGTCTCATTCAGAATAAAATATATAACTTCTTCTACCTTTGGTGCATTGGTGCAAATTTTCATTGTTTCCCAGCCCTCTGTCTTATTTCAGTCCCTTTTTTAACATAAACCGCCATGTTTTTTTTTTTTTTTTTACCTTACGAATGATTGATTATTTCGCCTGTTTATCATGCCCTCTGACAAAAAGTTACAGACATGATTGGGTCTGGAACGGTACTCTCTCCCTGATTTCAAAGGGTGTGGTTCTGGCTGCCCATGTAAGGATTTCCAGGTGTCAAAAAACATGTTTTATGCTGCAACTTTTTGAGCTTTTAACCACCTTATAATGTTCACTCATCAAAAACATTCACCTTCTCTGACCACTCAAAAATGCTGTTGTATTGTGCCCAAATTGTTACGTCACAGGTAAAACTTCAGACTTTCTTTGGGCAGTTTTTTAAGCCCATAAACTGGACTGATTCTATGGTCACATTGTGTTCACAGCCAGAAACAAATTGATAATAAAACTAGTATGTAAACTGTATACTCATTTGAGCAAGCATCCATACTGAAAAAAAAAAAAAAAATAGACATCCTAACTTGGGATGATCCAAGTGATTAATAGGTCACTTTATACAGCTCATTCACTCAAAACATACCTAGAGTTGTATTTTTCCTTCATTCACATTTGTTTAATCTATTTTTTAATCCAAAGTCACCTTCTCTGACCACTTAAAAATGATCTGTTTGCATTTTGCCCAGATTGTTGCGTCACAGATAAAACTTCAAAAACTCTTGTGCAGTTTTTAAGCCTATAAACCAAACTCATCTGGCGGTGTCATTTTGTTCACAGTCAGAAACAAATTGATGCTAAAACTAGTATCAAAACTAGATACTCATTTGAGCAGGTATCGATATTTTTAAAAAGTCACATTAACCAATTAGAACCACAAAATTTGAACAGTTTTTAAAAGATATTTATCAAAGCTCGTGTAAGACTGCATGGTAATATGATGAAAGTACTATTTTGTGTTGAAAATGAGTCTACATATTGTCTTTTATCATTGAGGCATCAAAATCAGTAAGAAACGCATTTCATAGTACTGAAATTTGAGTATTGTGACTACAGTGAACAGTGTACTATGAGGAGGTTGGACTCAAAGACTTTCAACAGAAACATTGATGGATTTGAACTATACATAAAAGATTGTCTATAGACGGTTAGGCTGAATACAATGTTTTTTAAAAAGTCATTAACGGCTATGTCCACAATGTACATACGAGATGTATGGTCATACGATTACGATGTACTGTTCTGTCTGGTCACGTCTTTATCCCTGGGTTATCTCTTTGAATGTGTCTGGGATTGAAGCATTTCAATAGAAGTGCACGTTTTTCTTTTAGTCGTTTCAAGTTTTGGTGCGGTGATTGGGCGATAAAAGTGTATTTCGCAACTTTCGGAGGGTTGAGTGGAGTTTAGCATCGCGATAGAGCTTCACAATTAGCATGCTGATGGTACAATTCCTGTTTATTGGACGGATGAAGACTGAACACAGCGGTCTTATCTGCACGAGGGTAAGACAAACTTTGCTAAAAACATTGGATACAGGCTCTTAAACATATTAATATTAGGTTATATGGCCAACTGAGCATGCATTTACACTAATGGGCTTATGAACGCTTCTTAATTGTTTAGTAATTAGTAGCAAAAAGGCTTGTTTTTGTCGTAATTTATAAAGAGGTATAGTTTCTGCTGAGTTTCGATAACTATTCCATTCCAGTGGGTGTTTTAGGAACAGATACTTACTTACTGAATGAGTGTTTGTGTCTGTAGCTCCAGTAGGGGGTGCTCTAACAGTCTGGTTCATGAGTCTGTAGGATCAGGTGCTTCATATATAAAACTTTACATAAATTATAACTAAAGTGTACGTGGGACCAAAACAAAAACTTCCACAAACTTCGTCAAACTTGCTAATTTCTCGCCTCTCTGAGCACAAGCTGGCTTCTGTCTCATCTCAGTGTTTGGAGTTGACTGCATATTTTCATGTAAAGTTGTCTTTTTATACATTACAAAGTTAATGTAGTAAGTCATCTATGTAATATGTTTCACATGACTGGAGTGGATCTTATTAAAAGGGCCCATATTAAATTTTCTGATCTATCTTACACTGTTGTTTCTTTACACAAACACCTGGAGTTGTGTTTGAGTTTCATTCTCGTTTAACACACAAACCCTGCAGATTTAGGCTGTTTTTCCTCTCAAACAAGACTTGTGACCTTGTGATGTCATGTGGTAATACAGGAAGTTGCATTTATTATTATTGTTTTATTTTTTGGTGTTTTATTTTTTTATTTTTTGGTATTTTTTTGTGTATGCCTGTGTACATTCTTTATATCTACTTGTTCTCTACTTGTTTTTCCTATTTATTGTTTAAAAAAAAAAAAAAAAAAAAAAAAAAAAAAAAAAAAAAGAAAAAAAAGAAATAAATGAAAAAAGTGTTTATTATTATTAATTAAGTTATTTGGGCCATACTCAAACTTCTTCAAGATATGAGCAAATGTTCAAAATTACAGCTGTGTTTTTCAGTACAATTTCATCTTGACATTGGGACTGTAGACTGGTATTTTTGTGTCATTTTAGTCTGTGACACCTCCATTAGTATCAGCCCAGATAATCACAAGATGGCAGCCAGAGCATGCATCCACCATGTTCTAATTCAACAACTAAGTGACAGCGGTACTGTCTTTTGTTTCATTACGCGTGCAGGTGGAGCCGTGCAGTTAGCTATCCTCTTGTTAATTTCATTAGCGGCGGTGCTGTGTGCTAAATGTGGAGTGTCTAATTGAATGACTTGGCTGGCGTCCATATAGTCCTGTTTATTGTGTAACGAGTGAGGCCCGTGACGCACTCGGGAGGGGGCTCGAGAAAGTGTGATTCTCGAAAAAGATTTTTTTCAAAATTTATTTGGCACTAACTCAAGGATTAGATGTTATAAATACTTGAATTGGTTTTGAAAAGCCTTCAGAGGAAAGAGTACTGTGACTGCAGAATCCACTGTTTGCAGATTCATGGACCCACGACACGGGGAGAGATGAACTGCGGCGACCAGTCCGAGGAAGATTACGAGTTGTTTTTTTTTTCTTTTTTTTTTACAGATTTGATTGGCTGTGAAATTTTAGCGAATTATGAGGTGAAAAGCTGCAAGTATGAAGCCAAGTGGATTTACAAGGTTTTTGCATGAATAATTGACTGATTAATGTCAACTAGGCCCGTCGCAATAATTCTGAAGTGCGATATATTGCTGAAGTAAATATAGACGATAAATGATAATTTTGAAACCAAACCATCAAGCAGAATTATCCCTGACAAAAAAAAAAAAATGTATATATATATAAAAAATAAAACATGAGCTGAAATAACTAAAGAATGCACCACTAAGTAATTAGTTTGTATCCAGAATGAGTTGTGATGTGACATGAAGGAATCAGCTTTTTTGAATGGTTCCTTAATGTGAATGGTTTGAACCGGATCTCATTTTTTAAAAAAACCTAATCTTTTTGTATTTTGTTTTATGCATTTTCACAAGAATCAGAACAGAAGCATGTGACACAAGTGAGAGTTTTGTGCACAAGATTATATTTAGTTTTATTTTATTATCATTATTATTTTACTTTTTTATTTATTTTTTTTTTTTTTTTTTTAATTGTAGTGCAAGTTTCATTCCCATTCTCCATTTAAACCATTTGAAACACAATTGAGCCTTGGTCATCTCTCGCAGTTATTTTGTAGTTAAAATGATTTCTCACATTGGCTTCTGTCATAAAAATAAAGAGTCTTTTGAACGGCTCTTTGAAACAAACGGATCCCTTCAAACATCCCCATCATTAGAAGTTATTTATTCAAACCTTCTACAGCCAAATCTTATCATATTATTATAAAAAATTAAAAGAATATCCAAATACTGTAAAGAAAAAGTACCATGATAAATAATGACCCCTGAAAAATATAGTTCCGTCACTTATTGAACGGTAAGTTACTACAGTATTCATCGTGACAGGCCTAACGTCAACTGTGCTTCAAGCCGAGTCTGAGTCAGAAAAGCAGCGCCTTTCTTTGATATCGCCTCATTGTAGTTTTGTGAAATATCATAAAGTATGGGGAAAATCAGAGAGTGAATTTTACCTCTCCTCCATTTTGATTTTGGCAGGCTCATGTCAGCTCAGTGCGCTGTCAAAGAAACCCTCGCTGTTTGACTCATGTTAGCGACAGTGACAAAATTTGAACATTAACAAAGTATATTTTACTTTGGGGAATGGACAGCTAACACATGACATATTTAGATCAGCATGTTGCCTTTTATTGTTAGGAAAATGCTTCATCACACTTTCATTTTTGATGCTCTGAGTCTGCCCTTCTTTGCTCCCCGTGCTAAGTTACTCCCCCTTCAGAGCGCTTTCACAACACAATCAGAGTGCATATAGGCTAATGAAACTACTGCACATCGCGTCAGGTTTGTGAAGTCGTTGTGTACAGTTCAGTGTCATGCTTTTGTATATTTCTGGAGCAGTGTTGTATGGGAGCATGGGTGCCGGAGAGATCGCTAAATTACTTAGACACGCATGAATGACTCAACTAAAAACTCTTCAGGTATGTTTTTGATGATGGAAAATGTTGTAACATGGTAGAACGCAAAAAAAAAAAAAAAAAAAAAAAAAATGCCATCAAAGTAGTTAAAAATCAGATGACCTCACAGTACGAATGCAAGCAAGTAGTTTTGATTAATAAAAAACACCTATAATGAAGCTAATTTTACTATGTGTGTACTATATTACATTACATAAATAGCAGACAAGCAGGTGGTGCACCCCCACCTAAAATCTTGCTGTTGCCAACTGTAAAGATTAACCATTTTTATATAGTGGTTGCTTTTAGGGTCATTTTTTGGCATTACACACTATTACTACATTGCAGATCAAGCTAAATTGGGTCAATATTTAAAGGGCCCATATTACGCTATTTTCTGATATTATGCTACAATGTGGTTTCCTCATCACAGACAGACCTGGAGTTGTTTGTTTCATTCACACATGTTTAACACACAAACCCTGCAGATTTAGGCTGAGTTCTCTCTCAAAACACTCTGTTCCACCTTGTGATGTCATGTGGGAATACAGGAAGTGCGCCACTGTGTTTTTAAACTCCACACACCTTCACTAGAATCATTCGGGTGATTTCAGCCCTGGAATTGCCAACTGAACTAAAGGTAAAAATGGTTGTTATTTTGGAAACTACCACTTCATGACATCACAAGGTGGAACAGAGCATTTTGAGATTTGGAGATATAGACAGACAAAGATAAAAGGTTATTCATACATGTGATCCTAGGAAAAAAAAAAAACAAATCCAAAGGGTCTATTTTGCGTAATATGGTACCTTTAAAATCACTTTCAGCTGAATTAAAAGCCTGCTGTTTATACAACTACTCTCCCATGTGATCTAAAAAAAAAAAAATTTATTCATCTTGAAATGTTAGAACTAAAACCACACATCATTATATTTGTGTGTATATAATTTGCTAAATAAAGCAGCAGGTGACACGGCTCCTTCGCAATCATATTAATTTAGAACAACAGTGAATACCACGCTATTATCTGGCATTTTCATATTTGGTCCGAGCGCTAATTAACATCCTTCAGAGTGAATCATCAGACAGGTGAAACCAAAACATCATTTCAGTAGAATTATAAGGATCCAACAAAAGACAATGATAAGCGGCTGTAATTACGGCTTCTATTCTGAACGCTGACAATGTCTCCAGATGACTAACCGGTCTGAGCGGGCGAGTGTCATTTTGATCCTCTTCGTACTTCATATCGTATTGTTCTAAAATCAATACGGCACTCAATTTGGATTCTAACCCTGAACAATTTCCCAGGCAAGTATTAGCTGTCAGGATTTCAAAAATATGGAACAATAAAGGCTATGTTATGGTGATATAGGAATACAGTTGTCAAAAAGCATATTAAAAGGGTTCACCGTCTGCTTGTCTCCATAGAGATGTTGAATGTTTCACAAAATTACATTACACAAAATGTCTTGGCTGAAACGATGTCCTGCAACATGCTGCTGGTTTTGGTGCATCCCCAATTTCACCGGGGTTTGCAAAATGACACAAAGTACATGTTACAAAGTACAGTTTTAGTTTCTGCAACATACCACCTCCAGAAAGTTACTTACTATCACTTTAAATTAAGAAAAAAGGTGACCCCCACAAAAAATAATGAAAAACGGCACCTTAAAAATCTATTTACACTGCACCAATGGGAGTCCAGCTTGGAAAAAAATGAAAATTTGCATAAAAAAAATAGGCCATGGTCAGAACGTGTAAAAAATGATAATGGTCCCGCCCTAAATCTTATAAGAAGTCGGCCATTTTGGATCAAACTGCGAGTCACAATCACACTTGTTTGCCATCAACAGTTTTCATCAAAAACACTTCAAACCTGGCCAAAAGACTCAAAATCCATGTGCAATAAAAGTTATCAACTATATTTTAAATAGAAGGCTGGGCGTGGTCATGGTGATTTTTCAACAAAATGTAAATTTTTGGAAACAAATTTTCAGTCTTTCACCAACATTGTTGGAGTTGGATTGGCCCAATGGCCTGTCCATGCATTTGTGAGCTGGATGTTGTGGTATACACATTAAGGCTCTGTCTTTGGAGATGGCTCTCTAGTTTTCCTTTCAAATTAGATTTTATAAAATTCATAAATTCCAATTTGTTTATTGTGAACTTGAACGTGCACGAATTTACAGAAAGGCTCTTCATAATGTAGAACAATGTGGTAAAGTCGCCATGAACCCACATTGCAAGATGGCTCAGTGGCGCCCTCTGGAACTTAGGAAGGAGTAGGCGAAGTTAATTTTTTCATCGTGAACTCATAAAACTAACCAGGTACAGAGAGCATCTCAAGATAGACAAAAGTAATATTACGGCCCCACCCTAAACTGCACAGAATGTCGGACATATTGGGTCATACTTGAGCTGTCCAAAATCTAGCACTCATACTTTAACAAACTTGTCCTAAGGTTTGAATTTAACGGACTCCAGACTGATGCAGCATCCTCCGGACATATCTGGTGTCAAAAGTTGTTAAAAGAATTAACACAAGTTTCAGGGTGTGGTCATAACGAACTCTTAATGAGCACAAAATCCCTTTAACTTTTGTAAAAATTGATGGATCTGAACAGACCCCATGTGGTGTTTGTGTATTTTAATGTCCTGGACATAATGATCTATGAATTAAAGTTCCATGTCTCTTCAGGCCTGCAAAGATAAAATGAGAAGGAAGCAATGACATTTTGGACACACCCTGTATATGATTCTGAAGAAAAGAGCCAGTAAAGACCACACACTATCTACATACAAATACTTTTCACTTGCATGACCACACCTCAAAACAGTGAATGGGAAGTGAAAAAAATGTGTTTGTCACGTGACTCCCCTCCATCCATAGTAAACAAAATTAAACAGCAGCCATCCAAAAGACAAGCCCAAACTTTTTTTTCCTAACCTTAAACATTACAGATTTGTGCCTAATCTTAACCAGACACAGAACCTATGGCAACACATTCACAGACAAACTACATCTAATATGTCTATGCTGATTACATCCTTGTACATGCAGGCCTGTGCTGACATGTATCCGTTTTTCTTTGTGATTGTGACATATTTTAAACAGCTAATTAACCTACACAAGCAGAGTCGAGCACATAGAAGAGTCACCTTCAATGACCTGCAGTAGACTAATGGACTAAGGCAACTGCTGATAGACAGTGTCATTAAGTCGTTTATAAAGGGGTCCCCTGGGTGGAGGTCTGCAGCCAGAGTCTGTGCTGGACTCCTCCGTTCCGCTCATTTATCAAGGAAGCACCTGTGGATCTTTAGCCACCTCAAAGCACTGCAAATTTCATTTTCTACAAACTTTATTCAAGCAGTGAACTGCATTTTAGTAACATAAAAGTCAGTACATAACAAAAAAGAAGTAATTATATTTGCTATTTTAGCCACAGTGCTGCAGATAACACTATTATCAGATTAAATTAATTCAAATCAGGACAATTGCGGCAAATTGAGCAAAATCAGAAGGGGATTGAGGATAAAATTACTGTCCAAATATGTTTTAGGCTGTGCATTTATTTATTTAATGATCAGCCTAAATAATTTAATATCAGATTATTCACTCCTCCTTCATTATTCACATGTTTTAATGAAGGCTGACACTTAAAGACAGTTCAGAACACTTTTCATTTGTTGAAACACTGATGTTTAGCAAAACTTTAAGTTTTATCATGCATTTTGAAAGTCAAAAAAAACAAATCATTGTAATTTTGCAAAAATGTCACATTCAAACTGCCCATAGTGTGTATTTTAATGATAAAATGATATGCAACTTAAACTTCTTTAAAAATGGCTCTCCAGCGCCCCCTGCACAGTTGTAAAGTGGCAAAAAATGTAGTCAAAATGATGAGAGGATTAAACTTCTATCTTTAAAAAGGGCTCACCAGCACTCCCTGCACGGAAACATCTCCAACATGACTGTCACGGAGGGTAACCTGGACTCAAACGTAACACAAATGGAGCAGTCAAACGTTTAGAAACAACAGAAAGTGTCCTTTAGAAGGTAATGCAGAATGTGGAAATCAGGCAAGTAAACAACTGAGGAATATGTCTTATTTAATATCAAACAGAAATATCTTCCAACACTGGGAATTCTACAACGGAAACAGGCTGAGGAAATAAACTCAGGAACATGTGACTCAAACGGGGACAAGGCAGATTCAGAATATCAGGATATCAGTATTTCAGAAACAGGGCTTGAGAGTTGCTGTTGTCTGTTCAACAATCTAGCAAGATCTAACTGAAGAGAGGGAGTATATATAGGCAACCCTGGGCTGATTACCAAAATGAGAGGCAGCTGCTGGAACAACTGGAACATGGAGCTGGATTGGGGGAAACAGAACTATCAGGCAGAACTATCACAATGACACTGGAAATATTGAATCAAATGTCAAGCTAAGGTTGATATGTAGCTGTCCCACTGTGGCGTGCCCTTCTGCGGTCACAAGGGCTGCGAGGGCCCTTTATCACTGCTTGCCGTTTTTAATTATTTTATCATTATTGTTATTATTATTTTATAATATAATAATAATAATATAATTATTTTATGTATTTATTTATATGCTTAATTAATTTTTCTTGTAGATAGATAGATAGATAGATAGATAGATAGATAGATAGATAGATAGAGAGATAGAGAGATTTTTATTTTTTATTTTACTGTAGTTACCAAAATCCCCCTCCTGCCCAGCCCTCCTCCGGTGGTCAGACATTTGGATGCCTCTGCACACCCCACCCCCTCCTCTGCTCCTCTCCTGGTGTCCCTGTGACCTGAGCCTCTCTGATGGGACACATAACTCAGCGGTACACCTGTGATCCGTGACTGAGCCTGCAGGCCCGTCACTCTCACAGTTAAGTGCCCTCCCTAACCAGTGCTCCCACTCGCCCCATTAGGCTGCAGTCAGATGGGGGTGTCAAAGCGTGGGCTCCCCCTGTAGACCAGCTGGTTACCCCTGCCCCTGATGCCTGCTCAGGCCTGGGACCACAACTCTGCTACTGGAGTGGGATGTTTACAGTGGAGCATTTTGCTTCTGAGCTTTGGCTTTCTAGTGATCTTGGAATTGCTGGGTTTCAGATGACGTCCCAACGACAGTAGTGGAGTGGGACAACAGTAGCGCAGTTGGTGGCGTGTTTGTCCACTGATCCCGCTCTTGACATAAACATCATTGGTTGAGCGGTCAGATCCACTGACCTACAAGTTGGTGCGTTGGAGCGCTCCCACCGATGAATGTTGTTGTTGTGTCCTTGGGCAAGACACTTAACCCACCTTGTCCCTAGTGTCTGTGTACACTGATGCATGAATGTGTGTGTGACTGGGTGAGTGGTTCCTTAAAGTATTTTAAGTGCCTCGAAGTTGGAAAAGCACTATATAAAAATGTGACCATCTACAATTTACCAATACATATACAGTTAAAATGCAGCTTTTGTTTCGATAAATCAGGTTCTTGGGTCTTGTCACTAATACAAATTATCAGGTTCAACATTTGTGAATTTACTTTTTAGATAGCAAATCTGGCATTTGCCCCCAATCCCATCTGGAATGATGTCATCAGTATTTAGACCAGACATGGGCAAACTACGGCCCAAGAGCCACACACGGCCCTTTGGTCTTATTAATTCCGCCAGCCAAACTTGACCAAATTGTTTTAAAATAGGTAAGGGTAAACCTTGTTCAACGTTTTTCTGCTGCGTTTATTTAACTGAAATTTAATCAGTTAATTATTCATCTAATTAATGGATTTGGAAAACAATTTGTAAAATAAGCCTTGCATATTAATTCTTTGCTACATGTTACAGGCCAAATCTCTAGTGTGTATATGTATGTATGTATATATATATATATATATATATATATATATATACATATATATATACATACATACATACATACATACATACATACATACATACATATATATAATATGTATATATACATAGAGATAGATAGCTATATGTCCTGGCTTGGCCCCTCTGTAAAATTTATTACCTACTGTGGTCCGTATGTCAAAGTTTGCCCACCTCTGATCTAGAATCTGAAAACCAGCAATATTTGAAAAATGGCCCTCAACATTTGCAAAATAGTGGCACTGAGGCAGAACTATGAGCAGCATAACAGACAACATGTGTTTCTTTGCTTTTAGTGGTCTAATTTTTGTCCATGGCACTATTTTTCACACCCCACAATAATTATTTTCTCAACACACGGGCTCAGAAACATGTAATTTAAGGCAAAGAAGGTTCACTTCACACAGCTGTGTGTGATCCCAAAGTCTGTATCAGGGATAAATGTGTTTGTCGTCCCTGTAGTTTAACTGTTAACTGGTTTTCTACTGTTGACTTGATTTTCTAGTTTTAGATGTCAGTGACAAATTATATATTTAGCAGTTGTAGACTTTTATATTTGTAGCAGCTTGTTCACATTTTAGATGTGCTTTGAGCTTCTACAGAAGAAAATGCCACTCACATTTATACACATTTGCCACCATAGACTGTATATATAAATGGACATAGCTAACCTGCTAACTGCTGCCTTCCAAATAAAAAGTGAGCATGGGCGCACTTCCGACTCCATCGACTCTGGCTCCAATTTACTTTCTATTGAAAAAATCTCTCTCTGTTACTGCTGCTGTCACTTTTGTCCTAAAATTTTAGTATTAACCCACTCCACATGATCCTGGTATTTTTATTCTATTTCACTATTGTGTCCGTAAGTCAAGATAACATAAACATAATGAGACAAATCAGGGGCCTTCTTTCCAGAGGTCGCTCCCACAAGCAACAAGTTTGATTGACACCGTTGCTAGGCACCCACTCCCCGCTAAACCAGCGGGAGGAAGGAGCGTTACCTTCAACGGCCTCACTCCGGATTGGCTCTTTGGTTGCTATGACACTGGTCAGAATTCCAAATATGGAACTATAACTGCTAGCCTCACTGAGCTTCCTTTGACTGGAGCTGAGCATGATGGGTGACGTCACACTCATTAGTCCACTGCTTTATAAAGTCTGTGGTTACCTGGGAAAGTACAGTGTTGTATAGTGTCAATAGGGGAATTTGGCACTTGACCCCCATCTGGGAGTATGACATCATCACATTCTAGGATCTGAAAACCACCGATAGGATGAGCTCGTGTTCTATAATTTGATCATGGATGAGAGAGGTGTCTTATTTAGAGGTTACTGCACATTTATAGGCACTGTATCAGATTTAACTGTCTTAAAAACGTGGATAGAAAAAAACATTTGCAGAGGTCCAAAGTTATTCCTCACTTACTTTATGCTTTCCCAGCATCCTAATTATTCAGTTATGAGTTTATAAGCACTTTTCACAACTCTCAGAGACCAGACCAGAGATTTCCCGTGATGGTAAAGCTAACAAAATGCTAACTAGCACTTCCTGATTATTGGACAGTAAAATGTGTTGTTTTTTTTTTTTTTTTTTAACTAGATGCAGAGAGCACTCAGCAGACTTAGTTTCACCTCAAGAGCTGCTTCTACAATATACCTATATGTTTACCAGGGCTCAATTGTGTTACTTAGGTAAAGCAGAAAAATACTTAAGTAAAAGTAAAACTACCACGTGAAAAAAATATACTTAAGTAAAATTATTAAAGTACTGGTTTTAAAATACACTTTGCTCAGATTCTGGGTCTTATAAGGCTTAAAATGTAATGATTTTGATAAAGAATGTGCTGAATTTTGTTCTATAGAAACAATTAAATCAACCATGTTTCCTACCTGCTTTTTTTTGTTTTTTTTTTTTTTTTTAAATTTTGTTTTTTCGAACTATGAACATGTTAATATACTTTTACTTTTCAGTCCGGTTCAGCATTGTAGTGAAGTAGAAAGTACAGTTATCTTCTCTCAAATATAGTAAAGTAAAAAGTATCCACTTTAAAACGTACTTAAGTAAAGCACAGATACCTACACATTTGACTTACTTTACTAGTTTTACTTCATCACTTTTCACCACTGACTAGGGCAAGACAAATTTTTATCAAATGCATGGAAAATAATTGGGTACATGGCCTTTTAGTGATAATTGGACAATGACATGAGATGAAAAGTCAATATAATAATGATCTGATTATGCACAAATCGTCTATATGGTGCGGCTGGGGGAAGAAGGAGCGTATTGGAGCAGCTGCGGGCTCATACTATGTTCACAATGGATAGCTATGGACTAAAGGGATTATGTCCACTCAGAGGATTAGCCTGTTAGATATATAGCATGGTACATTTCTCCCCCAAGAGACCTCACGGCACTCACTCAGGCCTTAGGTATGTACTGCTTGCAGAAAGATTATAAAGATTAGTATCCTTCCCTGTCTACACCCGCACGAAACGGGCTAGTTTTCTCAAGTCCTCCATAGCTAAAGCTCTACAATTTGATGAGGTCAAAATTTCAGATATACAGTTTTTGCATGAAATATCTAAACTTATTCTCCACAAACGTTGAACCTCGCTGTTATTCCCTTGGGATCGGCTCCACTAACTTGCCGTAAAAGGGCCTGTACCCATTTATCTTTCCATGAATTTGAGCAAAATTTGTCTTGCCCCAGTACGGATATATTGTAAAAGCAGCTCTTGAGGTCAGAAAGTGCACAATTAGCGTTACCATGACTGCAAAATTATCTATTTTGGAAAGCTAAACTCATTGCAGTGAATTATTAGGTTGCTTGGAATATATTTATGTAATACTTTTTTTTTTCCCCAGACCAACATTTAGTTTCTTTTCATACCTGATGGTTTTGGCTGCTCACTTTAATTCGCTGTCTTCCTACCTCCATCTGCAGTCCGACTACTTCAGGACAGTATCCCAGGTGCGTGAGAGTAAAAAGGCCCCCACGTTCTGGTTTAATGTCTTGTCCTCACAGAACTTTAGTCAGGTACGGAAACAAACTTAACCTTGGTCTGAAAAAAATAATCTGTTAAAATTAATTAATGAAAGACCAGATGAACATCACTGGACTGGGATTCTTGTAATGCCTAAGATACATAACTTTGGACAACTGCAAACCATTTACAATGAACTAGCTCCTCTCAACTGGCAACAGTCATGTCTTAGGGATTGAGTATTTGCACCTTTTTTGCAGCTTTTGTGAAAACTATAATGGCATTTTTGTTTATTTGATCTGACATACTGCACCAGTGTCTTGTTTCCTCCATCACAATTATTATATATTAACTATAAGGATTTTAAAATGTTCTGATGTCATAGGAATGCAACCTTTTTGCCTGCTAGACTAAATAAAAAAATATACAAGTTCGAAAGCAGAGCGCTATGTGGTAAATCATGTGCGGTAACTAGCTTCCTCTTAGGTATGAGCTCCCAAATCTCTCCAGTGTTCTCTATATTTTACCCGCCATGTGATGTCTGTCTGAGCATTCACCTGAGGCAGCTGTTGATCTCCGTTCTACCTGACCCCGTTTAAGCTCGTATTTAGCCAGACTTAGCTCCCACAGAGGGGCTACAAATCCTGCGGAGCGTGCCTAAACCGGGAAGGAGATGGGCTCTGGGACGGCATCTAAAAATGATGTCTGCAGTCGGAACATCCAATTTAACAAAGCTGTTACAGTTCTCTGAAGAGGGCTGCAGATGTGGGGGGTAAAGTGTCGTGTGCAACTCGTGATTCAAAATGATGTGGAGGGATGCTGGATCGGAATGTTATGGTCCAACTAGGGTGTATTTTCACTTTGAATATAGTCACGCTGAAACAAGTTCTAGTTTCAATCAAAAAGAGCAGTAAAGTAAAGCACAAGTACAACAAATACTATGCATATAATTAAGATTCAACATAGGCCTATACAGTTATTAATTATTAAAATGAATTTTAAACTGCCTGAGTTATTCTCCACTTTCTTAACACATTCCAAATGATTCACAGTGATGAGTTCATAAGTGCTCTTCACAACTTTCAGAAACCAGAGCAGAGTTTTTGTGTCATGGTAATGCTAACAACAAGTAGTTAATCCACACATCCACACTAGCTCTACTTCCCAGTTTGCAGGTGATGCAGGCAGCACACAGGGGTCTCATTTTGACCACTTCTAGAAGTTTTAAATACCCTCTCATTCATGTTTTTAGTTTTGCTTTGTTTTTTATGCGTACTACTTTCTACATTTTAGTTATGTAAGACATCAAATATTTGAGGTAAGATTTATGGAATTATGGAGCAAAGTAAAACAGTAAAAACACATGATTATGGCTTGTCCACAAAATGGTGAAAAAATGTCTTGTACTATTTCTTTGTTTTGTGTAAAACCTGGTAAAAGCCGATGAGCTCATCTGATAACGTCACCCACGTGCCTAAAGAAAAACACAAACACATTAGTAACAAGAAAGTACAAAACTGAGAGGGGGTGAAGTAATATTATATCATATACATATTCATAATCATCACACAAAAACAGTAAAGGACGCACAATGATGCAGGATTTACGCACAGAGTTGTGTCTCTACACTGTGCTCCACCTGTGTACAGTAAAACTACTGTACAGCAAAATTACTGTACTCTGTGTACAGTAAAACTACTGTACTACTGTGTACAGTAAAACTACAGCAAAATTACTGTGCACACAGTAAAACTAAACAGTAAAACTAAATTACACACCATCTTATTGAGCTGCTCTTTGGTTGTTAGTGTAAATGTTAATCTGTGCACATCTTATATTTTTACTTACAATACTGTAAACTGCAGAATAAAACACCTTTCGATCAATAGACAAATGAAGTCTAATTCATACAGATAAACACAAATGTGCCTGACCCATGGTTCCAATGCCACTATGCACAGAAGTGATGCTAATGATTACACACGATATATTTTATCTACAATTATGTAAATAGCAGAATAGACCTCACTTACCGATCCAGAACAGCATCCAGTCCATCAAAAATAAGCTCCTCCTCCACTTCTGAGTCCACCGTGGAATCTGCCACGAACCGCTCCGGGTCCGAGATGCCTCTGGTATAACTTGTACAAACATCCACAGTGTCCTCGGTTGCGCACTGCCTTGTTTTGTCCGTTTCGTCGTGTTTAGAAGCAAAACTGTTGCAAAATCACAGTGCGTAATTTTACGCACACTTTACGCACGAAAAGCCGTGATGCGTTTACTTTGGTTACGCACTGGGCTCCGTCTGTTTACAGAAAACCATGGCATGTCACACATCCTCGTGTTCAGCTGCTCATTGGCTGTAAGGAGAAAACGTCACTAAACGTGTGTGATGTGATTGGTTGATTCTACACGGGGGAGAGTGGGGCGTAAACTTTCAGTCACCTGTAGCATTGATTCGCTGTTTGCGGCTCCAGTGACCCTCAACCTCCACCTTATTGGCCAAACTTGGTGTCAATCAGAAGCTATCACGTTTATTATGCCTGAAATAGGCAAAAGAAATGCAAAAAATGACGGAGCTGATTTCACTTTCCTGCAGCGGAATGGACATGGAGGATCTAACTTATTTTGTGGACATAATTTCTTGACTGGATTATATTCTCTGGACCTCTACGGAACGAATGAGACCGACTTTGTGGAATATGTTGATGTTTGACAGAACCAGAGCCTCAAAGGTGAGTGAAGTCCGAATCCACATTTTTGGCTTTTCTGTAAAAACGGCTTTCCTGACAGCACACAGGTGAAAATGCTTTGCATATTCAGAAAGATGAGATCCGTAGCTTTCATTTGATGTGTAGATTGTTTGTGTGGATGACGCAGAAGTGAATGTACATTGCTGTAAAGTTGTAAAGAAAAGGCGACGGCCCGCGGGCGGGCCGTCGGAACGGTAAGTGGATATATACTGGGGAAATCATATTTTACTTCATTATCTGACAAAAGAAAAAAAAAACTTGGAACTTAAATAAGGCTTTAAATGCAGTAGTAACTGTGGATTCCTATTTATTGGCCTAGAATGTGGTATCGGTTCTGGGATCACAACGGCAAAAGGATGATATTCCCTCCCTCGTGTCTCAAGACAGACCCACACTTGTGCAATCACATGTTTATTTCTGTGATGCATGTGAGACCAGGGAGCTCACTGATCACCTGTCAGATTTTTGTGGTCCACTCATTGATTTGATGTTTTTTTGTTGTAGAATAAATTGTAGTGGTCTGAGAGTTGAGGGAACAGGCATGACGCTGGAGTTCTAACACAAAAGACTTTTATTTACCATCAGTACAAGACCCAGCACCCAGAGACATGAAGCCTCAAGACATGAGAGTGTTGTCCGTCCCTTGTGCAGTTCAGTGAGGCTTTGCTTCTGTTGTAGGGAGTATTATACCTCTGATGACCAGTGATGGAACGTAACGAAGTAGAAGTAGTAAAAGTACTGTACACAAAAATTTTGGGTATCTGTACTTGACTTAAGTAAACTTTAAAATGTGCATACTTTTTACTTTTACTCCACTACTTTTTGAACAGGACTGAAAAGTAAAAGTATTTTCATTATTGTTTGTTACTTATTTTTAGCAAGTTCATAGTTTGAGCAAACAAAAAATATATAAATAAAAACAGTTTGAACAAAACTATCGATTCAATTGTTTCTATTTAACAAAATTCAGCTCAAATCTATATCAAAATCAATACTTTTGAAGGTTTATTAGATCTAAAAATCTGTGTGAAATACTTTTTACTCTTTAAGTACATTTTTAAATGGGTACTTTTAATACTTTCACTCAAGTAGATCTTTTTATGGAAGGACCACTGATTGGATAACCCACCTGTCAATCACGCCCATCTGAACTCTGGGAGACTCACAGGTGACCAGACGCACATCCTCGTCAACTATTGAAGATGTGTGTTTTCTGGATCTCAGGCAACTGTTGGGGTACACCTCATCAGTTTTACATTTGCCCTCCGATATTTCAGCACAGAGGCTGGCACTCCTCACACCATTAGGGAGAGGGAGGTCGTATTTATCCTGATGTGAAATAGCCTTCTCTCCATCAGGGTGCACATTTTTATGACAGCTCAGGCTTTGATCGTTTCTGCTCCGCTCAAATGTGTGGGCCTAATCAGACTTAAATTGTCATCTCACTTTGATTTAACCGGCCCATAATGAGAAATCTGCCTTTACAATGACAGCAGACATCCATTAAGACTCTGCAGCTCTCCTCTGGATATTTTAAATTAGACCAATCAGAAAAAAGTATACATTTGTGGAAGCTGCCCTTACTGTGAGCATGCAAAAGGCATTGATTAGATGAAATGATAATTTGGAGATGTGGGAATGGTAAAGGAAGTTACATTAAAGTGGATGTGTTTGGTGGTAAGATAGATAAGAATGTATTTGTTTAAAAATGTAAAGTGTTTTTTTTTGTGTGTAGAATTTACATTATGACAACATTGATTTGTAATAGGATTTTGTTAACATGTACATATACCTTTAAAGGGACTCTTATCTGTTTTTCATATAATAATGTAAACTTAGTTTTTCCCCAATACAAGGCAATAAAAATGGCTCTTCAAAATAAGCTCAAAATAACAGTAATGTGCGCTATCTGTGTCAAATTATTAAACGAAAGGGGAAAAAAGTGCAATTTATTTACTCAAAATGGATTTGTGAGCTTTAAATCATGTTATAATGTTGTCTCCTCCTCAAAAACAGACCTGGAGTTGTGTTTTGTTTCATTCACGCATGTTTGAGTAACACTTTAGTATTAGTCTGTCTACATCTCCAAAGCTCAAAACGCTCTGTTCCACCTTGTGATGTCATGAAGTGGTAGTTTTCAAGTTAACGTCTCCTTTTACCTTTAGTTCAGTACAGATTGTAAATTCCAGAGCTGTAATTATCCAAATGATTCCTGTGAAGGTGTAAAGAGTTTAAAAACACAATGGAGAACTTCGGTATTACCACATGACATCACAAGGTGGAACAGAGTGTTTTCTGTTTGAGAGAAAAACTCAGCCTGAATACGCATGGTTTATGAATGTGAATGAAACAAAACACAACTGCAGGTATGTTTGTGATGAGGAAGCAACTTTATAACATAGATTTAAAAAAAAATGCATAATACGGGCCTTTAAAACAGCCATAGTTTAGCAAATGTCAAAGTTTCTTGAAGCAAGTAACGTCTGTATTTTGTGAAGACCACAAATCCTTGTTCACTGCAACAATATTTCAACTTTTCGTCCACAATTGAACAAGTCTACCAGACTATTGACTCCTTTTTCCTACTCCTTGTGAGGCATTTCTACTTGGAGCAAGAACTCTTTTTAGACCCATCTCCACCTTGTCAGATTTAGTCCAGCACGCACATATTATAAACTATACAAAAAAAATCTAATAAAAAATCCTATACCTCCCAAACAATTCATCCATTTTATCGTGACGCAAACGTATGAAAACGACCCCTAATATGGAATACAGCATCATGATCACACATAAATCTGTCTGAATACAACACATCAAACATCGAGACGGTAGTTTTGAAACGACGATAGATTTTCGATGGCGTGTCTCACCTCCATCGTTCACTCTCCATTTGGCTGACGTCTGCCCAACATTACGTGAGATTGAAAGTCAAATGGAATGAAGCCTGTTCCGTTTGACTGCGTTTACTTTGCGACGCCTTGGTTGTGGTTCGGTTCTAATGTGACTTTGCCGCTGTGCCGAGCTATAAAATAACACGTCTATTTGGCGCGATCAGAGAGCATTAAGCTTTACTTTGTCTTGCTTTGCCGTGACACTTGTCTGAGCGGCGTCTGAATGTCAATCATGAAGCGAGTGAGCGATTGCGAGCGCTGGTTGGTTTTGCATTTGTTTGTGTAGATTTGAGAGGAAGGTATTTGCATATTACACGCCGTGTGGTGCACAAACGTCTCCTTTAGGTGCTCCACTGACTGCAGCTGTACGTGTAAAAAGAAACAGAGCGGAGAGGTGGGAGATGTGTTGCCAACAGCTGAATAAATAGTAGAAATAAGCAGGGAAATTATTGTTGCAAGAAGTGGTAATTTACAGAAAAGGGATAGGAAGACACTTAAAGCCACAGTATGTAACTTTTTAAAACAACATAGACTAAAATAAAAGCGTTCTTCAGTTGTGTTTATTGCACTGACATGTCCCAGGGCTTTCATCTTCACAAATATGACTCTTATTTGTCCTGCTTGTTTCCATGGAAATGTTGTTCTTTTGGCTATAATCTTAACAGCCACTTGGGGCGACAGCAGCTCAGTGGTTACAGCAGTGGTTCTCCCCAACCTGAAGGTTGGAGAATCCGTTCCCGCTCGTACCGTGTTGTTGTGGCCTTAGGCAAGACTTTTCACCCACATTAAAAGTGGTGTGTGTGCAGGTTGCAGGTGAGGAAACAATTCTGGAAAGTTGCATTCTGTACCTTTTTAATTTATTTTTTATGTGTCATGAAATTGTCTTAACATATAACCCAAAATATTGGAGTCCCTTTCCCCCTTTTAGCCTTGGTCACAGTTACTTGTGAGTAATTTTGTTGAGTGTCAAACTAGTTAAAGGCTTGAATGAAATATCACTGTGTAAGTGGGACTAGAACAACACAATATAGAGTCTATAGTGAAAATGCTTCTTATTACTGATGGCTCTTTGAAAGGAGCTGAGTACCAATGGTACGTTGTGATTATGTCTACATATTCAAAGTCTGATAATTTAGTCTCAGCACCAAAGAAAGTAGGTCCATGCCTGCACTGCAGATTTAAATGGAATGTAAAATGTGCTGACTTCTTGCTTTGTGATTCAAATGAAACTTCCACTTAACTACGAAAGTCATAAAGTCATTAATTTGAGAGAGGGGCCCTATTGGATGTTATTGTGGGACATCTGCACAGACACGTGGAGACATTTCAAGAGTTAAATTGCTATAAACAGATGTCGCCCCTAGAAACAGTTGAATGTTCATTTTGTTACAGCATTCCACACAGGCAAATATCAGGAAGGCTAAACTGTATTTGAAATGATATGATCAGGAAAGAATGAGTTTTTTCTGGGCACTCTGGTTTCCCTCATCAACCCAAAAACATGCACCGCAGGTAAAATCTGATCTGATTTCCCCAGCAACACTGAAGGATGGGTTAAAAATTTACAAAAAACAAATTTACAACGTAAATGTAAAAGTGTTAAAATGTTAAAGTGAATGCAACATGCAGGGTGGCTGAAGGTTGGTCGTCCATATCACTGGTGTATGAACATGTGTGTGAATGGGTGAATCATTCCTTTATATAAAGCGCTTTGAGTGCCTTCAAAGTGGAAAAACGCTGTATAAAAATGTGACCAGTTACCATTACCAGCATAAAGAGATGATATTACCAGCATAAGTATTAGAACCACCAGACAAAAGCAGGTGTAAAAAATAGCTTTGGCTTGTGGTTCTGTCATTACAGCAGGAATCACTCCAGTTCCGTCTTACCTTGAAGCTTTGCCATTTCCATTTTCACTCTCATCTGTCACTTTTCGAGTGGCTGCAGCTCTGTCACATGATTTCTTATTAAGGACTTGGATCATTGTTCCAAAGCCTCTATGCTATGTACTGTGGCTGTTAGCTTTAGCCAGGATCCCCAACTGTTCCCCTGGCATCGCAGCTCACCCACGGTGCCATGTATTAGCGCCTTTGAGTTTGTGTTGTTGAGGCTTGTTTAGCAGTGGGACATTGGCAGAGGACAATGTAATTATGTACATTTACTCAATTGTGTTACCTGTGAATAAACTGGACTAATCCTTGTTGGTTTTCTATTTCCATGGAATCATGCAGGTGGTGGGCTACCTCCAGAAAGTTACTTACTGTACCTGTAATTTATTAATGCTTTAGGGTGATCAGACGTCCTCATTTACCCGGGACAGTCCCAGTTTTGAATCCCATGTCCCAGCAGATTTATTTGTCCCAGTCATTTGTCCCAGTTTTATACAAGAAATGTCGCAGCCAACAGTAAAGAGGGGAATATATTGTCATTAGTTTAGTTAAAATACCGAAAAAACGTGCTTGAAAATGACATAAGACAAAAAAATGCACCGACATAAGTCCCTCCGATTATTCACCTTACTCTGGAAGTTGCCGTGGGCGCCTCCATTGTCATTCGAGTTGTATTATCTTGCAGGGGGCTGCCGATCTTGACAGCAAATAGAGTCTCAATGCATTGTTACATTGTCGACTTGTTGGTGCACATGAACATTGAACATTTTACACAAATCAACCTGCTTTACGTCATATTTTAGCGGGAACACTTTTTCCAAACTCTCCACTGAAATGAATACGGACCAGCAAGTGAGTCGAGGGTGGAGAATGTTAGGGGCTGTTTTCAAGGTTGTATTTAGACCAACTATCCCGACCTGGCTGTGTGTTTGAATTTTAAAAAGCTGGTCACATTAAACTGTGTAGGGATAGTTTATCAGTTATCGACAATACCGGTAATGTTGAAGAAATTTCCACAGATATCACATCGGTCTGATATTGATTTTTGTTTTTTTTTTTTTTTTTTTTTTTTTTTTCTCCAGCACTGCTCCAATCTCTGTGTCCCCGTTTTGAACAGACTCATGAGTGAAAATACACTGCCCAGGCAAAAAAAAAAAAAAAAAAAGTCACCACCTGGGTTTAACTAAGCAATTTTTTTTTTTTTTTTTTTGGTGGCAACTTTTTTGTTGGCCAGGCAGTGTATTATTATATATCCAATAAAGGTACATTTGGTTATTATTTTTGTAAAAAAAAAGCAGCAATGAATTTTAAAAGCTTAATATCAGTATTGGCAAAATTGGATATTGGCTACGACAGCAAGACAAATATCGGTTATTGTATCAGCTCAAAAAAAGCCAGACTGGACCATCACTACTACTCTGTGCCGTACTGTATTATTTACTAGTCTATATGAAATGCCAGTGGGTGCTTCTTGTGCAGTTAGTCAGTGGCTATTCCAAAGTTAAGATTGATGGTTGTTGCATTGTTTTCCAAGGATGGTGCCTCAGCGGTTACTCAGCGGTGGCTCAGTTAAAGATTCACTAAGTAACTTTTCTGCTGCAGGAATCACCACCTGGTTGGAGATGCCATCAGGCCAAGTTGCATGTTTTTCAAGGTGAAATGCCATAGTGTGGAACATTCCAGGCAAAGCAACAACGCCTTCGTGCAGACAAGCAATTAGCCGACCTCCACTGGCGTACATGTAAACGACTACTACAACTATGTACTCAAACGCTCTTCCAGACACTGGCCTCCCCCTCCTCTCGTCTGCTCTCCCCGCTTTACTGATGGCTGGGTGATATGTCTGACAGTGCTGCTCTGGTGAATAACTCGTGTTTGTCCGATGCCTGTCACAGCGGTGTTAGCGGAGACGAGGGGAATGAGGGAGTACCCAAGCTGGGCCCTGACAACTGCTGCAACACTACGCTGTGACTGGAGTGAAGCTAAAGAGGTCAGACATAGATTATTCACCAAACACACTCTCCCCTTGTAGGTCCTGACCCAAAAGTGAGCTGTTCTGGAGGAGACGTGGTGTGTGTTCAAATGTTCTATAGAAAATACTGTGTAGGATCGAAAAACTATTGGATTTTGTGTAGATGCGGTTGGAGGGGTTACAGGTGCAGACAGCGACTGTACTTTGGAGCTAGTCCGTCCCAGGCACAGACTGTATAAAGAAGTGGACAAAGGGAGTGTGAGGTCAGCCATAGTGTTTAAATGTAGCTCATCGAGGCTAGCGGTTACAGGGGTGAATTTGAAGCTGAGTTCATATTTGGAATCATAGCAACCAAAGAACCAATCCAGAGCGAGGCTGATGAAGGTAACGCCCCTTCCTCCCGCACCTCTGGTTTACCAGGGAGCGGGTGCTTAGCAACACTGTCAATCAAACCTGTTACTAACACTAGCGAGAGTGAACTCAAGGAAAGAAGGCGTCTGATTTGTCTGTTATAACAGCGAAAATAAAAATACAAGGATCATGCAGAGTGTGTTAATACGAACATTTTAAGACCAACATGACTCAAAGCAGCACTTAGTCGATGGAGCTGGAAGCACGGCCATCACTTACTATTTGGAACGCGGCGGCCTACAGGTTAGCTACGGCCATGTATATATAAGGTATATAGTCCCAGGGCAACTGTGGCTGCAGAAGTACCACTGTGCTGACAAGAATGAGGAGTAGGCCTTAATAAGCAATGGGGCAAGTGCATAACTTTGGTTTGTTTTGAGGAGAACCAGTACTTATTGCAGCTTGTTTTGACTGCTAGCTCCAAGCCATATTCAGAACTTCCCTGCAAAGATGACTCACAGCTAGCAAATATGTCAAAAAGGTAAATACATTCAGAAAATAAAAGGCTGCACTATCTGACCACTGTATAGGAGAAAACCATGTCAAGGACTGGGGCAAGGCAAAAAGAGTAGGAGCAGAGGAGCACAAGAACAAAAGATCGATAAGAGAGCCAGCCTATTGAAATCAGCAAGCGGGGCACATGGGCCATCAACAGAGACGTCTGATAGATCCGCCAGATCTGTCAAACTGACCGAGGATGGGAATAACAGCTGATAAGAGACACGTCACAGCAGTCAACTGACACCTCTGACAAAGGCAGAGGTTCTACCGCCCAAACAGGTCAGGTATTAAGATATCGCCTTTTACACTGTTTATGCTAAGGAGAAAAGAGTACAAAATGGACATAAGGTAAATGCTTTTTCGGTTAGTGTCTTAAGAAGAGAACCCAACGTTGCGCATGTAAAAATAAGACAAAATGGAACGTTTTTGGATTAATGTCAAAAGAAACTATAATAATAACACTGGGCCTCATGCATGAACTGTTCTTACCGACACATTTCTGCTTAAAGCTTTGCCCAATGATACAACAACAGTGTGTGCTCTGGGTATTCAAACCACTGACCTTCATGTTGGCAGTCTAACTACTGAGATACTGTCCAAATAGCACTATACGGCTGCCAGAATGAACACTAACACATTTCTCAAGAAAAACGGGCATCTGTGTTTGGGTGAGGTATAAACAGGAAACCGTCTGGTAGATCGGTGAACACTTACCCAATGTGCCATTATTATTTTCAGTCTCTGGATATCCTTGAGCTGTAAGACAAAATAAATACATGAAATTAAATAAACTCATTAAGTCAAGGCCTGGCCTGTATGGTAGCATTGTGGGATGAATCAGTCTTCTCCTTCCAAAAGACTGAAGTTGGAGCTGACATGTGTTACATTAGTGTCTCGCACCTTGCCAAGGCAGAACAGAGCTGACTCAAAGCAATCTATTTTAATTAAGGTGACAGCGGCTCAGGAAAGAGAGCACATCGCACAAAAACGAGAGTCAAGCCTTTCTTTCTAAGCTTCAGAAGTGTACTTGGGCAAAATACATACAACTAACCAAACTAACTAGACTTATTCAACCAAAAATGTTACCCATGTCAGGTTTAAGCAGACATAATATGTAAAACTGACTTTTAGCACGTTTAACCATGCTATAGTTGTTTCCCCTTCTTGGTTACCCTCTCGAGTTTGTGTTTAGTGTGATTCTTACAGGTTCTTTATGCTCCTGTTTTCACCATCACGCCCATTGCTCTGTACTCTCTTCATTCACCAATTTTATATTCTTAATCGAAATTTAATCGAAATCTGTTACTCACTAGTGTGATGTGCAGCTATCCACAGAAGTCCTGACAGCTGCTTTGTTGTGATGACATTTACAGCGATATCAGCTCCCATTGGGCGCTGCTGTTTTCTAACGTGGAAGTCAGCGGACCTGTTTCTTTTAAGTTATTTTACATCGATATTGTGCATAATTAAAATATCCATAATGATCCATGTCACAATGTCATAGATTATAACTAATAATATAATGACAATATATTACAGACACAAGCTCGGTGTCTTCTTAAGTTACACTATTAAACCCGTAATGAAATTTGTCTTCTGCGTTTGAGCGATCTTTCAACTCAAAACCTGGAGCAAACACATTTTTCATATCTATATCGTTTGTTTTTTTTACAAAATTGTCAAAAGATATTGCTAATAAAATTGATATTGGTAAAAAAAAAAAAAAAAAAAAAAAAAGGTGCTTACTTAAAAAACAACTTACAAATTACTCTTTGTCTAGCAGTGTTTTCATAAGCTGAATCTATATTAGTGCTATAATCTTACTGCATATATGTATAAGTTGAAACACACCTAAAAACACATATTACGCATTTTTGTGGCTTTAATTCTCATTTAAATAAGGCTTGGTGATACGTATTTTCATATTTTCTAACTTAAAGTAATGTCCACTTATGAAAAATACACTTTATACACTTCACCTCAGTTTCCAATGAGGCTTTTAGGTGCTGGAGCTCCCTCTGCTGTCAGTAACGGGAATGAACAAATTATAGTAGTAGTAGGTATTTTTCGTCTGTGAATGCTGTGCTAATGAAGCTGTGCGTTTGTTATGAAGACAATTTGACCACAGAATGAGTCTGGTGATGGTTTATGGGCTTAAAAACTGCCCAGGAGTAGTCTGGAGTTTTACCTATGACGCAACTAAATTGACAAAATTGAACGGAGCATTCTTGAGTGCTTAGAGAAGACGACTTAGTGGATTGATGGAAAAAAATACAACAGCAGGTTGGTTTTTGACAAGGGGACAACAATATAACATGGTTAAAAGGTCAAAAAAGTCAATTTTGCGTAATATGTGCTCTTTAAGTTCTGTTTCTGCATGTGAACTCAAGTAACCCTTTTAATTCTTCATTTAATTAATAATCCAAATAGTTTAATTGTGATTATAATTTTTACCATACTTTACTTACATACTTTAAAAGGTATGTAACTTTTCTGGTGGTGGATCTGCTGCCTGCTTGTCTCTGTGGAGATGTGACTGCTTTGCCTGAAAAACTTGTCTATCTCCATGGAAACAAGCAGGTCACATCACCAGGCCAAGTTACCAGTCAGATCTGTGGCGGGTTGACCCTGCTCACAGTAAGAATGCATGTTTCTATTTATATTATTATTTTTGAGTATCAAAACAGATGTAATTGCAAGATAACGGTGAAACATCCCAGACAAAACAATGAAATCTCCATGGAGACGAACAGGAAAAGTTACACAGTGCACCTTTTTTTTGTGATCAAATTTTTATTCAAATATCAATCTGAAGTGACAAATGTATAGTTTACAATCAGATTACATTTTCCCCCTTTTTCACTTCCCCAAACCCCCACCCTCCACCCCGATGGGCATATAAACAAACAAAAAAAAAAAACAAAAAAAAACAAAGAAGAATTAGTCAATAAAAGTAACAGAATAAATACAAAATAAACATATAGAAATAACACAATATAATAATGACATAATAATAATAATAAAAGTAAAAAGTAAAATCATAAATAAATAAATAAAATAAAATAATCCCGTCCAGGTTTGGATTCCTTCCATACAGTAATAGCAAATTTCCTCCGTCAAAAGACATCAGCAGAAATTGCATTATACATATTAATTATGTACTAAATATAGAGAGGAGCATACACAAATTGTGTATCTTTCATAAAATAAACAGTTTAACACAAGCATCCACATAGTGCAACCCCCCCCCCACCAAAAAAAAAAAAATAATAATAATAATAATAAATAAATAAATACAAATTTAATAAAAAAATAAAAAACAAGAAACAAAGACAGAGCGTGATATAATCAGATTTCGATTTTTGCTAGTAAGTTGCACCAGCAAGAAATATTTTTGGCTTTTGCTCCGTGCATTCGAGCAGCAGAAAGCTCCAGCTGAATTATTTCTCGATAGGACAGAAGCCATCCTTTTACAGTCAGAGGTTGGGGTGACTTCCAACGGCATATTACAATTTTTTTTGCAGCTGTGAGGGCCTGCTAGTAATGCACGTCGGTCATTAATTGTCAATTTGAGTTTAGAAATATCATTTAACAAAATAAACCTCTGAGTGCAGGGGATGGTTACACTTATTATTTTAGAAAGTGTCTTTAAAACATTTTCCCAGAATTGTGTCACTTCCGGGCACTCCCAGACCATATGAAGAAATGTACCAATCGTTTTTATCAGAGCAGAAATCACAGTGAGGGGTGTCTTTTATTTTCATTTGGTGTATCTTCTAGGGTATAAATAGGCTCGGTGAATTATTTTATAATGAATCATTTGGTGATTTGGATTCCTCGATGAGAGGGAGATGTTCGACCAGATCTGGTTCCAATCCCACTCTGAGTGATCCCTCAGTTCATTTTTCCATAGCTGCTCAATGGGGTAAATTTTTCTCTGAGCACTTGATTAGTAATTTATAGAGATGAGAAATTGTGCCAGAGCTTTGTGCTTTCGCCAGAATAGTGTGGAGGGGATGATTTTCAAGCATGCACCCCCAAGGAACACCATGGGACCGCATTGCTGTGCGCAACTGTAAGTAAAAAAAAAAAGATGTACCTGGTAAGTTATAGCATTTTTGTAGATCATGAAACTCTCTGAGTCCATTCTGACCTATGATATGGCTAAAATCGCGAACCCCTTTTTGCTCCCACGGTAAAAAAGAAATGGGTTTCTTATCTATTAGAAGTAAGTGGTTATGAAAGATTGGTGTCTGAAGGAAATATTGGGCATCTTTCCCCAGTAAACTGTTGACTTTGTTCCAAACAGCCAAAAGATGAGTGACAATGGGTCCATAATGTGTTTTTAAAAAAAAACGGTTTTTATATGGCAATTTAGCATGTAACAGGGTGGACATAGTATGAGGTTTGACCAGGTGCGCTTCAATTGGTACCCATGCTGCAGATTTCCCAGATTTACTCCATGCATTAAGTGATCTTAACGCAAAGCACCATGAGTACCATTCGAAGTTAGGAAGGCCCATCCCTCCAGAAGATTTTAGCCTGTACAGGGTTGAAGCCCTGATCCTAGGCTTTTTTTTATTCCAGAGAAATAGGCTTATAAGTGAATGTAGTTTCTTAAAGAAATCTTTTGGTGGGGCTAATGGTAACATAGAGCTTATGAAATTTACACGGGGCAATAGATTCATTTTAATTATAGACAAGCGAGCCTGAAAAGACATTGGGGAGAGAAGCCACCTTTTAAGATCTCCATCTATGGTAAATAGCAGATTTTTGTAGTTATTTTCTATCATGGAATTAAGGGTGGAATAAATAAGGACTCCTAAATATTTTATACTTGGTACAATTGGTATATTATAGAGAGGACCATTAAGTATTGTTGATCCCAGCGGCATCAAAGCAGATTTAGCCCAGTTCACCCTGTAACCCGAAATGTTTCCAAACATTTCAAATATGCTGAGAAGATAGGGTATTGATTGCGATGGATTGCTGGTATAGATTAAAATGTCATCTGCATACAGTGAAATATGGTGAGGTGTATCATATATTGTAATAGGTGCAATTTTTTCCGACTGCCTTACTAGTTTGTGCAATGGGTTCCAAAGATAGGCAGAACAAAAGTGGGGATAGGGGGCAACCCTGGCGCGAAGAGCGAGACACAGAAAACCTGGGTGAACACACATTTCCCGTTAGGACAAGTGCTGTAGGATTGGCGTACAGGGTTCTAATCATGTTGATAAAACCAGATGGAAATCCCATATAATGCAGCACATCCCACAGATAGCCCCATTCCAACCGGTCAAACGCCTTCTCAGCGTCCAATGACAAGAGATAGCGTTTTGACTTGCAGATTGACAAGATGAGTCTATGATATGAAGCAGGCGTCGGATGTTGTCAGAAGCTAGTCTAGATTTAATGAAGCCTGTTTGATCATAGTGAACTAAGTGAGTCATATGTTGTTCCAGTCTGTTAGCAAGAATTTTAGCAAGCGCTTTGAGCTCTGTGTTCAGAAGGCTGAGTGGCCGGTAGGAGGAGCAGTCAGTTGGTGGCTTGCCCTTTTTGAGTAAAAGAGAAATAATCGCCACATTGGCGCTATCATTAAAAGACCCTTTCATTATAGAATAGTTGATCATGTTTAGAAATAACGGGCCGAGCTGAGGCCAAAAAGCAGCATACAGCTCTGGTGGCATTCCATCTATCCCTGGCGATTTACCTTTATTCATGGATTGAATGGCTTTACTTAATTCTTCCATAGTTATAGGTATTTCTAAAGCACTGGCAGATTCAGGTGGCAATTTAGGTAAATTAAGAGAGCTTAAGAGCTCACTACATGCTTTTTTATTGTATGTTACTTCAGATGTGTATAATTTACTGTAGAAATCTTTAAATGTGCTATTAATTTTTTCGGGGTCTGAGGTGATGGTGCCTCCACTAGTGGCTATGGCAGAAATGTTTGCCAGCTGTTCATTATTACGGATTTTATAAGCCAAAAGGCGGCTTGGTCTGGCACTGTTTAAATAATGTTTCTGCCGCACACGCTGTATCTGAAACTCAGCCTCCCGTCTTAATAATTCATTTAATTGTTCAGATTTATCTTGCCGAATTTCTATGTCTTCAGATGTCACTTTAGTGATCATTTTCTTTTCTATGGCTGCTATTTCTGTTTCTAGGGTCTCAATTTTAAGCTTATTTGCTCTATTTAATTGGGAAGAAAAGCTAATGGTGGTGTTTCGTATGCACCCTTTAACTGCTTCCCAGAGTATTCTGGGGTCATGTACAGAAGTGGTTTAACTCAATAAAAAAATGTAATTCCTCAGATAGTGTTTTCATATAACTATCATTATATAAAAGGGAAGTATTAAATCTCCATCTGGGAGCCCTTGATGGGCTGGATTTAATATAAATGAGCAAGCTACCGCCCTGTGATCTGATATAAGCACATGGTATCATGTCAGTGCTGGAAATGGTCTCGAACAGAGGTTTTGAAATAAGTATGTAATCTATTCTGGAAAAAGATTTGTGGCGTGCAGAAAAAAAAGGAAAATTCACTGGCCTGGGGGTTCATGAGACGCCAAACATCACAGAGACCATATTCTTTTACTAAATTTTGAAGTTCACGTGAGGACATTTTCTGATCACTACTCTCTTTCTGCCCCGATCTATCCATATCGTGATGCAGCACAGCATTGAAGTCCCCTCCAATTAAGAGCTGGTAGTCAGGAAGATCAAGCAAGGTGGAGTGCAGGGTGTCATAAAATTGCTTATCGAACACATTTGGGGCATAAACACACACCAAAGCAATCTTCAGACCATTGTACAGAATTTTGCACCACGTAATGCGACCATCCTTGCTGCCTCCCATACCCAGATTAGTATAACATAAATTCTTTCTAATCGCAATAAGGACACCTCTGTTTTTTTTTAAGTGGCAAGATGCATTTGCTACATTGAAATATTTGTTCTGGAATCTATGTGCATCTGCTTCTAAAAAGTGAGTTTCTTGAATAAATGCAAAATGAATATTTTTCCTATGTAAAAAATTTATAATGCTTTGACGCTTTGGAGGGGAATTCAAGCCACGAGCATTTAGAGAGAGTACATTAATTCTATTCATCTAAAGTGTAATATTTTGTACTGCGACTTTTGTACCGAGAAAAAAAAAAAAACACAAACCTGGACACCCCCCCCCCCCCCCCCCCCAAAAAAAAAAACAAGAAAAAAAGAAAAAAGAAAAAACAAGAAAACAACAAAACACATACAGACCAACAGCCCAAAATAAATAATATAAATAATGTCCATGCCCCATCAAGCCCACCCAGATAGTTGTACCAGCTGTCAAAGGCCAAGCTTAGTCCCCTCCCCTCCCCCCTCATTTGTAATTATAGCATACTGATTTAAACATAAACCCTTTATTTACAACCTTGCCCATAAAAAAGGAAAAAAACAAAAAAAACAGAAAACAGAGGAACAAAACCAAACAGGCAGCAGAAGTTTCTAATTAAACATGATATTTCAACATAAAATTACTACTGCCTCTGCATTTTACATCTGTCCAAATCCTCACGTCATTTTGTCCTTATAATTAATAATAATGGATTAAAGAAAAGTTAACCAGGATAGAGCCTGCAGTGTGAGTCTGAGTTTATAGTTTAGGCTGATTGATACAGACACTTCAAGTCTCTTACCATTTCAGCCGCGTGTCCAGTACAGGTCATTCAGTCCTTCCCCAGGTCAGTCTTTGCCAAGAGAATCCAGGAACTGATCAGCTTTTCCAGGCTCAGTGAAAAGGTGACTGTCGTGCCCTCGCTGAAGTTTAATAGTGGCCGGGTAGAGAAGGAAAGCATCAAATCCTTTGACTCGAGCCTCGTGCATCGTTTTATAACACGCTCTCCGGCGTTTGGAGGTGTGCTCGCTGTAATCCGCTGCAAAACTTCAGAAGTGAACCCGCGACCTCTGGAGTATTCCTGCGGGCCTCTTTGAGCAAAGCATCTCTCTCCGTGAAACGTAGACAGTTGATGATCAGCGGTCGCGGTCGCAGGCTCTTCCCCGCTGGAGTGGAGCGGAGCTGGCCGAGTCGGTGCGCTCTCATAAGCTCCGGCGGGTCTGGCGCAAATAGCCTTTCTTTCTAAGCTTCAGAAGTGTACTTGGGCAAAATACATACAACTAACCAAACTAACTAGACTTATTCAACCAAAAATGTTACCCATGTCAGGTTTAAGCAGACATAATATGTAAAACTGACTTTTAGCACGTTTAACCATGCTATAGTTGTTTCCCTTCTTGGTTACCCTCTCGAGTTTGTGTTTAGTGTGATTCTTACAGGTTCTTTATGCTCCTGTTTTCACCATCACGCCCATTGCTCTGTACTCTCTTCATTCACCAATTTTATATTCTTAATCGAAATTTAATCGAAATCTGTTACTCACTAGTGTGATGTGCAGCTATCCACAGAAGTCCTGACAGCTGCTTTGTTGTGATGACATTTACAGCGATATCAGCTCCCATTGGGCGCTGCTGTTTTCTAACGTGGAAGTCAGCGGACCTGTTTCTTTTAAGTTATTTTACATCGATATTGTGCATAATTAAAATATCCATAATGATCCATGTCACAATGTCATAGATTATAACTAATAATATAATGACAATATATTACAGACACAAGCTCGGTGTCTTCTTAAGTTACACTATTTAAACCCGTAATGAAATTTGTCTTCTGCGTTTGAGCGATCTTTCAACTCAAAACCTGGAGCAAACACATTTTTCATATCTATATCGTTTGTTTTTTTTACAAAATTGTCAAAAGATATTGCTAATAAAATTGATATTGGTAAAAAAAAAAAAAAAAAAAAGGTGCTTACTTAAAAACAACTTACAAATTACTCTTTGTCTAGCAGTGTTTTCATAAGCTGAATCTATATTAGTGCTATAATCTTACTGCATATATGTATAAGTTGTTGTTGAAACACACCTAAAAACACATATTACGCATTTTTGTGGCTTTAATTCTCATTTAAATAAGGCTTGGTGATACGTATTTTCATATTTTCTAACTTAAAGTAATGTCCACTTATGAAAAATACACTTTATACACTTCACCTCAGTTTCCAATGAGGCTTTTAGGTGCTGGAGCTCCCTCTGCTGTCAGTAACGGGAATGAACAAATTATAGTAGTAGTAGGTATTTTTCGTCTGTGAATGCTGTGCTAATGAAGCTGTGCGTTTGTTATGAAGACAATTTGACCACAGAATGAGTCTGGTGATGGTTTATGGGCTTAAAAACTGCCCAGGAGTAGTCTGGAGTTTTACCTATGACGCAACTAAATTGACAAATTGAACGGAGCATTCTTGAGTGCTTAGAGAAGACGACTTAGTGGATTGATGGAAAAAAAAATACAACAGCAGGTTGGTTTTTGACAAGGGGACAACAATATAACATGGTTAAAAGGTCAAAAAAAGTCAATTTTGCGTAATATGTGCTCTTTAAGTTCTGTTTCTGCATGTGAACTCAAGTAACCCTTTTAATTCTTCATTTAATTAATAATCCAAATAGTTTAATTGTGATTATAATTTTTACCATACTTTACTTACATACTTTAAAAGGTATGTAACTTTTCTGGTGGTGGATCTGCTGCCTGCTTGTCTCTGTGGAGATGTGACTGCTTTGCCTGAAAAACTTGTCTATCTCCATGGAAACAAGCAGGTCACATCACCAGGCCAAGTTACCAGTCAGATCTGTGGCGGGTTGACCCTGCTCACAGTAAGAATGCATGTTTCTATTTATATTATTATTTTTGAGTATCAAAACAGATGTAATTGCAAGATAACGGTGAAACATCCCAGACAAAACAATGAAATCTCCATGGAGACGAACAGGAAAAGTTACACAGTGCACCTTTGACCGGTTCATATTATGCTATTTCATGATCTATGTTATAATGTTGCATTCACACATGTTTAACACACAGACCCTGCATATTTAGGCTGAGTTCTTCTCTCAAACAAAAAACACTCCACCTTGTGATGTCATGTGGTGATACAGGAGGTGCACCACTGTGTCTTTAAACTCCATACACCTTCACTAGAATCATTTGGATAATTTCAGCCCGTGGAATTGTCCATCTGTGCTGAAGAAAAGATAAAAGGAGCTGTTCACTTGAAAACTACCACTTCATGACATCAAAACGTGGAACAAAGCAATTTGAGCTTTGGAGATGTAGACAGACTAATAATAAAGTGTTGCTCAGACATGTGTGAATGAAACAAATCACAACTCCAGGTATGTTTTCGGTGCGATAACGGCATTATAAGACGACTTAAAGCTCACAAGAGTCACTTTTTTGTGATATAGGACCTTTTAAAGTACATTTTCTGCTCTACTAAAATAACTACAAAGAGTAAATAAAACTAATTTCGACCCACTTTTATGCGGCCGCTGCATTCCAGAAAACCCAATACTTTACATCTTTGTAGCTGGGATCTAATACATTCTCCTCCTTCATGCATTTCCCCTTCACCTTAACAGGTTTATTTTGGCAGTGCTGAGCGAGACGGCCTGTTTGAGCGACCACATATCGATTGTTGTGGGGAATTTGATGCTGTTCTGCTCGGCTCGCCTCTCCTCGCGGGGCCCCGGGGGACTTTTAAATGGAAACACATTACTATGAATCACGCAGCAGGGAGCTCGGGTGATTGATAGCATTGCTTACCATTTACTAGTCACTGTCTGGAGATAAGACCCTGAATTTATGGAGTATTGGAAATCCTTGCAGCCACGACACCGGTATTACAGTGAGGAATGGCCCCCCGATGCTGCCACTGGGAGCAACGTGGTTAACAGCTTAAGTGGAAGGCAAGGAGTTCCTTTTATTGTTTATTAAAAATCATATTTAAGCTTTTTTTTTTTTCTCCCGAAGGTGTAACTGTAAATGGGATAGAGTGTTTTACGACGGGCCGCTAAGTCTAAGTGCTGTTCGCTAAAGCATTTGCTCACCTTAAAATGACGGTTGCAAATCAGCGGGCGTGAATGCAAGAAGGGTCCGTCCTGGGAGAATGTGTTGGAAGGAATCCAATGGCCAAGAGAGTGGTTACACAAGTGCATTAGCGGGTCTGTACTGGATAACACACTCAAGAGTAGGGACTATCAGTTTTAAGGGGTGTGCAGGAGAGTTATGGTAAAAAGGGTGGCAGAGGATTTGAACGGAAGCGCACTGTTAAAGGCGATTTAGGGGAACGTTTTGCAGTGGTCCAACGTTATTCCTCACTTGTCTTATGCATTCTGAGCGTCCTAATTATTCACCAGGATGCGCTTATAAGCACTTTTCACTACTCCTACACCTACAACACATTTTAAAGCTTAGTTTGGTTTTACCTCTGTCTACTTTTAAAAACTCAATCCAGAATGTTTTACAGGATCAATGCACGAGCTTTTAAAACATTTTCATACCTTTAATCTGTAAATGTTTCAGTGTCTCATGTTACGATTCACTGTTTCACATTGTGATTGGCGTTTGAGTGCGTGAGTGTATTCTGTGCTTTGTTGTAAATGAGACGGTGTTCTCCATTAACTTATATTGACTAAATAAATAAATAAAACTCTCAGAGACCAGTGCGCAGTTTTAACATGACAGTAAGGCTAACAACAACTAGCAGGCTAACACACTTCCTGATAAATGAACAATTAGATGCAGGCAGTACACAGTAGACCTATTTTGACCTCAACATCTGCTTATACAATATATCTGTACTGGGGCAAGATGAATATTACTAAAATAGCCTACATGAAAAAACAAAAAAAACCAAAAAACTAGACAGGTCCTTTAATGCAGCTATTTTGAGTTGTAGATCCTTCTGTTTTAAACATCGGTAAGCTGTTCTAAAGGTTGGTGCCGTTCCATATGTTGTTTATGTTGCCTCCAGTGCATTTTCAATGGAAAACTTAGCGTTAGCCACAAAAAATCTCAAACTATGAAAAACCAGGGCTGTTTTGGCTTTGTTGTTTTTGACTGACAAGCCTTCGACCACACGTGAGAAACACCAAAGCCTCGTTAGAAAACACGGTCGCATGTAGCTGTGTTAATTTTTTTGCTTTTTTAACGCTAACAACTGGCAATGCTCGGACTACTGCCGAACTACATCTGTTCCTCACTGTCACAGAGAAGGGCTGGTTCTTGTTCTCTTTGTTCACAAGATCATATGTTGCTCTCTGTTCCATTTGCTCGCACTGAACTGGGCAAAAAGGCTTTTGTCCACTCACCTTAGGGATAAAATATGTTGCAGAAAGACTGGAACTTGACAGAGCTGATTTCTTTGAAAGCTTTTAAATCTAACCTGAGAGGTCTCGAGGCTGACTCCACATGCACTTGTTTTTCATAATCTGTTTGTCTTTTCCTGTTATCTTGTCTCTTTGTAATTATGTAACTGTATTTTTTATTTGCTGCTGCCGCTTGGCCAGGACTCCCTTGAAAAAGAGGTTTTTAATCTCAATGGGACTTTCCTGGTTACCCAAAGGTTAAATAAAATAAAAACTGCATAATTCAACATTTCTTAAATCTAGTGTTCTGGACAAATTGAACTGAAAACGTAACAGGACACAGTAGGCTGAAAAGTAAATGTTTGTTTTATTTCGTCAAGCGCAACAAATCCTATATTAATTAGAAAACTTAAAAAAAAAAAATTAATTAATTAAAATAATAAAAAAATATATATCTGGAAGCTAGACTGTTAATACTGTGTAACATATATATAAAACATTTGTCTTTGCTGTACATATGACATAACAATCCAGGGAGTATTTAAATGATCAAATGGCCTCATAATTAGGATTAATGAAACAAACTAACAGAGTTGCTAAGCACCCTCTCCCTGCTAAAACTTGCTATATTACTCAAGGTCGGAATACCAAATATGGAACTCTACAGTCTATGGGAACAATGTAACGCAGTGGTTAAATCAGTTTAGCATACGTGTCCTTTAAAGTATAATATCTGGTCAAAAATGAATCGGTACATTTGAAATAAAATCCCATAACACATTTCTCCGGTTGTCTGGGGACTCTGGCTTTTTCCGGTAACCAGTATAACAGACAAACATATAACAGTCATCATGCACTTGTGAAATCTCAAATACCCTGACGGCTCGAACACAAATCAAAACACAATGGCGTTAAAGTAAAACGAAAGGAAACGTATGAATCAGATCTGCTCTTGTTTTATTTTGGTCTGTCAGGTGTTCCAAGCAAATATTTCCAAACTATGACGCATGTTTCCCCTGCTTTGACTGTCGCAGATGGAGCGAGTCATCCATACGCTCGTCACAGCAGTCCTCATCACTCGCAGCTGTTCGGGGCGTGATATAAATGCACACAAAATCAACAAAATCAACATCCTGAAGTGGTTCACCTGTCTGCAGAAGTCCGTGGTATTTCTTAAGCTTTTACGACTGTTTCAAACTTGGCAAATCCAGAATGAAATCGGTCTGTATTCCTTAAAAAGAGGGAATACGGACGGACCATGTGACTGATGGGCTAATTCATGCCCATCTGAACTCCCCGGAGATTCACCGATGACCAGACTCACATCTTCTGGATCCCAGGTTTCAAACGCAAATTCACAAACTAGGAACTTACATAGACCTGCAGTACGGTGGAACATAAAATTGAATAATAACAGTATATATAAACTATAATAAAATGAAAATAGAGCATTAAAATAAGTCAATAAAAACTGGAATAAAACTGAAATACTTATAAGTTGCCATGTTCTCTCGTTGCTTAAATCTCACCCTCTCGAACTTTGACGTCCAACTGTCCCACATTTTATGCTCCTTTTGAGGTGGACCTGGCCTTAGTAACAGTTGTCTTACCCCAGTACAGATATATTGGAAAAGCAGCTTTTAGGGCCATAATGAGACCATTGTGTGCCATTTGCCTCTAATTATAAAGCTTTTTTTTTTTTTAATCAGCGGTGGACCAGGAAGTAAAGCTGGTGCGCTGTTAGCTTGCTAGTTGTTGTTTGCTTTACTGAAAGCTCAAAACTCCGCTCTGGTCTCTGTTCTTATAACGTCGTTGCAGTTTCATACTCAGAATGCAAAAGGTAAATGAGGAAAACTTATGTATTCTAACTGGAAAACTATCACTTCATGACATCACTAGGTGGAACAGAGCATTTTGAGCTTTGGAGATGTACAGACTAATAATAAGGATATGTTTTTGATGACGAAAAGACAACACAAGCGTCTATTCTGTATAATATAGGACGTTTAAGCAATAAATACTCCTCGTACTAATTAAATGCTAGTTAGATGCAATTAATGCCATACTGTGAATATTCCAGGCAAAGCAATAGCATCTCCATGGAGACAAGAAGATAATAGACCTCCCACCAGAACAGTTACTCCTCAGTGCGTCTTTATTTGGCAGCTTTAACTTAAAAAATGTTCTTTGTTCTTGGTAAATGTATGTATAAATTATTTGTATTAAAAAGTGAAGAGAAGCAGATCATTTGGATTCATGAGGAACATAAGGTCAAAGTTACTCATATGAATAATGATGCACTGCAAACATCTACAGGCGAGTTTATACTGTTTAAGAAACTGCTATGTGTCCTGTTATTTTTGACAAAGTTCTGTTTAAGTATTGTCTTTTCGCTGATGTGACTGGAATACTCCACAGCATAGCATTAAACTTGTCGATCTCCATGGGAAGAAGCAGGTGAGCAACGTTGGGCCAAGTTACCAGTCAGATCTGTGGAGAATCGACCCTGCTCATATTAATAATGCATGTTTTTGGAAGTATTTTTGAGTAAAACACATGCAAGGTAGTGGAACATTCTGGGAAAAGCAAAGAAGAAAGAAAAGTTACATAGTGCACCTTTAAAGGGCCCATATTACACCATTTTCTGATCTATGTTAAAATATTGTTTCCTCATCACAAAACAGCTGGAGTTGTTTTGTTTCATTCACACATGTTTAACACACACACAGAAAAAAAGTAGTTAGTCAGCCACCAATTTTGCAAGTTCTCCCACTTACATGTGAAAATCACATTGTCTGATTTTTAAAAGATTATTTGCAAATTTTGGTAGAAAATAAGTATTTGGTCAATGGTCAAAAGTTCATCTCAGTACTTTGTTAAAAACCCTTTGTTGGCAATGGCAGAGGTCAAACATTTTCTGTTTTTTGTCTCCACAAGGTTTTCACACACTGTTACTGGTAGTTTGGCCCTTTCCTCCTGCAGTTCTCCTCTAGAGCAGTGACTCCAAAGATTTTCTATGGGGTTGAGATCTGGAGATTGGCTAGACCACTCCAGAACCTTGAAATATTTCTTACAAAGCCACTCCTTCGTTGCCCAGGTGGTGAGTTTGGGATCATTGTCATGCTGAAAGACCCAGCCACGTTTCATCTTCAATGCAGATCGAGGGTCAGTGGTCTTGTATATCTTCCATTTTCTAATAATTGCTCCCACAGTTGATTTTTTTTTCACACCAAGCTGCTTACCTATTGCAGATTCAGTCTTCGAAGCCTGGTGCAGGTCTATAGTTTTGTTTCTGGTGTCCTTTTGACAGCTCTTTGGTTGTGGACATAGTGGAGATTGGAGTCTGACTGTTTGAGGTTATGGACAGGTGTCTTTTATACTGATAACGAGTTCAAACATGTGTCATTAATACAAGTAATGAGTGGAGGACAAAGGAGTCTCTTAAAAAAGAAGTTACAGGTCTGTGAGAGCCAGGAATCTCGCTTGTTTGTAGGTGACCAAATACTTATTTTACCAGGAATTTACCAATTAACTCCATACACTTTCACTAGAACTGTATGGATAATTTATAAGAAACTACTACTTGTGTTCTGTTGCTTTTTGAGAAAGTTTAAGTCCAATCTATTGTCTTTTTACAGATTGTTTTCTTCAACTCCTAATATGTGTGACTCCTGGCTGTTAATTACTCCATTTGAACTCGTCAATAATTCTGTCTGCTCTTTCAGTCTGAAGGACTCGGGGATTTGTGAAAACAGACAAATGAAATAGTCATGCTCAAGTGTTTTTCTAGTTGCCTAAATTGTACAAGCAATCTTTAAAGAGCTTCTAATGCAAACTTTTTTTGACCTTTGTATCATCAATTTCGAAAATGTGTCTAGAGTTTTGCATGTGGTTATAATTCTGTATATTTAGCTTGTCTCACTGTCCAAATCTCAGAATTCCTGCCTGTGACTCGTCTATAGCACATCTTAAAGTGGACCCATTCCGCAAAATCAACTTTTCAGAGCTTTTAACCACGTTATAGTTGTTTCCCCTTCTCCTTTACCCTCTCAAAGTTGTACTTGGAGTGATTTGTGCATGTTCCCTTAGAGATAGGGTGAGGAGCTTGGTCACACGGGAGGAGCTCAGAGTAGAGCCACTGCTCCTACATGTCAAGAGGAGCCAGCTGAGGTGGCTCGGGCATCTGTTCAGGATGCCTCCTGGACGTTTCCCTAGGGAGATGTTTCAGGCATGTCCCACTGGGAGGAGGTCCGGGGAAGACCCAGGACACAGTGAAGGGACTATGTCTCTCGACTGGCCTGGGAACACCTTGGGGTCCCCCGGAGGAGCTGGAAGATGTGTCTGGGGTGAGGGAAGCCTGGGAGTCCCTGCTTAGGCCGCTGCCCCCACAACCCGGCTCCGGATAAACAGAAGAAAATGGATCGACGACTGTCATAGATTGTAACTATATAGCATAAGCACAATAAGTCTTATTTAATATACGGCAGCTGTGCACACTGTGCATTCTGAAACCCACAGATTCTCATAGGAACTTGATTGTTGACATGCACTAATTACAGACAGATAAATGTAAAATGCGTCATAAATTGAGGCACTTTTCACTAACATCAAATTACTTATTATGAAAAGCCAAAGTGCACACAGTTCTCATCTAACAGCTGTAGTCTGAGCAGTGCAATACTGGAGATATGCTAATAGCCAAATTATGAGATTATATATTATGCATGCAGGACTTGTAAGTGTAATTGTGTATATGTAAATGGATTTAACATTTGCATTAGCGCCATCTTAATCACAGAGGTGTCAGGTTTTAAAAGAGAGAGAAGAGAGATGGTGAGAGTTTGAGTCAGCGGAGCTTTGTCAGTCCTGCTGTCAGTCTGAGACAGAGGTGAGCCGGGGAGAATGTCTGGGTATATGAAGGTTTTTCACTATTGTTCATGGTCTTCTATCAAAACTGCGAGAGTACAGACTTCTGATGCCCTGTCCCCCGATGACTGTTAGGAGTTTTAGTTTTAGTTCAACTCTTAGAAAGTTCAGAGAAAAATGAAACTCAATTATCTGAACTGGGCCAGGGTAGCTAATTTTCAAACCATGAAATGAGGAAGGCAGTATTTTAACCTACTGAACATTTTATTTATCCAGTTATTTATTCATTTGGTACAATGTTACTCGGCTGCAGCTCTCGCAAACCCGGTAACACATAATTAACGTCCACGTGCATTCGTTCGTTAGCCAATGAGAGCGCTGCTTTCGGTTCTTATTACTGCATTGATGAGAAATAATAACGAAATAATAAAATGTTTTTCATGGTAACGCAAAGAGGCTTTACAATAGTTGAACATAAGACAAGGACAGGACAAACAAGAACAAATGAGGCGGTTGTGGGTTTTTTTTTCACCTTATTTTGGAAGTGGCCCTGGACGCACCCATCATCGTTCACTGTATTATTTTTATTTCTATAGGGAACGTGCAAAGGTGCATTTTTGACTTAATGGTGCACGTGAACATAGAAAGTTTTATTCAAATCAACACTACTTTAGATCAGATTTTAGCGGCAAAGCTTTTTCAAATTCTCCATTGAAATAGGGATTACCGCTTAACCGGAAGTGCCTCCGCAGAGAAAGTGCGCTTAAGTGGTATTTAGACAGGTCGGAATAAGGTCTACAGGCTTTGAGGAAAAGATGAATACTGAGCTACTTTCTGAAGGTGTCTTATGAGTCAGAGTTTCTGATGTGGAGGCAGTTTCAGAGGGTCGGGGCAGTGATTGTCTAATACAAAAATACTTTATTATTAGCAGTATTTCAGAGTGCAGTAATGTGATTTTGTGCTGCTTTAAGCAAAGTCTTTTGGGGGAAAACACAACATTTACAAAATTTAAAAGTTTGTAACCCTAACCTTTTAAAATTTTGTCACATTTTGTGTTTTCCCTAAAAAGATGTAAGATTTCATGAAAAAGGCTTGATAGGAGAACACATTACCATCATGGGACTGAAGTGACTCAGTGGTGTTACGCCCAAACCAAAGGTCAGCAGTTTCATTTTAGCCCAGGTCATGGCATACCATTATTGTGTCCTCGGATCGCCCACCTTGCCTTAAAGAGGGATTACACTTCTATGGAATATTGTCAACATATAGCATATTTAGATGAGACCTGGAGTGGTCCAAGGTAGAAAAGGTTACAAAGGTAATAAAGACTCCCCCCTTTGGAGAAGGACTTGCTCAAGGACTTGCCCTCAGACCAGAATCCCAATCCCAATGACTTCGGGATTGAAACTTCTTGATTTTCAAAACAGTGTATGGATGACCACCTTTTCTACACTTTTTTTTTTTTTTTTTTTACATATTTACCCTTTATAGAACCATAGTAAATGGAAATTTCAGTTCTGTCAACTGGACAAAAAGTTTTTGAGTGAAGACGTTTCGCTGCTCATTCTTCACTCTCTGGTCAGATTGGTGGTGAACACTGCCTTATATCTCTCTGAAGGGAGGAGCTAACAACACTGAAACTAACACACCTATTGGTAGTTAGCTATTGGAGGACACTAGATACTTTAGGTACTTTATTTCTTTCTTTTCAGACATTTCAGTCTTAAGCCAAGGAACAATCAAAATACACAATTCTGAAAAAGGAATAGACAGAGGCTTAAGCTTGGGTAAACTGTGGCTGAGTCATATTTTGTATAATCACTCAGGCCCCTTAAGGGTGCTCTCACACCTGTTAGCATACTGGCTATCACTATTGTTTTGCCTGTTTCGATTTTGGTCTGAGGATAGGAGATAAATGTTGTCCAACCCCCCCATTACTGTTCAAAGATTCATTGTCTTTCCTTGGCTCTTTAACTCTCCTTTCACACCATTTCTTTTCTCACTATTTTCAAAGGAGTGGTCAGTGGCTTTGAGATGGAGATGTACAGCAGATTGAGGTCTTGAGGATCTCTCTAAACCCCAGTACCTGCAGCCAATCATTAATCAGTGCTAGTGCATCCTCTGCATATCAGTGAGTGGATTCTGGAGGTTCTAAGAAACCTACAGTAAATGAGAAAAATGTTCAGTTGTGATCGTAGAACCTATTTTTAAAACCGTAAAAGTGCAGGCTACATACAGTCCCTTTAAAGTTCTACAAACAACATTTTAAAACTACAACATCGCTCTGGGTACACTCCTCCACCTCTGCTGATGCTTCTTGTTCATTACACCACTGCTACACACCACGCTGCTTTATGTGTCGCGGGCCCATTTCGACACGCGACTTAATCCTCGCTGACACAAAACCAATGGAGAGCCGATTGTTTCCAGGTCCTCCTCCCCAGCCTTCCGCCCCATTGTGATTGCGATGCAGGGGGCGTTAGATAGAGTCCACAGCTAGAGCCACCGAGGGGGGGAGCGAGATAGCTGTCAGCCCCACGTGAACATGCTAGGGACAGGCCATCACTCCTGCTCCCTCCGCGACTTATTACCCAAGCGCAGGGAGCCCGGGCTGGTAATTAATTTGGAGAGCGACGGTATTGGTTTTGATGCAGCCGAGGAAGACGGCGTGGAGCCTGGTGGGAGGAGGAAGAGGAAGGAGGGAAGGAGGTAGCGCGAGATTGACACTCATGTATTAGCTTTGTCGTTCCAAGCTAGCTCAAAGAGTGCCCGCGGCGATGCATATTTATGTTGTCTCCAGGACTTGGCCTTCGCTGCTGCTCCTCGTGTCATTCAAGACTGTTCTGTTTTTATGAGTTATTGATATTGCAGTAAGAATACAACACCATTGTGAGGTCTAAGGGCTGTCGGTGTAGAGGCGGGCGGTAGCAAATGAATTGAGAAAGTTGGTCAGTTTAATAGTGCATTATTTTATCCCTTTGCGTAGAGTAGAGTTAAAGGTCCTATATTACACAAAACTGACTCTTGCTTTTAGCCATGTTATATTCACACATGTTTGAGTAACCCTTTATTATCAGTCTGCCTACCTATCGAAAGCTCAAAATGCTGCTGATAACTGCTCGTGAATAATAAATAACTGGCTAAAAGCTTAGATTGTGTAGAACATCTTTATGGACTCTGAGCTGTTCCTACAGTCTTTGATTTGGTGCTTTGTGCTGTTAAGGTTAAAACACATGCAGAGTCCGAAGCTGCGACAGGCGGACGCACATGAGCGAGAGGCAAGAGAGAGGAGAGTGAAGCGACACTGACATTCTTTTATTGTTGAGTGTTTAAAACAACTCTTACACATCTGCTGTCCTCATGGGGCAAATATTAAACTTAAAAGAAATATGTTGACCACGAGGGTACTTAAGTCAAAGATGCAGGTGCTTCAGCATCACCTGGGCCCTATCTGTGCATGTCCCTGCACCTGTGTGTTCATGCAGCCTGAAGAAGGCTTGGCAGAGCTGAAACTCTTTTTTTTTTTTAATTTTGTTTTTTTTTATTCTAAAGGCCTATATTACACTTTCTGATCTATGTTGCAATACTGTTTTCTCATCAAAAATTTACCCTGAGTTTTGTTTTGTTTCATTTACACATTAACACACAAATCCTGCATTTTTAGGCTAAGTTTTCCTCTTGAACGGAAAACACTCTGTTCCAACTTGTGATGTCATGTGGTAATACAGGAAGTGCTCCACTGTGTTTTTGTACTCCATATACCTTCACTAAAATCACCTCTGGATCATCAATCTTTACTGAGCTAAAGGTGAAAGGAGCTGTTAACTTTAAAACTACCACTTCATGATATCACAAGGTGGAATGGAGTATTTTTAGCTTTGGTGATTTAGACAGACTAATAATAAAGTGTTACTCAAACAAGTGTAAATGAAACAAAACACAACTCCAGGAATGTTTTTGAGGAGATAACAGCATTAGAACATGGTTTAAAAGCTCACATTTTTTGTTATATAGGACCTCTGAATAAGCCATGTTTGTAACTGTGGTATTTGGAAGACAAAGTACAATTCATTTAAAATAACTTTTTCAATCTTTAACATTTTATCACATTTTTTGCCAGGTTAGTTTGTCATTTTTTGCATAATTTCCTTGTCAAAACCTACACAGGTGTGAACTACAGTTGAAACCATAAGTTTACAAACACTACATTAATTGACACATACACTTTTTTCTCACTGTCTGACATGATTTTTTGTCAATTGTTCATTACTTTCTTTAAACTCAGAAGTTTACATACATTTTATTAGTATGTGGTACCATTGCCTTTAAACTGTATGATTTGGTGACTGGTGTAACTAAGCCAAGTTTGTAGGCCGCCTTGCTCACACATGACTTTTCAGGTCTGCCCATACATTTTCAGTAGGTTTGAGATCAGGGTTTTGTGATGGCAAATCATTGACTTTGTTACCCTTAAGCCACTTTGTTACCCTTAAGCCACTTTGTAACAAGTTTGGCTGTATGCTTCAGGTCATTGTCCATTTGGAAGACCCATTTGCCCCCAAGCTTTAACTTCCTAGCTGATGTCATTTGATGTTGCTTAGTATTTTCACTGCATGTTCTTTCTATGTGATTTCATGCCAAACTGTGAGGAGAAAAAAAAAAAAACATATGTGTGTTTTTGTATAGTGTGGTTTCAACTGTGTTAGAAAGAAATTAGATTACCCCCATCAGGTGTAACTGTTTCAATAATGTGATAACTCAAATAATGATCAGTTTTGCAACATAGCCTCTGACAGCGAACAGCATCCACCTCAAGATAAGATATTTCATTGATTTCATTTGCCAAATTCTTTCCATTTAATTTAGAAAAGATTAACCACACACAATTAATGAATAAAATGTGTCAGCTTATCATAATTAGCTCTTTTAGCCACTATTTGTTGTTAAACTGAGCAGATGGTGAGAATTTAATTACAGTGAAATTATTGTTGACCTCCTAATCCCCCAAATGAATATTTTGGGCCCATTGCTATTATCTCTGACATAACTGCAGGTGTCGTGCTGCTCTGGGTCAGCCCACAAACACACAGGAATAAGAAAAGAGAATTTGCCAAGTGAAATGCGTTTCCTCTTCTCTCATGTCTTAATTGTCAGTATTTGTTAGTGCCTCAAATGTTAATATGATAAGATTCCCAGAGTTCCAATCAAATATTCCATAAATCCTATTAACCTACTTGATAAAAGTTAGATTCTGTCAACATTGTGACAATAATGTTATACGAAATTAAATGTCCTATTATAGATTCTGTTATAATGTTGTTACCTCATCAAAAACATACCTGGGTTTGTGTTTTGTTTCATTTACACATGTCTGAATATCCCTGTTATCAGTCTGTCTACATCTCCAAAGCTCAAAATGCTCTGTTCCACTTTGTGATGTCATGAACAGGTAGTTTTCAAATTAAAAGCTCCTTTTACCTTTAGTTCAGTAGAGACAGGCTTTTCCAGGGCTGAAATTATTCAAATGTTTGAATGTGTATGGAGTTTAAAAACACAGTGGAGCTCTTCCTGTATTACCACATGACATCACAAGGTGGAACAGAGTGTTTTCAGTTTTACTGATGCATATTAATTAATACATAAGAAAAAAGAAGTCTATTTAACTCTTACCTCATTCTCCTCACAACAGAAGACATAAACGTAGACAACCTCATGTCTATACTGATTAAATTAAGAAAAATAAATAATTACAATAATGTTCTAGTTTTTTTTTCCATTCTTTTACATATAATTTGATATATTTTGTATTGTCCAGATTTTATACCAATAACTGAAATTTGGATAAAAAATTAAATAAATACAATTTTGAAAAAAATTAAAATAAAGATTTTAAAGCACGAGTGAAGAACATGAAGTGTTCCTCGTCCACTTAGCTTCTTCTCTCGGTCTGTTGTTGAACCGTGTCAGAGAAACAACTCTCTGGGGTAACTGTTTTGACATGGTTTTCATAGAACAATATCTCTGATTGGATAAAATGATTTGTTCCTGACAGCTGCTTCCATGTAGTTTTCATTCAGCAAAGGGCATTTTAGCCTCATTACTTTCAGAATGTATAGGTCATGTACAGGGCCTTTACATAGGTGAGACATACTTTATCGGTATCATATCATAGACTGTATAAAGAAGTGGACTAAGAGAGTGTGACATCACCCATAGTGTTCAGCTCGAGTCAAATCGAGCTCAGGGGCCAATTTAGAGCCATGTTTCATATTTGGAATTCTGACCGTGAGTATCATAGCAACCAAAGAGTCAGTCCGGAGTGAGGCCGTTGAGGGTAGAGCGCACCCGTGCCGCTGGTTTAGCAGGAGCAGGTGCTTAGCAACGCTGTCAATCAAACCTGTTGCTAAGGCTAGCGGGAGTGACCTCGGGGAAAGAAGGTGCCTGATTTGTCCATGTTAATGATTATATTTTGAATCGATAGTGAAATAGAAACACCAGGATCATGTAGAGTGGTTAATATGAACATTTTAATGACGAGGCTCAATGCAGCAATTACAGAGAAAGGGGTGTCTGTGTAATCCCTCAATTGTCCAGGTCTGATCCATAGCAAAAACAAAATTAAATCTGTCAACTGGAAAATCATTGTAGGAGTGAAGGCATTTTGCTGCCCATCCAAGCCACTTCTTCAGTTCTGAGGAGCGGCTTGGATGATCAGAACTGAAGAAGTGGCTTGGATGAGCAGCGAAACGTCTTCATTCCTACAACGATTTGTCCAGTTGACAGATTTAATTTCGTGCTATAGAGGGAGGGGTGACAATTTTTCAATGTAAAATGAATTGGAAGTCGATGGAGCCAGAAGGGTACCAATGATCACTTCCTATTTTGAACAGGGCTAGTGTTTAATACCGCTGGGGCGTCTTGTCAGGACAGCTACAGTGCAGCACTTGGAGATCCATCTCCAGATCATGTGTTAAGATACCTGACTGGAGGATTAGCCTTTATCATGCCCGTCCTTTGGGTTTCCTCGGGTACTCAAGAGCCCTCATCCAGCAACCAGACACAGGGAGAACATGAAAAACCTCCTCACAGAATAACCCCAGCCAATAGGAGATCAAACTTGGGACCTTTTGCAGTGAGATAAAAGTGCTATCCACCATTCAGTCATCATCTGACTTTTGGCAAATATTTAACAGTAAGTACATTTATATTAAGTTTGATCAAATAACAATGGGGAGAAAGATCCAAATTGGGACGTTACACTTTGTCCTGCTCCCCTCACCTAAAAATATGATGTTGGCTTAAAGGTCCTGCACCCAATTTTTTCCTGTGTATTTGATCAACATTTGTCTTGCCCCAGTACAGATATAGTGTACAGGCAGCTCCTCAGGTCGAAATAAGTCCACTGCATGTATAAGTATAAAGCTTTTCACTGTTTGATAATCAGGAAGTACGTGTTAATATGCTAGTTGTTGTTAGCTTTACCGTCACAGTGAAACTCGCTCTGGTCTCTGAGAGTCGTGAATACTACCCACCTCTGGAAAAATCACATTTTCTCAGCTGCGTTTACTTGAGTATTTTTTTTAAAGACTTGTTGTTTTCTAGAAAAACACTTTTATTCCTACTTGAGTACTATTTTATTGAAGTAGCAGTACTCTTACTTGAGTAAATGTTGTGGTTATTCTTCCCACTGTAAGGCTATAAGTGACAAAAGCATCACTCCTTCAGATATGAGTTACCGTAAATTCCGGACTACAGAGCGCACCTGATTAAAAGCCGCATGCTTTAATTTTAGGGGAAAAAAATTCTATAAGACGCACTGCACGATGAGCCGCAGGTATCCTACGTAGTAATATGAAAAATTAGCTCAAAAACGTTCATTTGCGAGGGACCGCTTGTGCAGTTTTGCATGCTTTTTTTTAACAGTGTATGCAGGCGCATGTTCTGCGTCCTGATTGGCTAAAGGAGGTGCCGTGTCTCCTGTACAGGACAGAACGAGTTAACAAGCGCGCGCACAGCCGAAGCTCACGTGGACACACTTAAGTTTCACTTTTGTTTTCTCTTCTGGGATTAATAACAAATGCAGCGCTGCGGAGCACGTGCTTTTTGTTTTGATAAATTACTAGATTTAGATTTTCCTGTGGGGTCACCTGAGTGAAGGAGGAGGATTATGGAGCTTTACACACGCGCTCCACATGGATACACCACATTTACCTGGAATTACACTTTTACGTAAAGACCGAGGAGGAGTTTTTTTTGGCGGAGTTTGGTTCATATTATATGTTTGGTTTCAACTTTACGCGCGGAGGCTGCGGTTTCTTCTGTTCCCGGTAAGAAAATACACTGCGCTTGGCACAAACATTAAACCCAGGGGTAAAACGTGATGGTGCTGTTGTTGGCGCAGGGACAGTTGTGTCTTGTGTTGTGACCTGAGCTGCTGTTCATTCAGGTGCAGTATTTGTTTTATCTCAGTCACACTGACTGTCCAGAAGCATCAGTTCGGATATTGTTCGTATCAAGTGTAAACTCATCGTTTCCCTCTGGTTTTGTCCTAAATTTCTAAACCAAAACTTGTGACTTGTGTGAGACAGAGTGTCGTTAAAGTTTTGTAAAGATCTGCTCCTCCTTCCTTTTTATGGTCCCGTGCCTACGACATTAAGTTATATATATTCACTCTTCAAAGTCTTTAACATGTGGCGACTCTGACCTAATCTCTCTCCTTTTCTCCTTTTCTCCGTCTTTGGACATTACTGTGACACGTGACGTTTTACATAAAGTAACAAACTGAATTTCTGAACGATACAATGAGGCTTTATTGCCATTAGCTAAATATTTTCAATGTCCAATGTGTAACAGGGAGGATGGACCGATTTTTTATTTTCAGACTTATTTAATGACAGTCAACTGTGTGGATACTGTATATATAATTAGGTTTTACTATAATTTACCATTTGTCATAAAGCCTTAATGCCTTAATGTTTTAACCCTCCAATTACATTAACTTTAAATTATAAAGATGTTGTTCAGATGTTTAAGCCTCTAACTTGAGTGATACTTTTCCCAAATACTTTTTACTCTTACTTGAGTCATTTCTTGGACCACTACTCTGTACTACTTGAGTAATATCATTTTGAAATAACATTACTTTTACCTCAGTGCAGTTTTTGCCTACTCTACCCACCTCTGTGTTTTTCCCCGCAGATCGTGCAGCCACACCGTCCCCTTCCTCCATTGTATGACTGGCAGTTTCCCAGAAAGCATAGGACATCACCGTCTTTTTCTGCTTTTTCCGATCTGTTTGAACTCCTGAACTCCTCTGACCCGATTTGGGTGACATTTTAGTGACTCCATTCTTACTACTCTCGTCTTTTAAACCGTCTTTGAAATCCACAAACTCTCCATTTCTCTCCCTCTCTCTATCTCCTTCTGTCTTCTTTCGTTTCCTTTATAAATTGTGCATCAGACACCGGGCCCTTGGTAGTGGTAAAATCTAGGTCCCGGGCTTCAAATAGCAGTTCGGTGCAGTGTCCCAAGGGTGCCCAGACTGTGCGGAAAGGCCAAGAGAAACACTACAAGGAATCGCAGCCAGGGAGAGTGAAAGATACAGGCTACCGCAGTGTTTGATGGAAATTAATATTTGTCATTTGGTGTCCACAGACAAAGCCCTGTGGGTATGAGGTATGAATTCAGTTTTTCTTTTTTGGAGATATCACCTGTGTTATAAGAAGGGGGCAGTTGGGACTGAGCAGGAGCATTGGGATAGACGCTGTGTTTTTCCATTTTCGTAGCCGTCGTTTTGTTATAATAGTGCGCAGGGTTAAGGTATGTAGGACGTGTGAGTTAAATGACCTTGAAAAACACAAACTGTATAAAGAAGTGGACTAAGTGAGTTTGACGTCACCCAGAGCGCTCGACTCTAAATGAAACTCATCGAGGCTAGCAGTTATAGGGGCGAATTTGGAGACAAGTTCCATATTTGGAATTCTGACCGTGAGTATCATAGCAACCAAGAGCCAATCCAGAGCGAGGCTGCTAAAGGTCATTTTCGTTCCTAAGTGCCCATCCATCAAACCTGTGGCTAACTCTAGCGGGGGAAACCTCAGGGAACGAAGGCACCTGATTTGTCCGTTATTAATGTTCATATCTTCATTTACGGAGAAAATAGTGAAATAAAAACACCAGGATCATGTAGAGCGGGTTTATACAAAAACTTCAAGACCAAAATGACAAGTCTGACAGCACCAGTTACAGAGAGAGAAGTGACATTTTTTGCAATAGAAAGTGAACTGGAGCCAGAGTCAATGGAGCAGAAAGTGCACCCAATACTGTGGCAACTAGCAGGTTAGCTATGTTCAATTATATACAGTCAATGTTGAAAAGCAAGAAAACATTGGGAGAATTAAAATGGTTAGCTATGTACCAATTAAATGTGCAAACAATGAAATTTTTCAGTTTTTTCAGGGTGTTAAAACAGAAATACTAAAACAGAAATTGTCTGAGCTCTCAAGCCATGTGAGATAATACAGGATTACTCAAACATGCACCAGCCAATCAAAATGCAGTTCTGAGAAAGGTAATGAAGAGGGTAGCCAAAACAGTTGTTTTTTTTTTTTAAAAAATATAATATATCCCCTTTATTTCAACATTTTGACCACCAGGACATTCTTTTGGTAGTGTACTACTACTGACTTAATTTTTGAATGCTCCTGGAGATGTTAAAATGTGTGGCATGGTGACTAAATGGGAAGCATTTTGAGGTCACGGCACAAAGGTCCCAAGTTCTAGTCCCTGGGTGGTATGTGCATGTCTGTGTCTGGATGGGTTCCTCTTTGGTACTCCAGGTTTCCACTAAACTTAAAACAACTCGAATCTGTAGTAATAGGTAATAAGTCCTCGAGCTAAGGTAACCCTGACCAAATCTGTCTCAAGAAGTAGCGCTAACAACACTATGGTCAGTAGGACTGCTTGATTTTGAGGAGAAAAAAATGCTCTAATCGTGATTACAATTGCAATTAGATTTGTGATATACATTTTCAGATCAGGGTTCAGTTCCCAAAGTAAATTTATGTCCAGAAGCATTAACATTACCAATCTCCAGTTGTAGCCACAGCTGCTCTGGGGCAGACTGATGAAAGCGAGGCTGCCAATCTGCGCCATCGCCCCCTCTGACCACTACCAACACTCACGCACACACCACTGTCATACTAGGCAATGTGGGTGAAGTGCCTTGCCTAGGACACAACAGATTTTCCCACTGGCGCCCCACTGTGGCAGCTGGTATTCAAATCTGAACTGGTAAAGGTCAAACTACAGACTTGGCATTTAAAAAAAAAAACAACAGTCACGGGATATTTTGTTGTTTACAGAGGACATTCTATCAACAATAATAATTGAAGTCTATGTGATTTCATCATTGTAACGCTTAAAATTGCTTTTCCAGTTCGAAATTAATACACTGTGCAACCCTAGTGGTCGCTCACTGCTCCTGCCAGGTTGATGGATGAGTCAAATGCAGAGGATGAACTTCTCCAACTTAAATTAACTTAGATAGACAATTGACTATAACACCAGGACAAAAGACTTCATATAGATGTAACACGTAACTTCATTCCACACCAGTCAAGTAAACCGTTCAAATTGACGCTAGCATGTCCCAGTCTCTAAACGTCATTCTTACTTTGCTTTGTAGATTACGAACAGAGGCGTCCAGCAGTCTGCATCTATCAGACAGTGATCCTGACATGTTTATTATCTCTGCTCACTGTGTCACTCTTTACATGACAAAAAGCTCATTTCCGACGCCATAAACAGCACGCTACACGTCGGCGGGCTGTCACTTCGGAGCTCAATCCACTCCGTCATCGCGCGGACTGACATCGGGATGCGAATTTTTTTTTAAGAAACTGCAGAGGAAGAGACGGCGACTGTGCCGAAGTGAGGCATATCCAATTTGACACAAAATGGCTCCAGTGTCATGTTGAATGTGTGCTATTGTAAGTGGGGAAATGGCATGGACAAATCATAAAGTCTACAGCGACAAGAGGGATTTACAGATGAAGACCAGGATTTGCTCTACAAGAAAGTGCTTGTTGAATTCATTAGTGTCGTATTGTTCTGGCCACCGTTTACCTGCCGAGTACAGAATGATATCACTCTGTATTTTTATATAAGAAAATGAGTCTGGTCATCGTTCCCTGTGTCGCGCCTCGAGCCAGATTCAGACAATACCAATCAGTGCAACCACATTTGTTTATTTCAACTCACTGATAAATCTGAGGCTTGAGATGTTTTATCAAAGTTTACTGCTTCGCTCACTGATATCAGATTTTTCATTTATACCAACGCCATGAGGAGCCAGCTGAGGAGGCTCGGGCATCTGCTCCGGATGCCTCCTGGACGCTTCCCTCTAGGGAGGTGTTCCGGGCATGTCCCACTGGGAGGAGGCCCCAGGGACGACTCCGGACACGCTGGAGGGATTATGTCCCCTTGGCTGGCCTGGGAACACCTTGGGGTCCCACTGGAGGAGCTGGAGGACGTGTCTGGGGTGAGGGAAGTCTAGGAGTCCCTGCTTAGACTGCTGCGACCCGGCACTGGAAGAAAATGGATGGATGGATAGATGAATACGCCACACTGTTGAATCGTATGTGTATCAGCTGGAGAAAGAAGTAGGTAAAGAGTAGTGGGTGTGTACTGGTGGTTTGAAAATGAGGGTTGAGCAAGGAATACGTGAGAATAAAGAGGAAACAAACTGAACTGAAGAAGTGGCTTGAGTGAGCTGCGAAACGTCTGTAACTTTTTGTCCAGTTAACAGCTTTAGATATGGATCAAACCTGGATGACTGACATTGTGAAAAACTCTAAAAAGTAGAAAAAGTTGCCCTGTAGGTCTTAAATCTGAACCAAATCTTAATACAGATACATGATCAGTACAAGAGGCTAAATGTGGTCCACCGGGCATGTCCTTCTTCTTCACTTTCCTTTTGAAACTCTCATAACAGCTCATCATTTCCAATTATAGCTCTCTGTGTTCGGCCAGGTCCTCATCAGCAACCTGACAGGTACATGTATATAAAAAACATTCTATTCTAAAATCCTCTCACAGATCTCGGGGTCAGCCAGGTCTCATTATTGGCAAAATATGTTCAAACGGACGAATACAATCTTTGCATCAAACACGTATCTTGGTGTTATTCTGGGATTAGCTTCAAAGTGTGGGAAAGCAGAAGGTGGATTGAATCAGCACTGATCACACATCTTTCAGTGCATTGTGATGGCTCTTCTGATGTAGCATCCGTCAGATTGTTTTAGCGTTAGTGGACAATCGAGCACAATCACACTGATTTTCCACTCCATTGTGGTGAGTTAGACATGCTTCAGAGAGGTAACATCGAATAGAAGAATGAAGATGGGAGGCAAATCACAAGGTTGGTTAGATGTTAGCATGGTTGTAAGTTATAAAGACATATGACTAAGAAAAACATATGATGCAACATGGATTTTATAAAGTATTTAACATGCTCTCACTTAAAATAATTCCTGCATTTGGAAAATATACTTGGAAATTACACATTATCCATTTCCAATAAAGCATTAATGCTTTGAAACTGAATGAAACTAATAAAGCCCTAAGGCCACATGAATGCTATGCTAATAGAGCCAGCTTTTGTTGTGAGCACAGTCTGAATGCAGAATGAGCCCGGTGACGTTTTTTGGACTTAAAAACTGTGCAAGAAAAATCTGGAGTTTTACCTGTGACATCACAATTCGAGTCAAATGCAAATGGAGCATCTTTGAGTGCACAGAGAAGGCTTTGAATTGATATATTAATGAAAGAAGAGTTCATGATGCAAAATGCGATTCCATGTATGTATTGGATAAGTGGACAACAGTATAACATGGTTAAAGCATCAAAGTCGTCCATTTTGCATTCTTAAAGTCCTCTCTCACAGTTCTCTTGGGCTGCCAGGGCCAGTTATTGGCAAAATATGATCAAATGGGCCATAGCAATTTTTGCCTCAAACAGCTCATATCTAGCTGTTATTCGGTGATTAGCTTCAAAGTGTGCTATAGCAGAAGGGAAAGAGAATCAGAGCTGATCACACACTTTTCAGCACTCTCCTAATGCAGCGACCGTCACATTGTTTTAGTGTCAGCGGCCAATCGAGCACAGTCAGACTCATTTTCAGCTCCAATGTGATGATTTAGATGGGCTTCAGAGAGGTTGTTGCATTTGTTGTGAACGAACAAGTCTGCTGATGGTTTATGGGCTTAAAAAAGTCCTGAGTTTTACTTATGACATCACAACCCAGGCAAAATGCAACATTTTTAAGTGATCAGGGAACACTATGTACTACTGGATAAATGGAACAAATGTGAATCAAGCAAAGTACAATTCCAGATATGTATTTTATGAGGAGACACTTTTGCAAAGTATGTGTCCTTTAAACCATATTATAATGTATAAATGTATAATGTTATTAATAATTAAGCATTTCTTAAGCAAGTTGTAAATTACATACACTCTTAGTACTGTAGCTTATTTAATTGAAACACTGCCTCAGTAGTTTGCCTCTCCACATGCTTTTGTTCATCCCACAAAGAAAATAAAAAAAAAGAATAATAAAAAAAAGATAGAAAATGGAATGGTGACTCATAATGGGAGAAAGGTTCTGACTGGGACAATGAAAAAGAAAATAGTTGGGGTACTAACTATTCTGATTTGAACTATTATTGGTAGAATTTATTTGGTGGAATGTCCTAAATGTTGTTTTAAGCATGTGTAAATCAGGCTTTTCTATGTCACAGTTATACAAATATACAAGGTCACATATTACAAAAGTGGCTTATTATGATTATGATTATTATTTGTATGATTATTGTTATCCTTTTAATTGTTGGGTAAAAGGAATTGTATGCAGGCTGTGCTCTTACTCTTTAAAAAGGTACAACAATCGCAGCTGAACCTGTGTTGCCAGTGCCTCAACCTGCAGATAGAAGACACATATATGTTTTGATTTTGTTTTTCTTCATTCTCATGATGTGGACAGCTCAGAATCTGCAGAATTTACTCACTGAGTTGCAGAGGCTGCAGTAGCACTAATTCATGATTGGTTGCAGGTGCTGGGGTTTAGGTAGTGACGATTCAGATCTCAGGGAGTCCTTTTAGACCAAACCAACTGGATTTCAGTATTGAAACTGGCAACCCAAATGATAGACTCTTGTGAGTTTCTGACTGAACCGTCATCTTGAGAACCAAAACACCAAATTATAATAAAAACTGGATGCTTTGGTGCCACAATCACAACTTAATAATCTGGTAACAAACTTTTATACACAGACCTGCAAATGTTTTAATGTTTTATATGGCCTTATAGACTTTTGGTTTGTTTGTTCTTTTGATTGAATTGTATTTTAAACAGGGCACCCTTGAAAAGATGAGCCCATGTGCTGGAGTTCAGTTCCCCCGTGTAGGTAAAGATAAGAAAATAAATGAGACATTGTGTCTAATGCACTTAACCGTAAATCACCTTTAGAGTTGTAATTAGTAAAAGCTGTATTTGATTTGAACAGGTTTATCTCGTATCTGGAGACAGGTTCATTTAATCACATTTAAAATTCAAATCTTACATTGCAATTCCTTAAATAATAATTATATAGATGAAGAGTTGAGGCATTTCTAAAGTTATATTTACATTTTTTATCTCATCTGTTCTCTGATCTCTACCCTCTGAGGAAACGTGCATTTTTGTCTAAAAACTGTCTGTGTGAGTGTGAGTGTGTGTGTGTGTGTGTGTTGTGTTGCTGTGACTCCTGAACAGATGGCCTTTTGTAGCTTAGCCGTTAGCTCTCCCTGCTCTGCTCTCTCTGTACTCTTCCTCTTTTCAGTCATACCCTCCCCTACTGGCTCTTTTTACCTCTCTCTCCTCATGTCTACTCCCTCCCCCTCTCTCTTTCTCTCTCTCTCGTCATGTACTACGCTTTCTCTCCCTTCCCTCTTTCTTACTCTCTCTCTCCCTGTCCTCATGTCTACTCTCTCTGTTTCCCTCTCTTTCTCTCTTTCTCATCTCCTATGCCCTCCCCCTCTCTCTCCCCTCTCTTTTCTCCTCTCTTCTCCCTCCCTCTATCTTTCTCTCTCTCTCCTCATGTCTACTCCCTCTCTCTCTTTCTCCCTCCCTCTCTCTCCTTATATCTTTTCCCTCCCTTTCTCCTCGTCTTCTCCATCCCTCTCTCTCTTTCCTCTCTCTCTCTCTCTCTCTCTCTCTCCCTCTCCTCATGTCTACTCCCTCCCTCTCTCTCCTCTTGTCTTCTCCCTCTTTCTTTCTCTCTCCTCTCTTCCTCATGTCTACTTCCTTCCCCCTTTCCCTCCCTCTCTCTCGTCATGTCTTTTCCCTCCCTCTCACTCTCCTCATGTCTACTTCTCTCTCTCCCTCTCTCTGTCTCTCTCCTCCCTCATCTCTCTCCTCATGTCTACTCCTTGTCTCTCTCCCTCCTCATGTCTTCTCCCTCCTCTCTCTTTCTGTCTCTCTCGCTCTCCTCATGTCTACTCCCTCTCTCTCTCCCTCCTCATCTCTCTCCTCTCTCTCTTTCTGTCTCTCTCGCTCTCCTCATGTCTTCTCCCTCCCTCTCTCGCCTCATGTCTACTCCCTCTCTCTCTTTCTCCCTCCTCTCTCCTCATGTCTCTCTCCCTCCTTCTCTCTCTCCTCATGTATACTCTCCCTCCTCATGTCTTCGCCCTCTCTCTCTTTCTGTCTCTCTCTCCCTCTCCTCATGTCTACTCCCTCTCTCCCTCTCTCCTCATGTCTTCTCCCTCTCTCCCTCTCTCCTCATGTCTCTCCTCTCCTCTCTCTCTCATGTCTACTCCCTCTCTCTCCTCATGTCTTCTCCCTCCCTCTCTCTCTCCTCATGTATACTCTTTCTCTCCCTCTCCTCATGTCTTCTCCCTCTCTCTCTCTCCTCATGTCTTCTCCCCTCCTCCTCTCTCTCATGTCTACTCCCTCTCTCTCCTCATGTCTACTCCCTCTCTCTCTTCCTCCCTCCCTCTCTCTCCACATGTCTAGTCCCTCCCTCTCGCTCTCCTCATGTATACTCTTTCTCTCCCTCCTCATGTCTTCGCCCTCCTCTCTTTCTGTCTCTCTCCCCCTCTCCTCATGTCTTCTCCCTCCTCATGTCTTTCTCCTCTCTTTCTCTTTCCTCATGTCTCTCTCCCTCCTCTCTCCTCATGTCTACTCCCTCCCTCCCTCTCCTCTTGTCTCCTCCCTCTATTTTTCTTTCTCTCTCCCTCCTCATGTCTTCGCCCTCCTCTCTTTCTGTCTCTCTCTCCCTCTCCTCATGTCTACTCCCTCCCTCTCTCTCTCTCCTCATGTCTTCTCCCTCCCTCTCTCTCCTCATGTCTACTCCCTCCCTCTCTCTCCTCTTGTCTCCTCCCTCTATCTTTCTTTCTCTCTCCCTCCTCATGTCTTCCTGTCTCTCTCTCTCCCTCTCCTCATGTCTACTCCCCCTCCTCTCTCTCTTCTTCCTCATGTCTTCTCCCTCCCTCTCTCTCCTCATGTCTACTCCTTCCCTCTCGCTTTCTCCCTCTCTCCCTATGTGTTCTCCCTCTCTTTCTCTTCCTGTTCCTCTCCTCCTTCCTCCTCCCCTCTGCTCTTGTAAGCCTTTAATGGTGATTAGCCGTGGCCTGCTCAGTGCCCCTCTGTGTCTCCCGTCTCCAGACCTGCTCTGTTCTGTTCACTCAGCCGTTCATTCACAAACACTGCACATATGCACAGTCTGTCTGGGACTGTGGCCCTGCTGCATCATCCTCACATGAACCACTTACAATTACTGTAAAAACAAGGGAGAATTTGAATCATAAACACTTTTTAGGTATCTATACTTCACTCTTTACTTTTACCTCACTACATTTGAGAGCAGGTATCTGTACTTTCTACTCCAATGTATTTTGTATCTGGACTGAAGAGTCTGCTGAAATGTCGGAGGGTTTATTTTAGCAGTTTTACAAATTCAGCACAAATCTTCACATTTGAAACCTCAAAATCTGCACTAAATGCTTCTACCTTTTACTCTAAGTACATTTTAAATAGTACTAATAATATTAAGTCATGTGATCAACTGAGTACTTCTTCCACCACTGTTTAGAATCTAGATAAACCAATGACCGATAAGCTCTGCCGATATTTTGGGCCAATATGTAAGGCAGATTTGGTCATTTTCCCCGAGTTACATAATTTTAATGTACTACAAATTTACCCACACCCCCGTTTTACTGCAAACTGGATGAGAAAACAGTGTAATCAGTGTAATCAAAGTACTTTAGAGCATGTTTAAAGGCCAATACCAATACAATTAATGCATAGTATTTGTTCTTTCAAATTATAAATCAGATGTTACGTTCAGACAGTAACTCTCACTTGAATACTAGTTTCCCCAAAATTCTTTTACTCTTATTTGAGTACTTTTGTTGGACTGTTACTTTCCATTTCTACTTGGATAATAATAAAGGGCCCATATTATTCTATTTTCTGATGTTATAATGTTGTTTCTTCACCACAAACACACAAACCCTGTTCTTCTCTCGAACTGAAAACACTCTGTTCCACCTTGTGATGTCATCATGTGGTAATACAGGAAGTGCTCCATTGTGTTTTTAAACTTCATACACCTTCAGTAGAATCATTTGGATGATTTTAGCTCTAGAATTGCCATCTCTACTGAACAAAATGTAAAGGGTAGCTGTTAAAAAAATACCACTTCATGACATCACAAGGTGGAACAGAGCATTTTGAGCTTTGGAGAGTTTTGTAGACAGGAGTAAAAATTGCTGGGATTACTCAGTGAAACAAAACACAACTCCAGGTATGTTTTTGATGAGATAACCACATTCAAACATAGCTTAAAACTCACAATAATCCATTTTGTGTAATATAGCACCTTTCAGTAACAATACGTGACTACTCCACCTTCATCTTTGTTTAAAACTAATAACAAAGCTCCTATGGCGTTCCTTGGACATACCATTGTTCGTGTGTTTCTGTCTACACCGGCTCCTCCATTCTCTCATCCTCCGTGGGCTCCCTGCACACCCGGCGAACAAAGGCCTGTGTGTACAATGGTGCCGGTGCTTCGTGGAGCTGCAGACTCAAAGCCCACGGCCCCGCTTCACCTCTTCAGTACCATTGTGTCGTGGAGAACTCAGAGACAGGTTTTTATTCTTCTTATTGTAGTCCTCCTTCACCAGCACAAATGCGCTCATGAAAAGAACAACACCGCGCTAACGGCTGGTGCTGTAAAGCTAAGAGTGGAATGAACAGTGACTGAAGAGCACGCTGTAGTTTACATGGTACTTCAAATATCTGGGTTTTTTTTCACTGAGGTAAGAAGTATTGTGTCTGTATGTGTAGTATTTTTTTTTTGTTTTTTTTTTAATTTGGGTCCGGGAACCATTATTTGCAAATTTTAAATCCACCCAAAACACACATCAGATATCCACACTTCTCCACCCCTGGAACCAGGTCATCAGAAACATCTGGCTGTAATCAGGGTAGTGTTGTGTGATGTCATCAAGTACGTGAAACTGCAGTGTCCGCCGGGATCAGGGCACACCCAATTCATACATTTTTTGACATTCATACTGCAAACTTTTTTTGACAAAAAAAACTGCCAAACTTATCCAAAAAATGGGATAAGAAAAAAGGATTTTGTTTAGTTCCAGGAACATTGGATGTGCCGACAATGTTATCCAAACAACATACAGAGATAAGAAGTGAACAAAGTTGCTTTTATTTTAGTTTCTAAAACTTTAACCCAAGGTTTGGATTTTTTTTTTTTTTTTTTTGCGTTTTGATGGGTATTGCAGTCAGCAGCACTTCACATGAGACACATTGTTCCAAGAGGCACAATTGTCGTTTCTCATTTTGTTTTTAGTTTCAGGACAAATGTTGCTGTGTTCAGGGTCTTACTAAATAGTTTTTGCAAATCATTATTCAAATCTTTTTTTATCAAAATGATTAAAATGTCCACATATGAGGACATTCGTTTTACATCCATTTTTCTCAATAACTACATAATGTAAAAAGATATTTTTTTGTATTTATACTCATCAGGTCCCAATCAGCCCAAACAACAAAGAGGAATTAATAAAGCATGTCATGCAAGAGCTCGGGTCTTAGGAGGTTAAACATTTTATACTTGTTTAATCTAACAGCTGTTACTAAAATTGTTACATGGGGAAGAAGTTAGGCTTAAATAAGCTCCTTGTTTCTGGTTATTCCTTTTGAGCATTTTGTTGTCGCTTTTTTTTGTTATTTAAACTATAGTAAATGAAAAATTCAGTTCCGTCATCTGGACAAAACGTTCTCTGAGAGAAGATGTTTTCATTGCTCATCCAAGCCGCTTCTTCAGTTCTGGTCAGATCCCTGGTGGACACTGCTTTATGACTAGTGTTTGAAGGGAGGACCTCACTGCACTGAAACTAACACGTCTGCTGTTTACAGTTTGTTTATTGGTCTGGTCTAATGAGCTACACTAAGTCTGAACTGCACTGCACTGAGTCATATTTTAATAATCATTCAGGCCCCTAAAAACTATTTAAACTGTAAAACAAAAGTGCTTTTCAACCATATTTTCATATACTTTTAAAATGCATTTTTTAAATAAATTATTTAACCCGCGCTTAAAAAGTGATAATATTGAAAACTTCTATTCACCTTATTCTGGAAGTTGCTGAGGGTGCTGCCATTGTCATTCTGGTTGTATTATTTTGATCTTGACAGTAAATAAGTTCTGTACAGACTACAAAGCCATTTTAGTTTGTTTATTATTTTAATAGAATTTATCCTGCCCCCTGACAGCCTTTTAGGGCACTTTGACCCGCTCTGAGATGAGTGAAAGTGCTTTGTTGACTTTTGGCTTGTGTGGGATCAGACTGGAGCTGTGCCAAACCGGTCCGTCCCGCGCTGACTTCAGATGTACGTGATAATTAGAGTCGGTGGCATTGATGGGTGGCCTACTGCTTGTGTCAGGAGCGAAGGAGAGGTCGTAGTCTCCTGGATGTACCCTCAGAAAAACCCATCATAAAGTCTAATTGGGTTGACTACAAGCCTGATAATGATTGTACTATTGACTCAAATGTCCTCAAAGGTTTGAATAGCCAAAAAAAAAAAAAAAGTGTTGTTATTGTAAAAGACTCTGTGCCAGATTTTTACGGTCTTAAAAAGGTGAAAAACAGGACTTGCTCTTTTTAAACAGTTTGCTCTGGTCTCGTCGTTATTCCTTACTTACTTACACATTCCTACCATCCAACTTTTAGAGGTCAGCACATAGACTGTAAATGGACATAGCCAACCTGCTAGCCGCTGCGTTCCAAATTTGAAAGCGACCACGGGTGAGAAGTGGTTCCTTCGAGGTCTGGCTCCAATTCACTTTCTAGTGAAAAATGGTGGCTCCACTCTCTGTAACTGCTGCTGTCAGACTCGTAATTTTGACCTTAAAACGTCCGTATTAACCTGCTCTACGTGATCCTTGTGTGTTTATTTCACTATATTGTCCATAAATCAAGTGTGCTTAATAAGAAATCAGGTTCCCTCTTTCCCCAAGGTCTCTCCCACTAACGTAAGCTTGATTGACAGTTATCACAAGCACCCGCTCCTTGCCAAATCACCAGAGCGGAAAAGAAGGGGTAGTATTTAACCACCTCGCTCCTGATTGGCTCGTTGGTTGTGCTTCCAGATTCCAAATATGGCTCTTTGGTGCAGATTACCCCGCTATAACTGCTAGCTTCGATTTGCTTAATTTGGTTGGGACCGAATGCTGTGGGGGACTTCACACCCCCTCAGTCCACTTCTATATACCGTCTATTGGCCAGAGCAGAGTTTTGCTGTAATGGTAAAGCTACAAAACAACTAGCATGCTAATAATGCACTTTCCTGGTTGTCAGAAGATAAAAACGCTTTATCATTAAATGCAGACTAAATATAGACAAGACATGAATAGCATAACTTATTTTACCCCGTCAGAAAACTATAGAGCCAGCATTTATCATTTTTCTTCCTTGTATTACGTCATAAAGCCTGACTGGGTTGACTACATCCCTGACTTCAATAAGGATGCCACGTTATCTGATTTTAGTGTGGCAATTATTATTAATATTATAGTGTGACAATTTTATATCTTGTTTTTTTCATTTTGGATGCTTAAATCCTTTACTCGCTTTCAGTTAGATTCTCTAGATGACTACTGGACCATCTTTGTAAAATCAAACTTTCTGAACGATAAAGTAACGTTAATGGCACATAAACGGCCAAATAGAACAATTACTTGGATCATGGTTACTTTAATTAGATTATTATGTTGCACCAGATTTGAGTTTTTTGAGGAATAACTTTGGACCACTGCAAACTGTTCACTTACCTTATGCGACTATGCTACTTACTCACCATGATGAGTTTATAAGCACTTTTCACAACTCTCACAAACTAGAGCAGAGTTTTGCCGTCACGGAAAAGCTAACAACAACTAGCATGCTAACTGCGCACTTTCTTACTCTCTGACAATGAAACACTATAATTAGATGCAGGCAGCAGCCTTATTATAACCTCAAGAGCTGCCTATATAATATATCTGTACTGGGGAAAGACAAATTTTGTTCAAACACATACAATCAGGTACAAGGCCCTTAAGTTGATAGAAACCTAGCCAAAAAATATTTATGTTTGCAGTGTTTTCAATAATGACACAATACTTTCTTCAGGCATGCAAACATCTCCATTAAGATCCCTAAATGAGCAATAGGATGCATCACAATCACTGTCATGACTTGCTGTTTAAAAGTATGCGTTTGACCACAACACTAATGCTCCACTGCTGGCCTCAGCTGCAGAGCCAGGTTCCAAGAGTTTATTGGCCTGGTTTATGCTGGGTCTCTCCACGCTGGTGCTGGCACATACACCATCACCCATTAGCAATCATGATCGCCCTCTCCGTGCTAAGTACCAGTGCCATCCCATAATAACTTTGGACTCAAATATTTGGTTAAATTTGGACATAGGAGCAGAGAGCTGTGTCTGTTTTCTCTGTAGGTGCTTTGTATGTCCTCTAGCACCACGAGAAAAAGCTGTGCCCGAGCATGTGACACCACCAGCCACCAGGGGGAACACATACGCTGTCATAAGCTGTCCATTATTGAAAACGTCTAATAAACGATTATAGTGTAGTTTCAGTTTAATTTAGTTTATTGGTTTATTTTAACAGGGACCATGTGCAAACACATTAATCACATAAAAGAAGAGATGCTTTACACCAGATTTAACTAAAGCTAATTTCCATCTGCAGTCCCCGGGCAGGTTAACAAATAATTAAAATACATCCAAGTATCCATCCATTTACAATTAAACCATGCCGTAAATGGGATACGAGTACAGACTTTATTTTATGGCGCTCTATGTAACATTTTGGTGGAGGGTCCGCATGAAGTCTAGAGGCGCATCGAGCACTAGTCCAGCACACTTCTAATGCTTGGCGTGGCACGTCTTGGCGTTCACGGGGCGTGTTTGAGCACTGGAGCCCGAGGCACATCTGAACCGTTGCCAAAATTTGCCACGTGTAAACGAGATTCAAGCACGTGCCCTCAAATGCAAAGGCGTCCAAACAGAGGCATTTGGCACGATTCTGATGTCGCGGTCTGAACTCAGTATTACTGTGAGAGCAGGATGGTCTCGAGGAGTCTCCTGCACATAGATAAGCTTAAAGTGGGGGTATTATACAAAATATATATGTTTTATTTTTTTGCTTTCTACCATTTTATAAAGTTGTTCCCCTTAATCAGAATCAGAAGACTTTTATTGCCATTGTCAGTGAACACAACTCACAAACAAGGAACTTTATTCGGTGATAAAGTGCAACATAAAACACTGAAGGATAATAATTATATATATATATATATATATATATATATATATATATATATATATATATATATATATATATATATATATATATATATATATATATATATATATATATATATATATATATATATACATACATACACACACACACACACACACACACACACACACACACACACACACACACACACACACACACACACACACACACACACACACACACACACACACACATACACACACATACATATATATATATATATATATATATATATATATATATATATATATATATATATATATATATATATATATATATATAAGTAGAAATATAGCTATTATAAGTACAAATAAAGTTAAAAAAAAAAAAAAAAAAAAAAAAAAGATATGCTTAAAATAAAAAAATTTAAAAGAGGCAGATATATACAACAGCAACAGAACAACAGTGCAAACCGACTTATTAAGGTGACTGGTATTATAAAGTGTCCAGTTTAGTACAGATATTCTAAAGCACATGTGTCAAACTCAAGGCCCTGGGGTCAAATGTGGCCCGCCACGTCATTTTATGTGGCCCACAAGAAGATAAATTAAAAGGCATTTTGACACCAAACACGAAGCTAAGTTTGGAAAAGTTAGCCTTCAAGAAAAACAACAAATTGTCCAATAATTAAATGCTGTAAAAGGCTGTTTTTGAAGCAGTGCTGAGAGAACCAGATACACTCTTTAAAAATGTCAGGGGATACGCAGTTACACAGACGTGTAATATTTCAAACTTGAATAAGTAATAAATAGAGAAAGAGTTATTTAACAAGTTAAAAGGTAGATACATTTATTTTATATGACATTTGGTTACATTTAGTGACATTTATTCTGCCTTACAGTGACATCTGGCCCTTGATGGCAGCTATTTTGCTGATGTGGCCCTCAGTGAAAATGAGTTTGACACCCCTGTTCTAAGAGGTTTTAGATGTCATGGATGCATTTGCTAACATCCTTACGATTAGCTGTACGATTCCGTTCGATGCTCCCCACAAGCCGACTTCGTCCATGCTCCCACAGGACGATTCTCCATGAATATACAAAATGATACAAAACTGTACACAGCAGCTTGACAAACCTGATGCTATGTTCAGGAGTTTCATTAACAAAAAGCATGCTGTGTTTTGATATTGCTCTGAAGGGAGAGTGACTTAGCATAGAGAGCAAAGGGAGGGGAGAGCTTCAAAAACAAAAGTGCAATTTCTGTTATGTTATCACGTTCTCGGCGAATGTAACATTTTCGAAACAATAAAAAGTAAGATGGTGATCTGAGTATGTTTTGTGTTAGCAGCCATACTGTAAAATAATCCAAAGTAAGCAATACCCAATAACATCACCCATAAAACGCAATATTTTCAAAGTCCAAATTGATCAAATATAGGTTTACTACAAGGCAATTAGCCGTAAATGTCGTGAATTGGAGTCAGTAGATGCGAATGGTTCGATGCTGCATGCGCGGAGCCGCCTCAAAGCTTGAATTGGCCCTGTATCTGTGAGCTATTGACTGTAATTTGACACTATCCATTCTGTAGCCGGTAATTCCCTCATTTGTCCCTTGTTTAAGCGCATTAGACAGTACAGTGTATGGATCTGCCCTCGGGGTGGATCCAGTCACTATTCACAACATGAGAAAGGCCAGTGGATCATGTTGCATTAGTACTGAGAACACAGTCCTGTCCCGGTACGTGTGTGTGTGAAGTCTCAGCCACATTCTTTACCTCGACCTAAGCTGGAGGAAAGAGAATCAACATAATATTTCTTGGTAGTATCCATGACCTCATAACTTATAAGTTGTTGGATTAAAGAGCAGTACTGTGTTGGCATTGTGGTGAATAATTAAGATGCCAGTAAAGCAAAAATGAGGAATAATTTCGAAGTTTTAAATGAACTCGGTCTGTTTTTGACATATTTATACAGGAGGTAGGCCTACAGCATTTTAATATGACACAAGTGCACGGCTACCATTGCAAAGTTTTTACTAGGAAGTCTCTAGGCCATCAATATGCAAACAAGTCGAGATAATTTGACAATAACTACGCTCTGCTGCCCCTTTGGCCAGTTATATTGGATACATATTTTAATTAAGATTCTGTAATTAAAAGGCCCATATTATGCTATTTTCTGATCTATGTTATAATGTTGTTTCAACCTGACAAACCTGGAGTTTTGCTTTGTTTCATTCACACGTTTAACATGCAAACATTGTGTATATATAAGCTGAGTTCTTCTCTCAATTGAGATCACTCTGTTCCACCTTGTGATGTCAAACAGGAAGTGCTCCATTGTGTTTTTAAACTCCTTCACTAGAGTCATTTGGATGATTTCAGCCCAGGAAATGCCAATGTCTAGGGAATAAAAGTTAAAAAGGAGCCGTTAACTTAAACTACAGCTTCATGACATCACAAGGTGGAAGAGAGCATTTTGAGCTTTGGAGATGTAGACAGACTAATAACGCAGGGTTACTTAAACACGTGTGAACGAAACAAAACATGACTCCAGGTCTGTTTTTGAGGAGGTAACAGGGTTAACGCGCACACGAATCAATTTTGTGTAATATAAGACCTTTAAAGGCACTTTTAAACATGAAGTAAATTAATTTTAAAAGGTTTGCAGCAGTCCAGATTTATTATTTGCTATCACGGTTATGCTAACAACTACCATGCTAACAGTTCACCAAGAATTACAGACTCGATCTGACCAATTAAAACGATATATAATTAGATGCAAACAACATACAGCAATTTAAATATATTTTTACTTGACTGGGGACAAATAAATAAATACAGAAAACAAAAAAAACACACAAAGTTGTATAATGACATAAACCAGTAAACCGATTTTTATTTTCTGTCTTGTTAAAACTCTAATTGGCTTGCCACGGCGTGAAAATATTGAGTGACTAAGCAGGATACAAACTCAACTAACAAAACACAGTCCACTCCCAACTTTGAGACTGAAGTTTACAGCCATCTCTGGTGTGAGGAGGTGATTCATTTTGGATTTTCACTTTTACGACGTTGTCTTGAAGGTGTCACTGGGAGCCAGCAGTGGATTTGAGGAGGTCATTAAACGCAGCACAGGCTCATTAAAGGCATATACTGACATTCAAAGACTCGGAGCAGTGTTCGGCCTTTCTATGTGACATGGTTCAGTTCACTGCAGTTAAATGGGAGGATGTCAGGGCTATATTAAGGTGGCCTTCCGTACTAGATGTATTCAAATGATTGTTTCAGGAAATGTAGATTCAACTGGTATATTTCAGTTGATTGAACATAGATTGACTGCGAGATATCAGCGCAAATACAAAACAAAATGGAAAGTCAGAAACGCCTTGCTGTGTACAGAATTATAAAAAAAAAAAAAAAAATCATCAAGAAAATCCACACAAATATAGCTAAAATCAATATTGTCCTTGTGAAATAGTTAGTTCTAAGGTCTAGCGACTAAAAGAAATGATCAGGTTCAATATTTGTTCATTTACTTTTTGGATATTTCATAGGAAAGTACAATGTAATCAAGAGGAGAATCAATCTCTTGTCCCTGATATGGGAGTATGAGATCTTCCCATTCAAAAATCTGAAAACCACCAATTTGGCACCAACTTTCACAAACAAGTTTCATCCCTAAAACCTCATTCAAGTGCAAAATTAATGACTGAACTTTTTTTTGCTTGAGGGTACTGTAGCTCTGTGTCAGTCTTAGTTATTATACCCAAGCATGATGGGATAGCCTCTAGAAAATTTATGAAGTCATCGATTTATTTAAAAAAAAAGTCACTAATCATCATGGAAAACATCTTCAACTGTCTGAGCCTCTTGATCCAGAATACACACTTCTTCAATACTTTACAAAGCTGTGTCTGGTGACTCTCCCGCAAATTCAGACGGGCGTGATTGGAGTGACCACGAGCATTTGTTCTGAACACCGTATTTGACCCCCAGGCAGTACTTTTGTCATGTTTGTTTTAGCTACAGCAAAACTATGCCTGATCTAATCTTCAAATCATCACACCTTTTACGCTGTCGCCATTTTCAATCTAGGAAACTGCAGCGTCCAAACATGGGCAAAAAGAGAACAGCTCTTGTCTGCTGCTCATTTCATCCGTCTGCTGGTAAAATGTGCGGGCCGCCGGTGCCGTGGTCTCTCCTGTGAAAGGGGCTTCGAGTGGCCGTCCTGAGCTGGAGCGTATCGATGAGCTGCTAATGAAAGGCCTATTAGAGCAGAGAGTATCGAGCAGGGCTGACGACGGTATCAGTGACACAAGGACAGGGAGAGAGAAGTACAGAGATAGTATGTTTGGGGCAGGTGCTATTGACAAAAATGAATATCTTGATATTTTTTTTGCATTATCTTGGTAACAATATTGGGATGATATTTTAACAATGCATCGTTTGGAGTTTGTAGACAGTCCAGATAAATAGTTGTTGCTTAATGTTATGCAATAAGTAATACCAGTCAATATCTCGCTTTCAGCTCCAGTTTCTACAGTTCAGGATTTGTGGTGATTGATAAAATAAAAAACTAAAAGGTTATCGTCAAAATGTTGTTACCTCCTATATTTTTGGTCCAGCATAATGATGTAAGAAATGTCATTAGTGCCAAATTTAGCATGATATGTGATGCTAATTGCTAAGGCTAATGATCTCATGATACATATGATCATGTTTTCTAATGAGGCTCTGATGTTAGTCACATGTGGTCGAGTGAGTAACATCAGAGCGGTTTTCAGAGGTTTTCAGTCGCAAAAAACAGCCCTGGTCTCTGATGTTTCGAGGCTAATTCAAACTCTCTCATTGAAAGTGTAATGGAGCTAAAGCATCGCCGGTTTGATGATGTAACCGCAGATCCATGAAATACACAAAAGGTAAATGCAAAAATGTCAAACCTAATCCTTGCTATTAATGAGTAGATTCAGCATTTTGACTTCATTTTAGCTGCCCCCGCATCTGTATTAAACATTATCGGCCTATAGAATGGTGTGATGTCATCTGCAGCCCAGCAATTGAATGGGACCAGTTGTATTGGTTGAGATTTGCTTGGGATCCAAACACTTGTGAGTCTGGTCACTGGTGAATCTGAGTTTGGATGTGTGTGATTGACAGGGACACACATGGTCATTCATATCAAAACAAACAAGGAAATAAAGAAAGACAGAAAGAAAAAATAAAGATATCACAGGGGACTGGAGAGCTTTGCGGATTTCTGCAGAATCAATGAGCAAAGCACCAAAATCTGTCTAAAGAAATTTAGTTTTGTTCCAAATGGTGGGTGACCAATGAGCTTCTTTGTTTTGCATGCGTCACTGAAATAATCAAATCATATGTTTGGTTCTGGATCGAAACGCGATGGAGGGCCTGGAGACCAGACCAGACCAGACCAGAGAGTGTGGATTTACCGGGCAAAGGTCAAGGTTCCCCCGTCCCTTCTCCAATAACAAACACTAACATCTCCATGGAGACAAGCAGGTGGCGTATTCTCTACCGAAAAAGTTCCATAGCGCATCTCTAACTCGTTTTCTTGTGCCTTATTTCTCACTCAACAGACTGTGTGTCTTAGTTATTCTCGGTTCATTCATTTCATCATACGAGGTGTTTTGTTGCTGGTTAAAGTGGTGCCAGGCTGTTAGGATGTTTTGACTGACTCACAGGTGTGAAAACAGCTGTGGAGGTTCAGGTTCTGAGTATTTTGCAGGTGCAGTTGTTTTCACTGAAGTGTTGTCAAACTGTTTCTTTCTGTGTCAGACCACGTGCCTAATGATCGTATTATCTTCAGCATTTCGCATTATTGTTGAGTACAGTGACACCAGTACTTAGATCATTTGTCTTTTTAATGGCAAAGGGAAGCAGCGATTACCTAAAGCAGACCTATTATGCAAAATCAACTTTTTTTTAGAGCTTTTAACCATGCTGTAGTCCTTTTCCTTTTCATTTACCCTCCCGAAGTTGTATTATAGTGACTCATGCATGTTTGAGTAATCTTTATACTGCTGTATTCGAGAAGTCATTGCTATTAGTAACCTCCGTTTTCACCTCCACCGCACACTGCTCTGTATTTCCCGTAGTTTGTTCTGTTATTTGATTTACTTTCTCTGTGATATGCATGGGATTTGCCAGCGCTTCGTAGTCATTTCAGTACAAATGCACAGCTCTTTGTTGTGCTGCCGTCTACAGTGATGTCATCTCCAATCGGGCATTTTTGTAACGTCAGTCAGCAACCTTGTTCCTTTTCGTAAGTCATTTTAGATTAATTTTGTGATGTAAAAGGTGCAAATTATAACTTAATGAACCATGGGTGAGACCTTCTCATCCACAATGAATCTGCAATTAAAATTCAACAAATGTTTTGAATAAGCATTTGGCCTATTGATTCTAGTAGTAGTAGTAGTAGTAGTAGTAGTAGTAGTAGTAGTAGTAGTAGTAGTAGTAAAAGCTACATTCATATAGTAGTAGTAGTTGTACTAGTAGTAAAAGCTACATTCATATTGTAGACCTTGTACTTGTAGTTTTAGTTGCTAGTAATAGTAGTAGTAAGAAGTATGTACACCTACGTATCTTTGAACGTTTCATTTGAATTAGCACTAGATATACTGATTTCTATTTTTCTATTGCACACAAAACTTTCTCTCCAACTACAATGTTAAAACAACCTATTTTTGACTCCGCTGCTATTTATACCCCCTGTGAACCCCACCGTGTTCTCATTATACCTTTTGTCTAGTGTTGTCTGGAGTTGCAACACAGTAGTAGTAGGCTAGTAGTAGTAGTAAAACCTATAATAATATAGTAGACCGTGTAGTTGTAGTTTTAGCTGCAGTGTAGTAGGTCTAGTAGTAGTAGAAACATAGTAAATAATGATTTAGGCCCACTTATCTGTGATTGTAACTGTTATTTTACTTTTACGCTTCTACTTTTTTCTATTTGCACATAACTCTCATGTTAAAACACGCTCTTTTTTTACTCTAATACTCCACTCCTTTTAACCTACTTTAAAAACATGTTACTATTCTACCTCTTGTCCGGTGTTGTGTCCATGGGGAGTGTGCAGGTTAAAAACACCATTATGCGAGTGCAGAGGGTGAGCCGGTGCATGTGACACTGTGAGCACCCTGCACTCCCAAGCCCTCACCTGGGAGACACTCTGACAAACAGGTCGGATCAGTGCGAGCATGCAGGGAGGCAGGGCTAACGCTAATGTCACGGGCTAGCAAGCTGCATTCGAAGGAAAAAAAAAAAAAAAAAAACACTACAGGCTAATGCTAATGCTAGCTGGGTAAACAGGTGAAGAGGGCTGGATCTGTGTCAGTGGCGCGTGGGTGAGGAAGTGCAGTGGTGGAGGTATACGCCGGGAGCTACAGCGTTAGCGGTTAGCACACTCCCCTCTTGTGTGCAGAGTCGGGGGGGTGACAGAGGGGGGTCAACCTGCTCTACTCCAAGGTAATGAGTGATAAGTTGCTGCTACTGTAAGTTGCTAGTACTGCTCTGGTTTCAGTTTCTATTGCTAAGTTTGGTGCTTTGGTTATATATTGTGTTGTATGTTTTGTTATTGTTGTCTCTAATCAGCAAAAGTTTATTTTTTATTGCACCAAATTAACTTTTTTTGCTACTTCACTGTGTATATCGCTGAGTGTGCTGACTTAAAGTTAAAGGTGCGCTAAGCGCACCTTTAAACTTGATTTGTGATAAACTTTTGAAATGGATCTTATGTAGGCTAGTCCGTACTAAACAGTTTTGGTCGTATTGTATCATTTTAGAGAAATTTGTCTGTAAATGTTCCTGTGCTTGCTGCTGTGTCCAAGGTCTGCACTCACAGTCAGCATAGGGTACTGCTAGCTTAGAGTTATCTTGAGTTTTCAGATCATAAACTTTTTCTCAGCTCCAAATCCCTCTTTTGTCTTAAAAAAACGCTTTTTAATCATTAGTTTAAGCTACACTCTACGTCCACTCAAGCTAAGCTCAAGCACTGATTGGTTAGAGTGATCACGTGGTACGACATGAGTGAAGAGCCAGATTGTCATGAACGAACATGGACATGGTTCAGAAGGTTCCCTTGCCTGTTTCGCAGCCACTCCTTTCCGCTCTGGGGGGGCTCTCGTTGTGCAAAGTCTCATGGGGGGTAACTCAACTGCACATGGTGGATGGGCAGGGCAGGACCGGATGTACCTAGCTGCTAAAGGCTAAACTAGCGACATGTGCCATTGAGCACGGCCCATTGACTTCAATAGGCGGCCATGTTTAGGCCCCGGGGCTTGCATCAGCAGCTTCTCCTGTGCCTCAGATGTAGATATCACAGAGGCCAGTAGCTTACATGGCATTTTTGGTTCATATTTAAATTCATGCATAGTTCGCTTCACTGAAAGTAGACAAGTTATTTTAATTTAACTTCGTGATTTGGTTTTGTACAATGTTTGGTAAGAATATTGTAAGAAGCAATGCACAGGTTTACAGTAGAGTTTAGGAGGCTGATGGTGATGGGCATGATTCATCGTCCGTGACAGTGTAGCAGCACAGCAGTTGGTCAACAATGTCGTTTTTCAGTAACTCAATCAAGTACTAAAATAACTTGCACATCACAGCTCAAAGAGGACGTAGGTTTGTATTTTACATAATGCGATGAAGGTTCTCTCATGCAATTTATTTCAATACAATATTCAGAATGGGTTTTGTCCGATAATTTTGCTAAATAATTGTTACTTGGAGCTGACCTGTTTTGAGATTACAGGACCACAGAACCTTTTTACATCTGTTTTAATATCACCCCTTCAGTAACACGCTGAAACCTGCTTGTGAGTGATAAATGTTGGTGTTTTACTAAATTGTCAGATCAATAAAATTGTCCTGGTTTGAAACTCAGGTGGTGTTTATGTGGTTTTACCAAATTATTCTCTGTAGGGGACAGTAAGCTGCTTTTCAAAAGACAGGTCTACATAACAAAAAAATGACCTAAAATGCTGCGGTAATTTCTGAAGAGCTTGATATGATAGAATATTAGCTGTTAGCTTCGATGCCAGGTTCTGGTTCAGGCAAAGCGGAGGTGTGACGGTGACAGTACAGGCTCGGCTGAGGACCACGATGCCCGACGGTACCTAGAAATGAAGGAAAGGGTGTAATCCAAAGCACATATCTGCTCTGGTTCTAGCAGGCACTCGTTGTGGTCCGCGCCATGTTGGATTGTTTGACAGCTGTCAATCACCGGTCCAGAGCCCGCCCCACACACACTCAGAGCACCGCCCCCTCAGTCCTCCAGGCACTGGCCACTTTGTTGGAGTTTTTGAAATTTGATTGTGGGTGGAGTAAGGTCTGGCACAGGTGTTTAGTTTGGCTTTAAGTACTTGGTGACATCACCCAAGACTGTCCTGATACAGCCAGGTGTTTCTGATTACAAACACCAGGCTGCAGGGGAGGAGTTTGAAGTATTAGACCAATCACACTGCTCCTCATATATTCAAAGCCTGCCCCTCCTTTCCCCTCACTCTTTTCTTTAGTCTTCAGGTACTGCACAATTTAGCAGCTCTATCTGAATGTGGTTATGGGTGGAGTTTAGGTGTTTAGTCCCTTTTTAACAAACTGTGCAGTAGATTCAGTTACTTTTGCAGCTGTTAACAATTTTTTTGGCTTGAGTCAGGGTTTTTTGGCATATAGTAAAATCAACATACATTTAAAATACAACTTATGTAAAAAAACATAATGAAACATCTATACTTTTAATTTCTGTAAAGCTGCACTATGAAACACTGCTGTTGGTCGGTTTTGTCTGTATGGAGATATTATTGTTTTTTTCCTGGAATGTTCCACAGTATGGCATTGAACTACTCTATCAACACAGACTCTGAACACCCCAGAAAAGTTCCGCCAGTGACTTAGTGTCACACGGTGCTGTAGCCGATTTTTACCGTCTTAAAAACGAGAAAAACAGAACTAGTTCATTTTAAACAGTTTGCAGTGGTCAAGAGTTATTCCCCACATATGCATTCTAAAATCCTAATTATTCACCATGATGAATTTATAAGCGGCACGCACTTCCTGATTCCAGACAATAAAATGCTCTAAGCTCTAAGTATAACGCGTTTTTATCCATTGCAAAACTCACTGCTCTGACGTCTGTGAGAGTTGTGGAAAAACACTTATAAACTCATCGTGGTGAATAATTAGGATGGTGCGAATGTGCTAGGAAACTGAAGAATAACTTTGGAATAACTAGTTTTGTTTTTCACATTTTAACACAGTAAAAATCAGGTACAGTGCATTTAATCTGGACTAAACCAGGACGAGAACAGGTCAAAGTGAGTCTGCATCAGGACTAAACTAGGACAAGACGTGTGAAGTCAACGCAGATTTAGTCTAATAATCTAAATCTTGAAGGTTATGTAGGTTAGCTCGCTGAAGCAGGACTAGCGAAATTGAGTTTTTTATTGCTGTATAATGTGCAACTCTTAGCAAACTGTTTCGACATGCTCCACAAATCACACTGGCTTAGATTCAATGAATTTTTATTAGAACAACCGAATTTTACTCTTACACTTGATATGTCATGTTCATTTGTAGTCATCTTAAAGCCGCTGTACAAAGTGATCCACAGTTATCCTTCACGTATCTTATGCATACTGAACATCCAAATTATTCACCGCGATGAGTTTATAAGCACTTTTCACTACTCTCCGAGACCAGTTCCGAGTCTTTCTGTGACAGTGCGGGTGAGAGTGGCTCATTTGGTAGAGCGTTTGTCCACTGATCTGAAGGTTGTAGTTTCCAATCTTGCTGTCGACATAAACATCTTTGTCAGAGCAGTCAGATCCACAGACCCACAGGTCGGTGGTGCAATTCCAGCTCCCACAGATGATTGCTGTTGTTGTGTCCTTGGGCAAGACACTTAACCCTTCTCGCCCCCAGTGTCTGCAAACACTGATGTATGAATGTGTGTGTGTGAGAGTTTCCGTGATGTAAAGCGCTTTGAAAACTTGTGATCATTTAAAGCTAACGACAACTTACATGGTAACGCACACTTCCTGATTACACGTTCACACGGTATCGGAATCGGTATTGAGTATCGAAATCAAGTTAATATGATAACATAGTCTGTGCTTTTCAACTCAACTCGAGCTGAACAATTGAATCTTCTTTATAGTGGAGCTTTTTGTAGCAGATTAGAGTCAATGTGGCTTTTAAAGTGGAGTTACAGGAGCAAGGTTATTGTACTTTTATGTGAGCAAAGTTGCTGATGAAAGGATCCCGAGTCGCTCAAAAATTCACAGCATCCTAAAGACAAGTGCGCACTCAGACAAACTTCCGCCTGATAGACCCAAAACTGGCCAGGGAGGCAATGAATAAAACGGGTTATGTATACCACATCTTTAAAGACGCTCTACCGTAAAAACATGAAAAACAGAGCTAGTTTATTGTAAAAACGGTTTGCAATGGTCCAGAGTTATTCCTCACTTATACTTATAACTTATACACTTGAAACTTAGCTGTATCCATATTTTTCATGTAATAAAATGATAAACGCAGCTCTCAGAATAAGTCTTCTATGTGCTGTCTGCATCTAATTTGAAAAGATTTTTATCATTCTCAAATCATTAAGTAACACTGGTGCACTGTTAGCATTACTGTGAAAGGAAATCTCTACTCGGCGATTATAAACTCACATCACGGTGAAGACTTAGGATGCTAGGGATGCATTAGGGAAGCGGGGAATAACTGTGGACCTTTTAAAATGAACTTGTTCTGTTTTTCATGTTCTTAAGTAAAAAATGAGATAGCGCGCCTTTAATCTGGATTAAACCAGGGCCAGAACAGGTCAAAGTCTGATCAGGATTAAAGTGGGACAAGATGTGTGAACTCAACTTGGATTTTGTCTAATAATGTGTTGAAGGTTATCGTGATGAAATACGAGGAAGGGAAATGGACTTTTTCAGAGTTTCAGAGCGCAACCAATTTGGGTGTAGATATGTGTCTAAAAATGTGCTTGGTGAACCTGACAGCTCCTCATCACATCCCTTCTCTTCATTATAAACACAGATTAAATTATATAGAACGCACTTAAATTCGTTTTAACTGACAACTAAACGAAAAAAAGCGTTCACACTCACCTCACCTCAGATCAGACCGAATAAAACACTGTATTTACCTTTAAAGAGAAGCATCAAACCTTCAGATACTTCCCGTTGCGTTTAGCTACTTAAATCACTTGAGGTTGCCAATGAACAAGGTGAAAAAGGAAATAAAACAGCAAACAGACAGCGGAAGACATCAGAGATAAACTATTGAAAGTAAGAAGGCTCACTCTGCACTAAGATGGGACAAAAAAAACCCCAATAATATCGTTTATCATGATAAAAAAGGTCGACAGTAATCATTCGTGGGATAAAAATACTTCTCCATGATGAGGACAATACTATAACAGCTGTTAAAATATGGAACCTATTCATAATACAAAAAGTACAATTATTCATACTCATAACATTTTTAAACTGTCAGCAACTTGAATCTTTATCGTACATATAATAATTAATCGCAATTATTTTGAACACTGTAATTGTGACACCAAATTTCAATATTGTCCCATGCCTGCGCTGCATGTGCTCTAGTGAACTGTAAAGATTGTTAAAACACATCTCACTCTGACTCATTTTTGAAGCCAATATTTATTTCATAGTTTTTTAACAATTAAACTCATTCAATTGTATTTTTCACAATGATCAACATAATGTACGGCACATGTAGCTGCACCTGCACATCGAAATACTCAAATAAGATACTAACGAATTCAGTTTTAACTTATTATTATGCAAATTAGAATGGGTCAGTGCAGGAATATTAGCTCCGATTGAGATTAAAGGGCTGGTCTCCGATGTTTTTTTCTTTTTTTTTTTCTTGTTATAGAGCGTTTTATTGTCCAAGAACCAGGAAGTTCCGCATGCCTACTACATACTAGTGAACTGTAAAGATCCTTAAAAACAAATATATCTCACTCTCACTCATTTTTAAAGCCCGTATTTATTTCATAGCTTTTTATGAATTCAACTCAAATAAGATAGTAACTAATTCAATTTTAACTTAAAAATATATCAAAACAACTTGATTTTCTGTAATAAGTATAGTCAGCGTAGTATAGAGAATAAATTACATCCAGGTAGAAGTAGTAAGTTACTCAGTCATCATTGTGAGGCGTAGCATGTGAGGATAGCATATTAAGATGGCGTACATAAGCAACGAGCTTTGGTGCACCCTGTTCATGTTCTGGTGCACCCAAATGATAATTTTAGCCGCACCAGTGGATCCAACTCAAATAATAATCTGCAGCCCTGTTTTTAAATGGTCTGCAGTGGTCCAAAGTTAAGAATAACTTACCCTGATGCGATTGGATCATCCTATTTATTCACAGTGATGAGTTTATAAGTGCGTTTCCCAACTTTAAGAGACAAGAGCGGAGTTTGCCATCATGGTAAAGTTAGCAATGAGTAGCTATCTAGCTCGCAACACACTTCCTGATTAACAGACGCTTTATAATTAGATGCAGACAGAACACAGCGGTCTTATTTTTTACCTCTGGCTGCTTATACTCTACTGTACTGGGGCAAGTATTATTTTTGCTGAAATACATGGAAAATAATCATGTACAGGAGGCATATTATGCAAAATCGACCATGTTATAGTGGTTTTCTTAAAGGATTCCCTGGACGACTGAGAGATTACATAGATATAAGGTCACATGATACTGCGATTTAATGTTTAAACTGACATTCTGTTGCCAGTGTATCATTTTATTATCATTGTGGTATCGGAATCAGTATTGAGTATCGAGTGTATTCCTTAGTATCGAAATCAAGTTTGACATTTTAACATCGTGACAACACTAGTGCTGTACAGTTCTCACAAGTTCGCAACAAAACTGGTACTTTTTTGTATATTTTTCAATTTCTTAGTGACAGCCATTTGCATCTGTAATAATGAAAACACTATAAAAGGAGGGGGCGATATACTTTGATTGCTAACACGATCAACAATTGTGTCTCAAATCCTACCCATGTTCTTTGTTAATCTATAGATTTTACAGTGAAGTAATGACATAAATCAACAGTATCCATCCAATTATAAATGGTCATGGGGACAACGCTCGATATTGTCAAGTTAATGTAGGCCCATGTCTTCAACAAACAGCAGTATTGACCCCAGTAGTCCACAAATCATCTAATGCTGTATTGAGAATCTTTCAAACAGCCTGTGGCCAATGTGATGTAACCCTCTCATCATATTATGCAAGTTAGACTGGATCAATGCGGGAATATTAGCTCCGGTTGAGATTAAAGAGCTGGTCTTCGATGTTTTTTCTTCTTTTTTTTTTGTTATAAACCATTTTATTGTCCAAAAAACAGGAAGTTCTGCTGGTTCACTGTTAGCGTGCTAGTGTACGGTGACCAGATTGTGATTGTGATATTTTTAATAGTAGTTTATTTCTTTTAAAAGTTAATTAATCTGCTTAACATTTCAACATAACAAACATAATCAGCAATAATAGTGCAACAATCACTGCCGACCATAGACTGTATAAAGAAGTGAGTGTGACGTCACCCCCAGCGTTCGGCTCCAGAAGCTAGCTCATCGAGGCTAGCGGTTATCGGGGTGAATTTGGAGTCGAGTTCCATATTTGGAATTCCGACCTTGAGTATCATAGCAACCAAAGAGCCAATCCAGAGCGAGGCTGTTGATGGTAACTTCCCACTTGCACCGTTGGTTTAGCAGGGAGCGAGCGCTATCAATCAAACCTGTTGCTAATGCCAGCAGGAGCGACTTTGGGCAAACAAGGCGCCTGATTGGTCTGTTATTAATGTTCATATCTTGATATCATGGACAGGACAGGCAGTTTTTCAATGTAAAGTGAATTGGAGTCAGTGGAGCCCAGAAGCGTGTCCTAATTTGGAATACAGTGGCTAGCAGGTTAGCTATGTCCATTTATATATATACAGTCTTTGCTGCTAGCTTGTGCATGAAGTCAAACGTGCAATATATAAAAAAAAAAAACATTCTGTCTTATCGGTCGAAAAACAAATCAATAGTTTGCTCTTCCTGATGTGCAGTTACATATTTATCAGACGGTTTCATTTTGTTCAGCAATCTTTGGTCACTAATCAGATAAGAGTGGAAGCGTTTGCGTGACGTGCTTGAAATTATACTGTGTGCACACCAGTCCCATCAGAGAGTCCACAGACAACTGCTTCCTTTCCGTCGTCCACCGGCTTTACATCAGTGAAAAGATCCGCTCAATATTTGCATCATGGCATAGAAAATAACTGCAATCTTAAGTAGATCAGAGAGACATTCAATGATTTTGGAACTCGCAGAAACATGTGGTCCATTTCTCATGTGCTTGAAGTCCAGTAAAAGGTTCATCTGTGTTTTCAATGAATTTCTTTTAGATGTGTGATCTGTGCAAAAACATGGTCACAGCCTGAGAGCCAGAGAGTGGACACAAGCCTCTGCATCACTCCAGTCAGGCATCTCCTTCAGACTCATCCACATGACGGAAGAGAACTCACCCATGGGTGCGCTCCATTTCCCCAGATATTCAATACATGATCTGTACAGCCCCTGGACTCGAGCTCTTAAATGGCCACATCTGTTACCAAATCCATTCTGCTGCTGTTGGGATGGTAGTGCTTTGACTTTTAAAGGGAGAAGTAGTTTGAAGATGCTGTGGACCGGGTTTAGAGTGCTCTTCGCTTCTACAAAGGAGTCGTTTTGCCTTTCCATCTCTTGAATGTGGGAAACACACTCATTAAAGGGCCCGTATTACGCTATTTTCTGATCTTTGTTATAATGTTTCCTCTTCGACAACATACCCACAGTTGTGTTTTGTTTCACTCACACATTTAACACAGAAATCCTGCAAATTTTAGCTAAGTTGTTTTCTCAAACAGAAAACACTCTATTCCACCTTGTGATGTCATCATGTGGTAATACAGGAAGTGCTCCACCGTGTTTAAACTCCACACACCTTCACTAGAATCTTTTAGATAAGTTCAGCCTTAGAATTGCCAATCTCTACAAAGCAAAAGTTAAAAGGTAGCTGTTAACTTGAAAACTACCACTTCATGACATCACAAGGTGGAACAGAGCATGTCATGTGGTAATACAGGAAGTGCTCCACTGTGTTTTTATACTCCATACACCTTCACTAGAATCATCTGGATGATTTCAGACCTGGAATTGTCACCATTTACTGAGCTAAAGGTGAAAGGAGCTGTTAACTTCAAAACTACCACTTCATGACATCACAAGGTGGGACAGAGCATTTTGGAGATGCTGACAGGCTAATAAAGTGTTACTCAAACATGTGTAAATGAAACAATCCAGGGGTGTTTTTGATGCGGTAATATTTCAACATTTTAACATAGTTTGAAGCTCAGAATAATACATTTTGTGCTCTAAGCAAAGATGGATTATTGTTTAAAACTGTTTAGTGATCTGTTTAAGTGAGCATATCTTTCCCCTGCATCACGCCTTAGTCTCAGAAGTATTGTATTGAAGTCGTCCCCAGTGAAGGAAATAAACTTCTTTTGTTTTTCCCCAGTGTTCTTCTAAGTATTGTCTAATAGTTTCTGAATTTTCATTTGTGGCTCTTTGGTACTTTTGGTATTACGAGAGGGAACAGTTTAATGGCTTTGTGGTCGCTGCCATCTGTACAGACGCCACAATATGCAATGTGTTTAAGAGCGTCTAATGCGACTTCAACAGAGTGTGGCGCTATAATGCTCTTAATGATGGCTTCAGTTTGGGTCCGGGCGTTTGAGAACTTGTGTGCCCTATCAGAGTCCCTTTTTTTTTTTAGCAAGACAGATGTACAATCCATTGATCTGTAGCTTTAGTTAGTGCCATATGAACCATCTCGCACTCTGAGGACTTCAGGGACCAGGCTCCTGCTGGTCCCAGAGTCAGGACTAAACATGGAGAATCAGTGTTTCAGTTTTATGCAGCTAAAACCTGGAACAGTCTTCCTGAAGATGTGAGACAGACCTCAACTTTGACCATGTTTAAATCCAGGCTCGAAACAGTTCTGTTTAGCTGTGCATATGACTCAAAGGGTTTTTTCTGCACTTTTCTCTTTTAATGTTAGGTTTATAATGATTATTTGTGATTATTTATGTTTTAATTTGTTGTATTGTGATTTTAATGTCTTTCTTATTCTGTAAAGCACTTTACAAATTGTACAAATACACTAGCCTTGCTTAAGTTCCAACTTTGCACATTGAAGGGCTCTTGACCACGGCTGAAAGAGTGGTCATTTTTTCCTTAAGTCCTCCGTAAATGAGTTGCGCTTCGACATTGTTATTTTTAGCCACCATTCTTTGCGGTGCACCACTGGTGTTATTCTTTGAAATAGTGCGTTTACGTGCGTACATGCTCACGCCGTTCCTCTTACGTGTACCTCGAGTTAAAAGTGGAACAGTGACATATGCCACCGCAGCTTGACTGACATACAGTGAGTGACAGCAGGGACAGGCCAAGGACAGACAGCATGAAAATCACAGACATTTAGTTTGATTCAGAAACGTTTTTTGGTCCCAAAAGGAGGACATGTCAGGAAAAATGAGGACATCTGGTCACCCTATGCTAGTTGTAACTGGCATTATCTGAAAGTTGTGAAAAGTGCTTATAAATTCATTGTGGTGAATTTAGGATGCTAGCAGTTAGAGATGGGACAAGATCTCTTGCCACGAGATCTCGCGAGACCAAATTGCACATGGGAAAAACGATCCTGTGAGATTTTATCTTCCATCTTTGCATTTAGCAGGAGCATGAAAGGGTTAGGGGCTCACTCAAGCTCTGGAAAATTATCCATTTTTGAGCAGCTATAGCTAAAAGACTTCTCCACAAAGAGACTTATAGCTCACCTATTCAGACAAAGAACTGTTAAAACTCTGTCCCAGTTTTTATTTTGTAGTGATAGGACCAATAGTGATGCAGATAATCAGTACTAAAGTTGGTAAAAAAAAATACTAAAATTGTGTGAAATAATGTTTTTGTTACATTATTCACCAAACATTATTTAAAACAATGCAACCAGTTTAAAAATCATGTGACCAAAATTGTCCAGTTATTTCCGCATATTGTCAATTATTTCAAAACCTCGTCTTGTTCTCGTGTTTCATTGTGAACATGCCAGTTTTGTTCCACCCCTGCTAGCAAAGCATTATGAAAGTGCGGAACATTTGAACTGCTGCAGACAGTTTGAAACAAACTAGTTTTGTTTAAGGTCATAAAAGTCCAGTAGGCTACAGTGCTGTAAATACACGGTACCATCACTGCTGTTTTAAAATCCACCATATTTTAGTGTGTAGGTGCTGATCTTGAATGATGTTTATTCTTATTATATGGCCCTAGGCATGTGTATTGTAACTGCGTTCTTAACATGTGTGGAGACATAAACAGCCCATGTACGTCATGTTTCTTCTCCTTACAAATATTCCCACGCACAAGCCCTTACTACTTTAGAACTGTTGAATGTGGAAGTAAACAGAATGCAGTTGAGTAAACAAATCGTGACCCAAGAACCTTATTTTTTCCCTTCTGAATGAATGGAAGTAAGTATATTGAGAATGCAACGTAAAGGGGTCAATATGGATTTTTTGAGCTGATACTGATTTCTAATATTTGCCCTGTTGCTATTGTTGATGACCAATATTTGCAGATATTGATATTTAGCTTTTAAAATCCAAAGCAGGGCCCACAAATGTATCACAGGCTGAAGTAAAGTAACTATTTAACTTTTCACTTTTGTAAAAAATAAAAAAAGTATTTATCTGTAAAACATATCCAAAAATATCCACATTGAATATGCCGATACGGACGATACTGGAACCGATATGTCATCCAGCCCTAGTATTTTTAGCAATACAGTGGTCCCTGGTTTATTGCAGGGGTTACGTTCTAAAAATAACTCACATTAGATGAAATCCACGAAGTATCAGCTTTATTTTTTACTATTATTATATATCTTTTAAGGCTGTAAAACTCCTCACCACACACTTTATACATTTTTCTCAGACAGGCATTAACATTTTCTCACATTTCTCTCTGTTTAAACACTCTCAAAGTTCAAACCTTCGTAGATGTCTTTGTCGGTGCAGAACGTTTCATCGACATTGTGGGTTTTGTCAGGGAGAAAACTTGCAAACATACAGCACTTTAGAGTCACACTGCGATCCAACATTTATGTAAATTTGGCAGAACACATTCTGTACTGTACAGGAGACACGGAGGAGACTGATGGACAATGGTCTACAGTCCCTCAGCCAATCAGGACTACGCTGTAAACGCTGCAAAACTGCACCAAAAAATCCATGAAACAGCGAGGCCAAGAAAAGTGAACCACGATATTGCAATTGGGTAAATGCACATTTAAAAAAATATTTTAGCCATACTGAACATACTGAAATGTACTGAAAAGCAAAGTGCATTCTCTTGTGTTTCCTCCATGTACAAAATAACGACTGTATTATTAAAGCTACCATGTTTATTTGATTTTTTTTTTTTTTTTTTTACTTGGCTGGTCAATGGCTGATGTGAAATCTGTTCCCCATCCTCACACCTGGTCTTTGTTCACCTTGGCTCTTCTCGCCACACTATCAGAATACAGTAACACAGATAGCACCTAGAGGGGTGGGTCAGCTGATCTAATTATGGATGGTAGCTTTAACACTCATCAAATTATACCCTTTAATGTTTAACTATTTGCATAAAATTGGCAACAACTTATATGAATTTTGACGCTTTAATCCAGGAATAAAAACCTGTACAGCAGCAATACACTCCACCTCATCTCTTCATCTAGTGTCTTTTCAAAATCTCTTTAAACAAAGTCTGAAAGTACACTTACTTTTTTATTTGCAACAACAATATTTTCTGACAACCTGTGTTCAAAAACCGCACAGTTAAAAGTTTAGCTTCCACCAAATGTTTGTGCCTTTAATCTCTTCACCAGCCTGGCTCTCTCTCAGTTGCCCAAAGCCTTCGGGATCCCTAGGGACCCAGCCCGCCACCAGCTGGGGATTCAGGGAGATTTTTGATGTGACAGCAAAAGCTTTGAGGACATTCAGTGGCAAGATGAAGACTGAGGAGGAGATAAAAAAAAAAAGTAAAAGTAAAAAAAGCTTTGGACAGTTTTACAAAGAGTGTTCTGGTCAAAGGGCTCGGGGCAGTTTATCCCATAGAACACTCTGACTTTAGAAACTAACCACTTTGAGCCAAAATGGCGTCGGCAGAGGTCCAAGCTGAATAAATTGTAGTTTTGGCAGAATTTAGGCTGGTTTAAAGCTGCGCTATGTAACTTTTTTGGTGAAGGGTATGCTACGTGATAGTCGTCATGGAGATGTTATTGTAGAATGTTCCACAGAGCGGCATTAAACTTATTTGGTACACTATATACTATATATAATAACTACACCTTGATTATCCTTAATAATGCATAAAGTAAGACTTCATATTAATATTCTTATGTAACAGAATAACAACTAGCAGGCTAATGTGCTCTTCCCTGATTATCAGACAATAAAATGCTTCATAATTAGATGCAGACAGGACACAGTGGACATATTTTTACCTCAAAATCTGCTTATACAATATATCTGTACAAGGGCGAGACATGTTTTGTAACTTTTTCTGACTACTAAAAAGAAAAAAAAAAAAAAAAGAAATAGTAGACATGACTTTTAAAGATTGAATGTTTCTTTTATATATATATTGGTTCATTAATTTAAGATAAGACTCAACCTTGATGTCTTTTGCATCAGTGTCTCTTGCGTTGCCACTGGTTGAATTTGCGTCACCGACAACTATTGTGATTCCAAAGCCTTGGTGCGGTACTTGAACCAATGATCCACTCAGTTCTGAAAAAAGTACATGAGTCTAGTACGCTTGATAATACTGCTCAAAGTGACAGTTGTAAAAGAACTATTTCAGTGGAAGAAAACTATGTCTGTCTCATCTGCCTTGTAGTGGACCTTTAACTGACTTTTTTTTCGGTCTGCATTTTATAATATATAGTTTTTTGGGTTTTTTTTTCATTTTTGAGTTCATTTTTGACAATCTCTTATTTAGTAAATCAACCTTATTCTTATTCTTTATACTACTTTAATATTAAAGGTTCTGTACTAGATTTTTTCTGTGTTTTTGAGCAAAATTAGTCTTGCTCTTGCACAGATATATTGTATAAGCAGCTCTTGAAGTCAAGATAAGCTCGCTATGTGCTGTCTGAATCTAATCATACAACGTTTTATCTGTGATCAGGTGGTGTGTGTTAGCATGCTAGTTGCTGTTAGCGTTACCGTGCTGGCAAAACTCCACTCTGGTCACTGAAAGTTGTGGAAAACGCTTATAAACATGTTGCGGTGAATAATGAGGAACGCAAAAGGGAAGTGAGAACTTTATCCCTCTGCAAACTGTTTAAAATGAATTAGTTCTTTTTTTCATGTCTTAAAAACGGTAAAAAAGTCGAATGTCCTTTACCCAAAAAAACATAGTACTTGGACAAATGATTTCACTGACCACTTATTTTAAATCCTGCCAAACTCACATAAGTCTATTTACATGATACAAAAACGTCATTACTCTTGGTGATTTTTGCTCAACTGAACAGGTTTAAAAGGTTTATTTCAACACAAAGCAATGAGAGCCGCTGGTAGAAAATAATGCCCGTCTGAAAAATTGACATGAGAGGAAAATCCATAGAGTTCCAGGCGGTGTGTGAGTGTGTGTGTGTGTGTGTGTGTGTGTGTCTGCAGTTTAATTTTGAAGCCTGGCCTTTCTGACCCTGTGTTCTGTTCAGGTGGGAGATCTCACAGGAAATGTCAAGATTTACTCAGAGCCGCTCGTGGTGTATGTCTTCATTACATTGGGTATGGGCAATGCAGAGAGTTTGATTTAAGAATTATTCGCGTTTAAAACGACTTTTGGTACTCCACAGTTTTGGTCTTTTGCGTTGTAGAATGTGTAATAGTGTAGTGCATGGAAACGGGTGACAATAAGGAAAATAATAATGTTGGGATTTATTACAGTGCCTTTTAAGACACCCAAAGTGCTTTAAGGATGGACAATATATCGGCTGATTTTGATACAGATTTGTCGATATTGGTATTGGCTGATTTGTGCTGCTCTATTCTCTGTTTGCCCTTTAATGAGTCAAAATGAAAATAGAAGAGTGTTATAAGGCTGTATGTTTGTAACACATTAAATCCCACATTATATTCCAGATAAATATATATATATTTTTTAAGTTTATGATTTTTACTTCAGCGTAAGATATATTGTGGGCCTTGCTGTGGATTTTAGAATCTAAATTTTAGTTATCAGCCACAGCAGCAGGTCAAATATCAGAAATAGGTATCGGCTCAAAAATTCCATATTGACCCATGGTAAAGTACTATTGTAGCCACAGCTGCCCTGGGGTGAGAATCTGCACCATCAGCCCCTCCGACCATCACCGACACTCGTAAACACACTGGAACTGGAACAGCATTAAAAATAAATAAATTAATAAGTAATAAGTAATAATAATAATAATAATAATAATAATAATAAATATCTGGTATCATGGGCCACAGAAAGGTTATATTTATGCTATTTAAAATTATAATTAAATTGCCATTTTTATTCTTTAAAAAAAAATAAAAATTCTAGTCCCCTACCCCACCTCTAGTATCCTCTCCCCTACTCCTGTCTGCTCCTATCCCCTCTGAGAAGCCTTATACCTGGACCCTCTCTGTTACACCTGTCACCTCTTTACCTTTTTCCTCACCGAAACCCGATCTGATGTGTCCCTCAACCCACAAAGGGAGCGTCTGGGGCGGGGGGCATATCTCCCACTGCCCCTCGTCTCCCATTGTTATCGTCTGTGCTGAGGGAGAGCCACGGTCCACCTCCTGTATTATTACACCCAGCTGATAAGAACTCATCTCTGCACAAAGGAAGCTGATACCTGCCCGGGGTTGCCATGTACTCACGGCGAAAACCAGGACAGATAGAGTTTCATCTCATGTCCAACGAGATAACAGTCCGCCGCCTTGTCTAGTAGAGGTTCAGAGATGGTACAGTCAAAGGCAGGTCAATTACATGGGATATTAAAGGAGAGGAGACGTGGGAGGTTAGATATGGAGGCCATTTTGGAATATACCACAGCGCTGTTTCGAAAGTTGAGTGTGTTAAAATGGTCATAGAAACAGAAATCTGATCTATATTATAATTTCCTCATTGAAAACACACCTGGAGTTGTGTTTTGTTTCATTTACACATGTTTAACACAAAAACCCTGCGTATTTAGACTGAGTTCTTCTCTCAAACTGAAAACACTCTATTCCACCTTGTGATGTCATCATGTGGTAATACAGGAAGTGCTCAACTGCGTTTTTTTTTAACATCATAACTACATCGTAACTAGAATCATTTGGATAATTTCAGCCCTGGAATTGCCAATCTCTACTAAACAAAAGAGAAAAGGTAGCTGTTAACTTGAAAACTACCACCTCATGACATCACAAGGTGGAACAGAGCATTTTGAGCTTTGGAGATGTAGACAGACTAATAATCCAGGATTACTCTAACATGTGTGAATGAAACAAAACACGAGTCTAGGTGTGTTTTTGAGGAGGTAACAATATTTTAACATGTCTCAAAGATCGCAAGAGTCAATTTTGCGTAATATAGGACCTTTTAAAATGTATAATACCTATTCCAACAGGTAAGCTTTAACTTCTTCTCTTGCAAAAACTTGATTTAATCTGATTTTCCAACAAATATGTCTCTCCAAAAATCTTACTAGCCTAATTCTTTCTTTCTCCGCCTATTTTTGTGTGCTTTTGTTCAGGCAGTTGGTAAATTTTTCATGTAGGCCTTTAGAGCAGGATTCTTTCAAGCTGTAAGCTCTAAATATACCATCTTACCTCTTAATTTAGATACAACGTTGGTTCAGTTTGCACCTATGAGATGGGAACTGAATAAACCCTATACAACATCCAGTAAACTTTGAACTTGTGTAACCTGGAGTTTACGATGGCCTCCTCGAACCTTAAGGTGCTAGTCAGGTACTTGACAGCTGTGATGGAGAGGCTGTCAGAGAAGAATAGAACAGAACGTCTCAAAACTAGTCTAGGGTAAGTTAATGAGGCTGATGCAAGTTTCAGGGTATAACTTCTGCCAGAGGGCTACTACTTTTATATTCAAAATTACTTGCTGCAACATCTCAAGTTCAAAAACATTGTCCAGGTGACTGCCTTTAAAAACTTTTCTACCATTAATTGTTGATTCTTGCAGGCATTTCCTCGATTTATTACCTATTGTGATCCCAATCATCAGATGTAACAGTGAACGTGGCCCCAACTATCAAATCCCTGCAAGAGTGTGGGGGTTTGAGTCCAACGACACTCCTGCATAAAGCATAAAAAGCATAAAAAAAGGGGCTGGATCAAAGGTTTTCCACTCCAGGTCCCTCCCTTTAACAGACTGGTACTCTCAGTCACAGGCAGTACTGACAGTAGACAGTAGTGTTTGCCCACTGATGTTGGCGGTTCCAATCCCGCTCTCGACAGAAACATCATTGGCTGAGCAGTCAGATCCACTGACTTGTAGGTTGGCGGTGCAATTCCAGCTCCCAAAGATGAATGCTGTTGTTGTGTTCTTGAGCAAGACACTTAAAACACCTCGTCCCCAGTGTCTGCGTGCACTGGTGTATGAATGTGTGTGTGAAGTGGTTCCTTGATGAAAAGCACTTTGAATGATTTGAAGGTGGAAAGTGTGACCAGTTACCACGATCCTGAGAACTGAAGAATTGAAATGGAATTGAAGGACTAGGGCTGCATGATTTTGGAATAAATCAAATTATGAAACATTTCAAAGTGTGAAAGGTTTTAGAGTGAAGAGGTTTGGCCTGAAGAAGCCGCTCGGGTGAGTGAGGAAACATCTTCACTCTAAACAGTTTGTCCTTTTGCTGTGGATTATACCTGGACAACTGAGGGATTACAGAGACAGCAAAATTAGATTCATAGATCATTCACACACGTTTGAATAACCCTTTATTACTAGTCAGTCTAGCCCAAAAATGCTCTGTTCCACCTTCTGATGTCATGAAGTGGTAGTTTTCAAGATAACGGCTATGTTTAGCTAGTTTAGTTCAGTAGATATTGCTAATTCCAGGGCTGAAATGATCCAAATGATTCAAGTGATGGTGTGTGGAGTTTAAAAACAGAGTGGAGCACTTCTTGTATTACCTCATGACATCACAAGGTGGAATAAAGTTTTTCCTGTTTGAGAATGAAGCAAAACACAACTCCAGGTCTGTTTGTGATGAGGAAACAACATTATAACATAAAATAGTGAAATGTTTTAACATATGAACTAGTGAACAAATACCCAAGAACCCCATGCATTTCAGAACATGTATAGGTCTAAACAACAGGTACAATATTTTCTATTTAAAAAAAGGATGTTTTAACTGTGCATCCAAGTCATTTCTGACAAACCTCTGAGCGCTAGGTAGAAACAAACGTCTTAGCTTCTCTATTAAACTCATTGTACATTCCAGTGAGACTTGGCTTCCTGTCTGACTGGCTCTTATTGCTTTTTGCAGTTTGAGTTGAGGGCTACAAATGAGCTCTGAAAAAGTGACCGGGGCTAAAACACACTGCACTGACCTTTAGCTAGCGCACAAATAGAGCCGACCAGCACAAGAAGAGAACGCTGCTTCGAACTCAGTCCTCTATAATTTATACGTGCGGGGTAGGGGGACTACTCCGGGCAAGAGGTTCGGTCATTAACTTTAGTGACACGAAGCTCATGACCTTTGAGGAAGAGAGAGGAGAAGACAGAGGAATGAGCGTACAACTTTCGGTAATGCATAGTTAAGGGACCATGTTTTAATCGCTAACTAGGCCTGTGACGATAATTACTGTATTACTCATTGTTCAACAGTGGTGGATGAAGTACTCAATGCTCTTACTTCAGAAAAGTGCACTGGAGCAAAAAAAAACAAGTACCCGGTTAAAAATGCACTTGAAGAGTAAAAAGTAAAAGTATTTCGTGCAGAGTTTGAGATCTATAATAAAGCTTCACATGTATTGATTTTGATGCTGAATTGTGCTCAGTTTGGTTCAACAGAAATAATTGAGCTGATCATTTTTGTTCTGGCTGATTTTATTTATTTTTTATTTTACTTTTTTGTTCAAATTATGAAGTTGATAAAAAATAAACCCTCTGCCTTTTCATCAGATCTCAAATAGTAGTAAAAAAAAATACTTTTACTTTTCAGTCCAGTTAAAAAATGTAGCGGAGTAAAAAGTACAGATACCTCACTACCTCTCAGATGTAGTAAAGTAAAAGTATTCACTTCAAGTAAAGATACCTAAACACTGTACTTTAGTATAGTACTTCACTACTTTTACTGTGTTATGTTCCACCACAGTTGTTCAATATATAAAAGATGTAACCATAATTTTTGAGGGCCAATATTTATCCTGGGTACTTTTACTTTCTACTAGAGGGGAACTTTGTTATTTTTTTTCTGTACTACTGTCCTATTAGAGTTGAGATGTAGAGGGTAGAACGTATAACTTCTATTTTAACAGTATGGCTCATGGGTGATTATATAGATTAGTTTCAATATCCTCATTTATCGTCTATATTTATTCAGCAATACTGTATATATCATGCTTCAAAATGTAATATCGTGACTGGCTTATTGATAACAAAGTGGTTTATATGTTAGCTAGTAGTTTGTCCACTCATCTGAAGTTTGACGGTTTGAATCCTGCTGTTTGAGTGGTCTGATTCACTGACTTACAGGTTGCCGGTGCGATTCCAGCTCCCACAGATGAAGGCTGTTGTTGTGTCCTTGGGCAAGACACTTAACCCAACTCTCCCCCCACTGAATGGCACAATATACAATGCTAAGTAAAAGTGATTAAGAGAATACAAAACAGTCAGTGGCTAAATCGTCATGCATAATAATCCATGAATATGTACTTTTAATTGGGGCTACAGAATTTGAATGGACGCAATTAGCAACTCGCACAGGCTGCAGTTTTTGAAGTACCATAATTTCCTCCGCAAACAACAAAATGTTCTGTCTTACTCCGCTAACTAAAAAGTGCTAACCCTGTAGTTCAGATCTGTACAAACATGTTCTGAAAGGTAATTCTTGTATTTCTTTGTCAGTTCATATTTCAGTATTTTAGTCAGTTCTCCTGGATGTTTAAGATGTGAACTTTGAGCAGAATTATTTTATAAAATGCAAATCACAATTTTAATCTCAATGCTGACATAGATATAGGTAACTATGCTTTTCCTAGAAGTTAGCCATTAATATCCTGAATTTCTCCACATGAATTTAGCTGTAGTAGTGATTCTGAAGTTGTGGTACATGGGGGTACTAGTTTGGCCTGGCATACTTTAAATCTGCTTTATTCTTAGTTTAAAGGTGAACTGTGTACCATTTCGGGTGGAGAGTCTACCACCCGCTTGTCTCTTTGGAGATGTTATTTCTTTCCCTGGAACGTTTCCGAGCATGGAATTAAAATATATGCCATAAATTTCAGACTATAGAGTGCACCTGAATATAAGCCGCACCAGCTAATTTTGAAAAGAAAATCAGTTTTGTACATAGATAAGCCGCACCTGAATATAAGCCGCAGGTTTTCATGTTCTGACATTAGATATTAACTCAGAAAGACGGTACGTGGAAGTTTTTTTTTAAACTTTGCCTGAAAATCAACAATATGGCATTGGCATGCTTTTAGCTTTTATTTCCTCTGAAAGCTTTTGTCGTCTTTTTACATTGACTAAGTTCTTCCCGCTCCCACCTCCAACGCCGCACCATCGGTTCATTAATGCCAAACTTAATGCCTATTTCCTTCTTTGTGCACGTGCAGGCTCTATTTCCTTCTTTGATGCGAGCTTACTTGCAGCGGCTCTATTTCCTTCTTCCAGATCCATTACCTTTAACTTAAAAGCTGCATCATTTGCATTTCTTCATGTGTTTTCCATGATGAGGGTTTGTGCATAAGGCGCAAAATGACAGTTCAAAATCAAAACTAGTGTATGTATTCTTCAGCGCATAATCTTTCCCCACGTCAGTCTCATTTTTGCGTTTACTGCTACAGAGTGCCCCCCGGTGGCCATTAGCCAGTAAAAATCTATAAATTAGCCGCACGGTTGTATAGGCTGCAGGGTTCAAATAATGTGGGAAAAAAGTAGCAGCTTGTAGTCAGAAATGTACAGTATCTATCAAGACAAGCAGGTAACACTAGTAGATTAAGTTACAGGTCGGTTCTGTGGAGAGATGTTCGTGTGCATGCGTTGTTTGATTGTTATGATTAAATGTTTGCACTTTACTTTAAAAACACAGAGGAGCTTCATGGATTGCAGCGTGATAAATGGTCACATTTTTATGCAGTGCTTTTCCACCATCAAAGCGCTCAAATCCTCAAATCTCTTTACATCAAGGGGTCACTCAAACGTTCACACACTCTTACGCCAGTGTACAAAGACACAAGATGGGTTAAGTGTCTTGCCCAAGGACACAATGTCAGCATTCTTCTGTAGCAGCTGGAATCGCTCTGCCAACCTGTGGGTCAGTGCACCAATGATGTTTATATCTATAGCGGGATTTGAACCAGCACCCTTTGGATCAGTGGAGAAACAATCTACTGTTAGTTTTCTTCTTTCTGTCTATAGTAAGTGGCATATTTTTGCATGCAGAAATAAAATAAATCCAAGACTTGCATAATGATTATAAAAGTATGAATTTCAAACATTAATATCACATAGCTGCTCATTTGTGTTAATGCCCTGAAAAAGTTTATGTGAAAAGGAGTCAGGGTCAGCTAGAGCACCGCTGCATATTTAGTAAATAACAAAAACACTAATTACTAATTGCACAGTTTAGTTTTCGATCACACGCTTACCTGACCTAGGCCTTTCTCTGCCTGTGTAAAAGGACAGTCTAATTATAGTGGAAACACATACGGCCAAAGTTCAGCTGCACATTTTGGTTTGAAAATTTCTCTTTTTGTTCACTCACAGATGAAATTGCTGATATCACAAGGTAGAATACTTAACTAATGATTTACACATATGTACATGGCTAAACTTTTAATACTACTTACTTGCGTACATTTTAACAGCAGTACTAAGTAGCAGTAGTAGTAGTAGTAGTAATATTACATTTTTATAATCAAGTAAAAGTACAGATACAGAAGCCTAGAAGTACTTGAGTAAAACTGCCACACATAGTCAGTTTTATTTACATGTTGTTAGCCCAGACCTGAAGTCGTGTCTTATGCAGGATGTCACCATGGCAACCAGAAAAATAACCTCTCAGCCGTTTCAGCAGGTCTCATAAAGATGTATACTTTCTACTTTCGAGTCCATTTAAAAAATGAAGTAGAAATTAGTTAAATGTACAGAAACCGACTGTTAAATGTAGAGTTAAAGTAAAAAGTATCCACTGTAAAAGTGACTGAAGTACATATACCAACATTTTTTTTCTGAAGCTCATTTCTTTTTTTAACTTTTGTACTTTGTTACCTTGGCCCTGATAGTTAGTTATATGGATATCGAAAAAGAGCTTTTAGTTTTTACTTTTGATGGCAGTCTTAAAAGCATTTTCTGTATTATGTCAATCACACAAACCAGTCTAAAGCTGAAGCAAAAAAGTTGTTAAAAAGCTTTATTGGGAAGTGCACAGTTAGCATGCTAATTGTTGTTAGAACAACCATGACATCAATACTCCACTGTGGTTTCTGAAAGTCGTAAAACATGCTAATAAACTCATCACAGTGAATAATTAGGATGCTCAGAATGCACAGGGTCAGTGAGCAATAACGTCAGACCACTGCCAACAGTTTAAAATGAACTACTTCTGTTTTTCACGTTTTTAACACAGTAAAAATTAGGTACAGCACCTTTAATTAAGTACTTACAAACCCTGAGTCATTCTTAATAAACTATTTGTTCATTATACCGTAGGGTTTTCAAAAGTATCTAACATCAGATATTAATTGATAGTAAAACTAGTATCAGGACTAAATACTCATTTGAGCAGGTATCAGTGTCTAAAAAGTAATATACACAGGACAGAAATGAACCTTTCCTGAATAGCTTTAGAATGATCCTGAGCTGTATCAGAACAAGTACAAGACACATACATATTTTCCAAAGTATAAGTTGCACTGGAGTATAAGTCACCCTAGCCAAAAAAAAATGCATAATAAGGAAGAAACAAACATATATTTTACGTATAAATTGCATCTGAGTATAAGTCACACCCCCAGCCAAACTATAGAAAAAAGTGCAACTACTTACCTGTATATAAGACCACATGATAATATACTAGAAAGTACTATAATTTAATGTTAAATTTAAATCACATTCTACTGTCTAAAAAAAAAACAAAAAAAAAACCCCACAAAAAAACGGTATTGTGTTTTTTGTTTTTTTTTTTGTTTTTTTTTTTTTTAATTTCAGAATGAGTATTGAGTATCAAGTCTATTTCTTCACATCAAAATTTAATTTAAAATTAATTTAAGATGGTGGCACTATTATCCAGCCTTGATTCATGCTAAGGCTAATTAAGATGTAGTTATTATAATGTGGTACCTCATTCAAGTTTAGTTTTGTCTCAGAAATAGGCAATACAATTTTAGGTTCACCAATTTATTTTGTACATAATGACATTAGGTTTAAATACAGCCTACTCCAGTGTACAGCCCCCATCTTATGAGATCCTGGGCTTGTATCATTGCTTCTCCGTGGGGGTTCCTCTCTTTCTCCCTCTTCTCTCCTTCTCTTTTTCTGTCTCTCTCGCATCACGCCATCACTGCTCTTAACGTCCCGCTGTGGCTCTGATTGCTTTCTGATTGGATACTCCACGACAATGACTCAGTTGAGCCGCCACACTCAAAAAATACATGTTCACTTTAAGTACATGTATTATGTCCTCTTTTTTCTTGTGAATGTCTCATGGTCAAGCACAGCTCAAACGGGGAATCTCAAAACCTCCCACAATTCAATGGAAAAAGTCGAAGACAAAATGCATAAAGTTAAAGCCAATGTTTTAATTCTTACAGGTAACTTGACTTGTGTGTCTGTATTATGTATTTTATTAATATAATTGCCATCACATACTGTTTTGTTTTTTTTAATAATTTTTTTTTTTTTTTTTTTTTTACAATACAGTACAATAATATTTTGTCATTTGTTTCATTGTAGGAGAAACTTTGAGGTTCTTTAAGAAAAGTTCATTCCAAAGTTTCATCCAGTTTTCAAACAACTCCGTCTGCTTTGCTTGTACATCCATAAATCTCATGATGGGACTTTGGTCTGATGTGATGAGGGTCGAGAAATCCCTGGGTGCGTTACCATGGCAACGGCGAAGACGAACTTCTCAGTTTCATAGGTCGATCTGTAATACCACAAGACATTACTTTTAGGTTATAAAATGCGAAATACTTATCCCAAGGTGACCAAAAGCATGTTTAAAGGGGAATTAAAGTCACATGAATGCATAAAATGTGTTCTTTAAATAAAATCTGTCATATGCACTTTAATCCCTCACGTTGGTTTCCTAAAGTGGATTGTCCTTGCCACAGTCAGTTAAACACGTCATATTACGGGAGTTACTTGTCGTGGACTCTTGCCGGAGTTGTCACCGTACAGGTTTACACAGTGTTTAAAAGTGTTTGATTCATTTGGACATGGGACTCGGCGTGCAGCGGCTGTCAGCTCCCAAAAATGAAGCTTGTAATAATAGATGAAAGCCAAAAGGAGAGTGTAGTATTTGGGTTTGTGACAGCGCTCAGTGTCAGGAGAGACAGCAGCTCAGACACACAGCAGCCCCATGTCGGGTTTCTCTAATCTCAGAAAGTTTTCAAATGCATCGTAGACACTCTCATCTGCAAATATACACATCAAGTAGCTGCACGCAATTTGTTTTCTCTACGTAGTTTAGCAAAGTTTGTCCTACTGCAGCACAGATGTATTGCATAAGGAGCTCTCGGTGTTGCAGCTGTTAGCATGCTAGTTGTTGTTAGCTTTCCTGTGTTACCAAAACTCCACTTTGGTCTCTGAAAATTGTGAAAAGTGCTTATAAACCTATCACGGTGAATAATTAGAATGCTTGTAATGCATGAGGAATAATGTTAAATTTGACTAGTTCTGATTTTCCGGTTTTTGAAACAGTTTGTCTGAAAAATAAAGGAAACTCCCACACACTGTCTCACTCTTAATGCAATTTTATTCTTCACAACGTTTCGGTAGCTCTGACCTTCCTTAAGTATGAGAACAGCCCCTTCCGCTCCCCTTATATCAGTTAAGGGACCGCCCCCTTCAGTTTAATCAACCAATAATAGTGAAGACACATACATTTACAATCAGACCCCAATATACCTGCAAGATTGTGCATAATTCACTGTACAAATGTTTTTTGTGAGTTAAAATGCATGGATAATAACTAGAAAAATATAAAGATTATTATCAGAGCGACCAAAACGTTGTGTAGAATAAAATTGCATTAAGAATGAGACAGTGTGCGGGAGTTTCCTTTATTTTTCAGACAAAGTGCTTCTCCTCCCACGCACCTGTCGCCCAGTCAGGTCAGAGTCAGATACACAAGGATTTACTTTTAATCTAACTGTACTTCACATTCACACTTTTCTGATGAATTATGTGCAGCAAGTTTTTTTTTTTTCCTTCTTCTTGAATTTTCCCTGAATTGTGATGTCACAGGTAGAGACCCTGCACCGTTTTAAAGTTCATAAATCATCGCCAGATTGGTTTTAAGCATTTGTAGCATCAAAACATGTTCATTACTGCTGCATGCTTATGTTAACATGCCGGGGCACGTTCCTTAATTATCTAATATTAGCGTTTCTTTTTTTTTTTTTTTTTTTTTCCTGTGGTAATTCCCTCTGTTTCCAGTAGATTCCAGATTCCAGTTTGAGGAGTGCCGGAAAATAATGTCTGCTTCTTTACAAAGGCCATATTTTAAGTTCTAAGTATTCACGAATATGTTTAAAGGCCAGTACTGTATTAAAAAGTTGGGTGTCCTTCGCGTGCTCCAGTTTGTCCAAAGCCAAACCTAGTGATCGTTAACTTTAAGATTTACACAAAGAGACATGAAAAACAAATGTACTGCCTTTGTGCTTTAATCAGACTAAAAACTGACACTTCTGGTTGAAATCTGCACAGATGTCTCAGGGATTATAGTGCAGTGAATTTCACCAAAATGTGTGAATGCTGCTGCCAAGCGACTACTGTGAACACACATTTCCTTTATGCATGCATTCATCACACCAGTTTGATGTGTACACATACTGGCACCAAGGAAACGCATGTCTATTTAAAGATATACTGGAACTTTTATGGTGGAAGGTATAGGCAATCTGTGGAGATCTGTGTTTTTATATATATTTTATTTAATATGCCACAGTATGGGGAATTGTCTGCTTGTTACAGTTCTTCCACCAAGCTCCAATCAATTACACTCACTATTATTCAGGTACAATCAAAATCAATCAATCAATACATTATTTTATTTCATTTAAAGGTGTTGTACCTTATTTTTTCTGTCTTAACCCATTTTAAACGGTTTGCAGTGGTCCAAAGTTCTTCCTCACTTAACTTATGAATTCAGACCATCCTAATTATTCACCACGATGAGTTTATAAGCTCCATTCACAACTTTCAGCGACAAGAGTGAAGTTTTGACATCACAGTTAAGCTAACAACTGGTATGTGGACGCGCACTACAATAGTCCTTTTAAAAGATGCAGCTTTTAAAGATGCAGACAGTACATAGCAGACTCATTTTGACCTGAAGAGCTTATTATACAATATATCTTTAATGGGGCAAGACAAATTTGACCAAAAGCCATTGTAATGTAACTGTAGCCATCTCCTTTTGTCATCTGCTTCCCTTGTCTCCTTCTCTTGTGTCCTTCCCTCATATCCTCCCTTGTTTTGTTAACTAGCCTCCTCCCCTTGTCTCCTTCTCTTGTGTCCTTCCCTCATAGCCTCCCTCCTGTTACCTCCTTCCCTTCCCTCCTCTCATTTACTTCTTTCCTTAACGCGGATCCTTCCCTCCTCTCCTTCCTTTGTTTCCTTCCCTTGCTTCCTCCCCTTTCCTCCACTCCAGTCAATCTGACAAATCCATTAGGGCTCCATTAGAGTGACTTTATGAAAAGGAGCTGTATTACTCCAGTGAGGCTCTGACAGTCACGTCATAAATAAGAGCTGATGGTAATGACAGGCTCCATTCTCTGCTCACTACACGGACACCTACCTCTGCATTTATCACTGTAAGCCCGGGAGGGGGGGTCTGTACTGGGAATGCTCCGGTTCATTCTTAAACACCTGTCTAAGGGTTTTGACTACATGAGCATGGGTAGTAGTGACAGTTATTCTCACATTTTGGCTGGTGCGTTTAAGATTACAGCTAAAATGTTCAGTAGAAAACCAACGTGTAATTGGTCTTGCTGTGAAACGCGATGACATGAAACAAAGTGGGGTTGCTCAATTATGGGAAAAATAATAATCACTATTGTTCAAGTCATTATTAAAATCCCTGCTATCTGCATGCTGACTTCTTCCCTTAAACCGGAAACACTCTGTTCTACCTTGTGATGTCATGTGGTAATACAAGAAGTGCTCCATTGTGTTTTTAAATTTCATACTCTTTCACTAGAATCATTTGAATGATTTCACACCTGGAAGTGCCAATCTGTACAAAAAAAAAAAAGGTAAAAGGTAGTTATCTTGAAAATTACTGCTTCATGGCATTACAAGGTGGAACAGAGCATTTGAGCTTGATGTGGACAGTGAAATAATGCAGGATTACTCAAAACATGTGTGAATGAAACAAACTACAGCTCTGAGGATGTTTTCAAGGAGGTAACAGCATTAAAGCATGGATGGAAGCTCACAATAATCAATTTTGAGTAATAAAGGACGTTTAATCTATAAAGACCCTGTTGGTTTGTAATTGTTTCCCTTTCTTATGTTAGCGGCAATGCATTTTCAATGGGAGTTAGCATTAGCGCCCACTGATCACAGATTATGAAAAAACAGCAGTTTTGGTGACGATCACAGGATCACATGCAAATGACACTAGAGCCTCGTTAGAAAACATTACCACATGTACTGCAATTTTGCGCAGATTATGAACATTAGCGATTAGTGCAGAAATTAGCGTACATGCTAATGTCTAGAATGAATGAGTAATGCACTGTAAAATGCTTTGGGTGTCTGGAAAAGCTCTATACAAATCAAATGCATAATTATTATAATCCCTACAATGCTGATGATATTTTCAGTCCAGCAGACTAAAATACTCCTCTTCAGGAGCAACATTTAAGAGAACTATTTCATTTTAAATGGTTTGCCGTGGTCCAAAGTTGTTCAGTGCACTTCCTGGTTTATGGGCAATAAACACGTCATAATTGCTTTATAATTTGATGCAGACTGATGTTGACCCTGAGACCTGCTTTCACAGTATATCTGTATCTGGCCTGGGGCAAACATTTCACCTTATTACATGAAAAGGGTCCTCCCCTTTAATATTAGTCGTTGACAATTTATCCCCACCTGTTCTAAAAATAGCATCAGTATATGTTTGGTGTGACGCTGTCTTCGATTGAACATGGGTGTCTTCTCCTCAGACCTTAAATACCCACGAGGTGACAAATGGCAGCCGTACCTCAGCGTTGACCCTGTGCACTGGGCTTTCAGAGGCTGTTTGGTGGAGGGTTTTTCCATTACCAGTGACGACCTTCAGAGCAGCGCATCCTATCTGTGCAGCGCTCAGCTACTCTGTGGAATAACAGAGAGCAGAGGTTACACTGACGGAGCAGGCTGGTGAAGGAAATCTGTAAAGAAGTGGTAATATACTGTAGATGTAGGGTACACAGCACCGGGATATTGTCGTCACACATCATAAAATTGTAGCCTAATGTTAAACCAATGGAGAGTTTAAAATGCTAAATACTAAATTTCATGTTCATTCAAAAGTATTCTAACAATATAGTGTGATAAATGTATTTACCAGTAGTGATCCCGCTGCTCGTTGGTTCGTTCCACTCTCTATGGGTGTTTTGCTGCTTCAGATGTGGCGGATTTCCCTGGCTGTTTTTACCTCAACCTTGAGCACTTTCTGACGCACGCCAAGCTTTTACGGGGACTCCCTAAATGCTTGCCGTGTCATCCAAAAGCAGAACTTGACATTCTATTGCAACCATGGCAACGCACTTTTGTTTTCCTATTCACCTGACCTGCTAAGTCTTAAAACGGACATTTTTGACAAGACAACGCAAATTTAGACCTAAAATCGTACCAAAGACACATTCAGCTTTCTTTAATTTTCCATTGATGCATCTGGGTGGCACCATTTTTCCCCAAACACAGAATGGCCAAACCATGATTATGTTTTATTTTTTCACTATCAGGTTATGGTTAGTATCAGGGTTAGGTTTTAGGAATGGGTAAGTTTAGGGTTTTTTATTAGGTCTGCTAACCAGGTCTAAGCTAAATTGATCTGTAATTTTTAGACAAGAGTAAATTATAAACAGGCTAAATAAAAGTATTAGTAACTGTATTTAACGGCTCACAATAATTACTGTAATTACATCTGCTGATTATGAAATTAACTCACTCTCCATGGAAAGCACTTAGTTAGCTTTGATTGACATGGAACATTAGGCCCCGCCCCTAACCAAATGCCTAGAACTTTAGTTAAATGACTGTAATCCCTTTTTAATGTGAGATGAAACACATGTTGATCACATGTCCATTATGTTTCATGTGATGTGTCTTGGACCTTTAGACTGTGTAAAGAAGTGTGATGTCATTCATAGTGTTCAGCTCCAGCCAAATGAAGCTTATCGAGGCAAATTTGGAGCCAAGTTCCATATTTGGAATATCGACAGCTAGTATCATAGCAACCAAAGAACCAATCTGGAGTGAGACTGTTGAAGGTAACGCCCACACCCACACCACTGGTTTAGTGGTGCTTGGCAATGCTGTCAATAAAACCTGTTGCTAACGCTTGCGGGTGCGACCTCAGAGAAGGAAGGCGCCTGATTTGTCTGTTGTTAATGCTCATAAGTTGATTTGCAGGCACAATAGCGAAGGATCATGTAGAGCGGGTTAATGCAAACATTTTAAGACCAAAATCACAAGTCTGACAGCAGCAATTACAGAGAGAGAGGCGACAGTTTTTCAATACAAAAAGATTTGGAGCCAGAGTCGATGGAGCCGGAAGCAACGCCAATGCTCACTTGCTATTTGGAATGTGACAGCTAGCAGGTTAGCAATATATGCAGTCTATACTTGGACCAAGAAGTGACATCACACTTAACAATACGATAGCAGGCTTTTATTGCACGTATCGGATGTGTGAGTGTTAAATTAGCCTTTAAGTAAGTTTTTTTGGTATTTTATAAGGACATACAGAGATCATTAGTTTACATTTTGTTCACTGTAAACTACAACACTGATCTTCCGAATACAACTTAATAAACACAAGTACTCGTGTGGTAAGCTGCTTATGCTCCACCACAGTCTGACAGAAACGATTCTGCAGAATAACCGATGAAACTGTAACTTGTTTGGTAGCTATCCAAACCTCAGAAAGGTGTGTTAGCATATGTTCTTAGTCATCTTACTGTCCCCACGAGCTTAGGCTTGTCAGAACTGTTTCCAAAGCAAATCCTGGAAGTCTGAAATGAGCAGATGACAGGTCAGGAGTAAATAAATAGCAGATGTGACAGGTGGCAAATTGAGACTTCTGCTCGGGAAAAAAATAAAATGTTACTTTGAAATTTTTTGGATGATGAAAAATGTGTTTCGACTTGTCATTCTGGGAGGATATGTCATTAAACTTGGCGAAGCTACGGTTTGGTTACAAAGCTGCAAAAGCCCGGAGGAGTGTCTGCTGCTACCATTTATTTCCCAAATACAAGTTCCTCTCCGTCACCCCATTCAAAAGAGCGCAGTGCCGGCAGGATGTCCATATGGTTGAGGGTTTTTCTCCCCCCCCACTTCCATCAGCGCCGCCCTCGTGCCCTTGAGCAGCATCAAAGTCCTGGCTTCCGCTCACATGCCACACGCTATTAGGCTGGTTCCAAAACAAACCCAAACGTACAGCTCCCTAGGGCCTATCCTCGCTGCTTTTATTTAACTTGACAAATAGCCGGATTCGCGTGCGGTGATACAGTAAGTTTGTTGGTGTGATAGAAGGCTGGTTAAATGGAAGCGGAGAGGGGGGGACAGTTGTTGCATATAAGGACTTGGATTCAAATTCAAGGCAGCTAAAAGGCGCATTACGTAACTTTTCTGATGAGGGGACTGTCACCTGTGTTTGTCTTAAAATAGATTGTTTAAATGGTAACAGATAACACATTTAAATCACCTTGGTTACCATTTCTCATACTGAAAATGTTATATTCGCCCAAAACGACGTATTGACATGTTTAATAAGTTTCTGTTTTATTTTTGAAGCTCTGAGTCCCACGTCACTTTGCTCCCCGCGCTAAGTCACTCCCCTTTCAGAGCGGCATCACAATCCAGCATTCCACTAATGAAACTACTCCACATCGCGCCAGGTTTGTGAAGTTGTAGTATATTGTTTTGTTTCATGCTTGTGTATATTTATGGACAGTTGCTTATAGAAAGTACGTAAAATAATGAAGTAATTATTTTACTTCACTTGTAAGTTTGAGTGCCCAACCCGGTGGTATAATTTTGGGTCTGGCAAGAAATAAGAATATCATGGTGAGACATAATACATATTTTGTTCAGTGAAATTAATGCTTATCTAAATAAAATGTATTGTATTTCTTCAAAATCATACGTTGTCATTTATGCTATCATGAGGACTACTTCACCTCCATCAACTGGCGGTGTCTCATTAAAAAAAAAAAAAAACCCAAAAACATTCTGAAATGCTCTGATTTTTGTTCGACATGTAATTAATCTAAACACTCCCATCAGTCTTGCTGCAGAATAGGACTGAGGTTGATTACTTGTGGTTATGGTTCATATGGGCTCATGTTGACAGTGTAATTGGATTAGCATTGCACTGTAGTACCCACACATAGAGCAGCAGACGACCGCATCATTATGCCATTATGACTATGTGTACTTGTCATGTTGATGCATGTAATGAGTGGCACAGCGGGCTATGGTTACATGTTGTTCAGAAAGAGGAAAGGGAGGAACAGAAATCGTGTCGAGTCTGTATTGAAATAAAAGAACATGCTGAGTACAATGAAGATTGATAAAGACTGCACAGCATTTTAGATTGGCAAACTACTCAAAACACCACTGACAGTGTGGGTTTTCGCCTCTGACAGAAGTTATTATGGCTGATACGTCTTCATAATTGTGTTATGGTGTGGAAAAATAAAAATTAGAAAGCAGGCAAAATATGTTGTTGCAAGTCGGCAGAAAAATGGTTGGAGACGGATCTCTCCAGACAGATGATCTGTCAGTCTGGTCAACACCTTCTCTGTGCCATAGGCTTTATATAACTGACTGTATATAAAAGACTGAGGGAGTGTGATGTTACCTATAGTGTTCAGTTCCAGCCAAATGAAGCCAACCGGGGCTAGCAGTTGTAGCGGCTAATTTGGAGTTATGCTCCATATTTGGAATTCTGAACATGACACAGAGTAATCAAAGAGCCAATCAGGAGGAAGGCTGTGAAAGGTATTCAACTCTTCCTGCCCATTGTTGGTTTGGCAATGGGCGGGTGGCAACAATCAAACCTGTTGCTAATGCTATCCTCTGGGAAAGCACAAAGACCGTGTTATAAATAATATACAATGCTTTATTATTTCTCGTTATAAAATGATGTGTTGCTTAGCAGCTGCAGTAGAGTACACACTTTACCGGTGATCATGCCATGACTCAACCGTTTTCCACACAGTACAACTGTACTTGTGCCTATTCTGTGTCTCTATAATGCCCTGAGAGCTGTTAGCACGTGGTGTTCACGGGCCCTCATCCTGTGTGACTCATCATACACCCTGCGTGTGAAATGTGTCTTTTTTCATGCCCTTTTATTCCACTTTAAATTCTGCATGGAGCAGACTTTACTCTGTCCAGACTCCACAGCACTGGTTACTGTTAAAACATTTCACATGTCCACTTGCCCCAAAGCAGCTGACTTATCTAAGTACTGTGCAGACTGACTGAATGTGCGTCTGGGAGAGGATTCTGTGCCTCTGCGGAACATCCACAATCAGCTCTTTATAAACCTACATATTTATATCAGACTTTTTTATTAAAATGTGGAAAACGGTACTAGCTCATTTTAAACGGTTAGGGTTAGGGCGTTGTTCAAACTCTCAAACTCTCGACCAACTGAGCTACTGTTACCCTCACGTAGGCCTCCATTATGCATTCTGAGCATCATATTTATTCACCGCAATGAGTTTATAAGTACCATCACGTTTTGCCATCATCGTAAATCCAACAACTAACATGCTAACGCACATGTCATGATTATCAGACAAGAAAGTGCTTTATTCATGTAAACAGCACACAGCTGACTTATTTTGCTCTTAAAAGCTGCTTGTACAATATATCTGCACTTGGACAACACCATTTTTGCTCAAATACATGGGAAAAAATTGGGTACAGAGACTTTAAGAAAAGAAATACACAAAAGTAGAGACCCGATAAGGCTTGATGACACTTTATACACAAAACTAACTATTCTAAACACCGTGATGGTCTGTCATTCATTTTCAGGTGTTTGTAGGAACTCAAATAGGCACTCAATGCCAATTTTGCACTTGCTTTATAACTTAAGCTACTCTCATTTACAATAGTAAATCAACACAACTGCAAATTAGGCCTTCAGTCCTGCTCCTGTATATTATGTACTATACTCTAATGGTGGTTTTCAGATGCTAGAATGTGGTGATGTCATACTTACAGCCATAATTTCTGTTAAAATATCCAAAAGGTAAATTGCCAAATGCTGAAACTGAGCATTTATATTATTGATTACCCTAGAATGCTCTATATTCTCTATGGTGTACAAAAATCAGCCTTTTAACAATATTCATATTAGCTGTCCCCCATCTCTATGAAATACTCCTGGACTACAGAGTGTTGTGATGTCATCTGAAACCCAGCAATAGAGGTTAGAATAGTGACAGCGTACCTCATAAAATGTTCAATTAATGTTAAAGCAATGGTGATTTAAAGATGCTAAAGACTAAACTTAGCGTTCACTCAAATTTTTTTCTGATGGTGCAGAGTGACAGATGTATTTACCAGTAGTGACCTAGCAGTTTATCAGGTTGTTTCGCTAAGCTTTTGTTGAGTTTAACTGTGTTTTCTCTATGAGAGTTTTGCACTAGTGCCACAAACATGGTTTCCGTAGCAGCGGACGTTTTTTTGACGTCCCATCCCGAGCTTTATTGAAACAGCATTAGTTTTTCAGTTAGTCCCTCTCACCTTTTTGTTGAAAATCAAACACTTTATGTCTAAATCCATTTTGCATTTTTTCATGAGATGATCTGGCATTATGTGTGCGTGATGTCACTTCAAAGTTGCATGTTTAGTCAGTTCTGTTTTCTGTCTTTCCCTCTCAAAATGCCTCTTTATTCCCCCCCTCAGTACCCCTCATTTTCCCGTTCTCCGCCGGCCCCGTGTCCCGCTGCAGAGAGCCTGACCCCTGCTCCAGATTTATTAGTCTGTCAGTGAACGCAGCGGTGCAGCCCTGATCCTCCACCTTTGCCAGTGCGTAGGGTCTATTTCACTATGAACGCAGCGAGAGGCGGAAGGACGCGTGGGGCGTTATGTGTTTTCTGTACAGAGAGCAGAGGTCGGAGTTCAGGGGTCAGGGCCCTCCCACTCGCAGTACTAACCCACTGAAAACAGACTAGATTAAGATGTGGACGGCATGTAGTGTATGTAGTGTTGAAGTAAAAAGAAAGCAGAGTTTAGCTTCTTGTGCAGTGGAGGATGTATCGTTGAGGAGGTGGACTGGTTAGAATCTCCCTGCAAGAAGGTCCCTGCTGATGTCTTTCTTTTATGGGAATATATGTTGTTTGTAGAGGGTATCAACGTCCCTAAGCACCGCATTTGTGATTTTGCAGCTCTTGAGGACAAGTTTTCATGGAAAAAAGAGAAGTACAAATACAGGAAGTAGCTGTAAGTTCTATAAACTTAATTCGCTGAGCTGCAGATGCTGAGGTTTAGGTTTAGGTGAGTTTTTTTTAAACTACTTTCTGATTGGAGAACCATCTTGAGAACCAACATTATGATATTACATTACGGCAAATAAATGGGTCATGTATAATGTTTTTGTAAGTAAGAATCAGTGGTATGTAGTCAGGGCAATCAGTGCTTGTCCAATAAAATCTGAAATCACCCTGACCTTGGTGTGTGTTAAAGGAATAACGGGACTATTACAAGTATATTTCCAAGTCCTGTATTTCGACTTCAGGGAAATACGGGACGTTTCTACAGGAAAGACAGGATTTGGATTTGCACCTGTGAGAGGTTGAATGTGAGAGCACTGTTCAAACGCAGAGATGCTTTTTAAAGGTGACATTTGTGACGCATTAGGTTGTGTTATAAGTGCACCTGTCGGACCAGTGCACCTGTTGCTGTTAGTATCACTTCATGGATGCGTATGTTGTGTAGAAAGTGGATTATACATCTGCAAAGCGGTCACGCCACTCATATAAATTCTAGATACATAGTAATCATTAGATAATAGTGCTCAAGGCTCAGCTGCATAAATGAGGTGTAGGCGTAGGTCAAATCTGTGAGGAAACAAATAGCCCACTGTCTAGACCTAAACCCCAGAATATTAATAAACTATGTAGGTCCAGGCTTCTCTAATTTGACTCCAAATGGATAAATATATATGCATTTAATGATTTGAGGAGATGCAAGCCTGCTCACAGAAGAACACGTGTTTTAGCTTATTTACGGCTATGACGTTTCATACTGTGGCTTTAATAAATACCATAACCCTCCAAACCCTTAATTAAGTCTAAATCCGTCTTTGTTCGTTATGAATGAACCTAATTGAGGTCATTATGTAGTAACACCTATAGAACAAGTACCGTGAGTCCTCTTACATCAGAATACATCCCTGTGCCCTGCATCGGTTTCCATGGTGATGCTTTTTACAAACACATAATTAGCTTGTGGTCATAGCCCGTCCTCATTTGCTTTAAGCAGCTAGCAACATCTGGTCCAAACGCGCTCGTATGAAGCCCGCGTCTGTGAGTGAACGGTCCATGCGCAGCCTTTGTTATGGGGGAGACATCTGCTGTTTGTTGTGCACGAATTATTGATAGCAGTAAACACAAAGTTGAGGGGAAAACAGACATTTCTCATGCTGATGAAATTTTCACGAGCTGTCAGCCCATTCAGACGAGTGCTTTGTTAGGCAGCGCCAGGCGGGGGGGCTGCAACACGTACAACGCAAACACACTTTACACGCGCCTTTGTTGTGATCTGAAAGTGCCACTGAACGCACCCGTCAGTGAGGAGTAAAGAGGAAGCATTTTCAGGAATCTTTGAAGGAAATGATGAGACCAGTTGCAAGCCTGGTTTAAATGTTCCATCTTATGCATTTGTCTGGATGTTTTGAATTTTGTGTCTGTGAAACTTGGCCTGAGTAGTCATGGAAGTAGTAATATAGTGTCTGTATCTTTTAAAATATAGCTATGTCTAGTCCGCTGTTTTCTGATCCATGTTAAATGTTGTTCCCTCATCAAAAACAGACCTGGAGTTATGTTTTGTTTCATTCACACATTTAACACAGAAACGCTGCATATTTAGACTGAGTTCTTCTCTCAAACTTGTTCCTGTTCCACCTTGTGATGTCATCATGTGGTAATACAGGAAGTACTCCACTGTGTTTTTAAACTCCATACACCTTCACTAGAAACATTTGGATGATTTCAGTCCTGAAAATGCCTGTCTCTGCTTAACTAAATGTAAAAGGTTGCTTGAAAACTACCACTTCATTACATCACAAGGTGGAACAGAGCATTTTGAGCTTTGGAGATTTAACAGACTAATAATAAAGTGTTAGTCAAGCATCTGTGAATGAAACAAAACACAACTCCATGTGTGTCCAAACTATGGCCCAGGGGCTGAACTGGCCCAATTGATCATAATCAGTACTTTTTATGACAAATTTGAGTAATTCTACCAATATAACCTAAATAACATCACATTGCATTGTCATACAGGCCTAATATTAATATTTCAAGCCTTATTTAAAGTATGAAGTCAAAACTATGTTAAGTGCACCATCTGAATTATCCAATATATTGACGACTGGCCCTCCGTGTCAAAGATTTTTCAAGATATGACTGTTACGACCCCAAAGGGATCCAACATATTTAGAGACACAGGCAAACAAAATAGGGGTTCAAATGTTTTATTGTAATTAGGCTTCAGTGATAAAATAAAAAAAAAAAGCCAAACAAGTGAGGGGAAAAAAAACAAAAACCCTACTAAACCCTGTGCCCAACCAAAGAAACAAAGTAACAAAAGAAAAGGGACCATGGTGGGCCGGCCAACGTAAAATAAGGTCGGTGCGCTGGACAGGCCAACTCTATACAGAGCCGTAGGAGCTGCCAGCGCACCGCTATCCCTATCCTAACAAAAATCAATCCCCATAACTGTCCCTACCGAAATTAAAGAACGAAAATCAAGACATCCGGACCACCAGGCCAAACAAAAAGCTAAGCTAACAAAAAGCTAAGTTACCCCAGCTGGGAGGTGCCGGCAGGGCACAGCGCTGGAGCAGAGCGCGCGGATGGACGTGCGCGCTCTGGCGCAGGGAGGCGGAGACCGGCGTGCAGCGGAGCGGAGGAGGAGAGAAGGCGAGCGAGGGCAGGAGCGAGAGCGAGCACGTCGGGCTCACGCTATTTATAGGGCCCCGGCGCGGGAAAAACAAAAATCCCAACCCGGAGGAAAACAGCAAAAACCCCACCCAAAATAGTCGATATCAAAAAAGAACAAGAGATTTAAAACTACAAAAATGCACAAGGAAAAACTAGGACCCTTTCTTGTGATTTAAACTGAAAAAAAGAACTAGATAAATTAAGGAACGTAAAGGGGGGAAAAGTGCCTAAACCTAACACCCCCACCCAGAGTCACTGAATAAATTTGATGATATAAAAAAAACACGTTCCACCAACCATCAAATTATTCAGTGCACTATCCCTTTTTTTTTGTTTTTTTTTTTTGTTTGTTTTGCAAATTAAAATTAAAGGCGCGACAGCGCGTCCGCAATTACGTTATCTTTGCCCCGGATGTGTTTAATTGTAAGGTTAAATGGTTGGAGTCGGATGGACCAATGCATTAAACGCCGATTTTTATTGCGCATACGGTCAAAGGAAAACTAATGGGTTATGGTCCGTATAAACCAGCACTGGGACACTGGAGCCACCCACATACACTTCAAAGTGCTCCAGTGCCAGGACTAATGCTAGCGCCTCTTTCTCGATGGTGGAGTACCACCGCTGGTGTTTATCAAGTTTCTTCGAGAAGTACGACACAGGATGCTCGACTCCATCAGGACCATCTTGTAACAGAACAGCTCCAACCCCTGCGTCACACGCATCTACCGCGAGTTTAAACGGCGCATCAAAACGTGGCGCGGCTAGAACTGGGGCGTTCACTAGCAAGGACTTTGTTTGGTCAAACGCAGCTTGGGAAGCGTTAGACCAAACAACTCTACTTTGGGACTAAGAAGATCAGTCAATGGAGCAGCTACCGAGGAAAAGTTCTTACAAAATCCCCTATAATAGCCCACCATTGCCAAATAGCGACGCAGCTCAGTACGATTAGTGGGAGCAGGGACAAACAAAATTGCTTCAACTTTTGCTTGAACTGGGCGCACTTGACCTCCTCCCACCCGTTTTTCCCAGATAGGTCACCGTTGCTTGGCCAAATTCACATTTTGAAAGATTTACAGTTAATTTAGCCTCACTCAGAGCGCATAAAAACAGTGTTCACGTGACTAATGTGTTCAGCCCACGTAGAGGAACAAATCACCAAATCGTCAAGATAAGCCTCACAAAAGGGTAAACCAGACAGAACGATGTTCATAAGCCGTTGAAACGTTGCAGGAGCATTGCACATGCCAAAAGCCATGACCGTATACTCAAGGAAGTTGTCGGGTGTAACAAATGCGGATATTTCTCTGGCGCGCTCAGTTAAAGGCACCTGCCAGTACCCCTTCAGGAGATCCAGCTTGGTGACAAACCTCGCTGCACCGACATGATCCACACAGTCCTCCATCCTGGGAAGAGGATAACAATCAGGTTTAGTTACCCCATTAATTTTCCTGAAATCAGTACAAAAACGGTCCTCCCCATTGGCCTTTATGGTCAAAAGACATGGCGAACTCCACGCACTACTGCTGGCCACAGCAATGCCGTGTTCCACCATGTACTCTACCTGCTTTCTTCAAACGGCTCCGCTTCTCCGGGTTTACTCTGTAAGGGTGTTGTTTTATAGGACGTGAATCACCCACATCAATATCATGGCTGAGCACATGCGTCTGACTGGGAATATCGGCAAACAGTGACCTATGAGACTGGATCAACTCCACAACATCAGTACGCTGGGAAACATCTAGATGGGACAACAAAAGAGGCAGGTTATCCAACGCCACAGAATTAGAAAATTTACCCTGTGTCAAAGCCGCGGAGAACGCGTCCACCTCCGGTTCAGCACTGGACAGCTCCTCTCGGGCATGAGCCGCCAGACTTACGCGCGGCTGGGAGACTTTAGCGTCGGCCTGACAAATAGATTTAACAGGGACATGTATTGATGAGGAAGGCGCGCGCTCAACGTAAGGTTTTAACATGTTAATGCGCAAATGGACACCTTTGAATATGTCTCCTATCGAAGAGTGGAGTGTTGTTAAACAAATTGTTATTCCTACTCCATATCGTCCAGAAATACTGAAAATGGCTCATGATAATCCACTGTCCGGACATCTCGGTGTGAAGAAGACGTATGACCGCATTCTGCGTCATTTTTTTTGGCCAGGCTTAAAAGGCGATGTTAAGCGCTACTGTAAAACATGTCACTGGTGCCAGGTGTCCGGAAAACCAAACCAAGTCATCCCTCCAGCTCCATTATATCCTATCCCAGCTGTTGGTGAACCGTTTGAACGGATATTGGCTGACTGTGTGGGGCCGCTCCCTTGTACCAGGGCAGGAACACCGCCTTGTGAGTTAAAACGTACTCATCCACCAGCACGGCGGCCTGACGCACGTCTGAAACTTTATTCTCATTCAGATATGTAGCAACTCTTTCGGGAAGACAATTTTTCAGATCTTCCATCAAAATTAACTGTTTTAGCTTTTCCATGTCATCTACATTCTGAGAATAGCACCACCTGTCAAACAAAATTTCTTTTTCCCGAACAAAATCCACGTAAGTCTGATTGTAATTTTTCCTCATTTTCCGAAACTTCTGTCGGTATGCTTCAGGCACCAATTCATACGCTCGTAGAATAGCAGATTTTACTTTATTAAAATCTAACTATCCTCAGCGGAAAGAGCTGCGTAGGCTTCCTGTGCCTTTCCCACTAAAGTGCACTGCAACAATAAGGTCCACACCTCTTTTGGCCATTTCAACGTAACAGCTATTCTTTCAAAAACTGTAAAATATTTATCAACATCCTTCTCATTAAAAGGAGGAACCAACCGTATGTTTTTACTTACATCAAACTCCGTACTAGCTCTAAACTCACGTGACCCAAACCCAAGCTCCAGTTCACGCAGTCGAATTTCAGTTTCTTTCTCCAGCCTTTGCTGCTCTAGATGTAACTCCTTCTCGCGTAGTGCCAGCCTTCCCAACTCCACTTCTAACTCCTTCAAACGGACAGCCTCGTCTGCTGCCCCAGACGAGGGTAAATGTGAGCTTTTAAGGCAAACAGCAGCAGGGAAAATACCACGCTCCACAAATGCTGACACTAACTCAGTTTTGATCACAGCCTTCTTAGATTGCTTAGTGACCGCAACCTTGTAAAATTCAGCTAAACTGAGCATCTGGTCTTTTGTGCACCTGTTAAAGGCTTCCAAAGTGGGTGCCTCAACAAACTCATCTAGGTGGAACTCCATCTCCACCTAGAATCCTGCAGCCTACCACTAAATCAAAAGGCAACTGCACAAACAACCCACGCACAAAACAGCCTCTTACCCTTTTCCTGCACAAAATAACTCAAAACATCAACCTACTTTAACTACAACCAAAGTCATAACAAATTGCCCACTTATGTCCCAAATCAAAAATGGCACAAACCAAAAGTTACCACAAAACAAACCGAAGGCAACTAAGGGCACAAATATGACTACGTTAAAGGGTTTCTACATTTATTAATTGTTTTTGACGAGCCCCCATAAATATGTTACGACCCCAAAGGGATCCAACATATTTAGAGACACAGGCAAACAAATAGGGGTTCAAATGTTTTATTGTAATTAGGCTTCAGTGATAAAATAAAAAAAAAAGCCAAACAAGTGAGGGAAAAACAAAAACCCCTACTAAACCCTGTGCCCAACCAAAGAAACAAAGTAACAAGAAAAGGGGACCATGGTGGCCGGCCAACGTAAAATAAGGTCGGTGCGCTGGACAGGCCAACTCTATACAGAGCCGTAGGAGCTGCCAGCGCACCGCTATCCCTATCCTAACAAAAATCAATCCCCATAACTGTCCCTACCGAAATTAAAGAACGAAAATCAAGACATCCGGACCCACCAGGCCAAACAAAAAGCTAAGCTAACAAAAAGCTAAGTTACCCCAGCTGGGAGGTGCCGGCAGGGCACAGCGCTGGAGCAGAGCGCGCGGATGGACGTGCGCGCTCTGGCGCAGGGAGGCGGAGACCGGCGTGCAGCGGAGCGGAGGACGGAGAGAAGGCGAGGGCAGGAGCGAGAGCGAGCACGTCGGGCTCACGCTATTTATAGGGCCCCGGCGCGGGAAAACCAAAAATCCCAACCCGGAGGAAAACAGCAAAAACCCCACCAAAATAGTCGATATCAAAAAAGAACAAGAGATTTAAACTAACAAAAATGCACAAGGAAAAACTAGGACCTTTCTTGTGATTTAAACTGAAAAAAAGAACTAGATAATTAAGGAACGTAAAGGGGGGAAAAGTGCCTAAACCTAACAATGACCCTCGGTGAAAAGAGTTTGGGCATCCCTGTTGTAACATGGATAAAAGTTCACAGTATTCAATTTCATGTAATATAGGACCTTTAATGTGCACTCTGCAGTGGTTCTGGTTGGGTCGACCACCTGCTTGTCTCTGCGTAGATTTTATTGCTTTGCCTGGAATGTTCCACTCTATTGCATTAAACATAACTCTTTTTGCATTTATTACATTACTTTTGTATTGAGAGCAAAACTAAATTGCAAGTGCAAGCAGGGTCACCTATCCACAGATCTGACTTGTAACTTTACCTGGTGGTTATAGAATTATGGGTCAGATCTATGGTTTGGAATCACTGGATAAAGAAACAACTATACAGCAATACTGCGATTATCAGTATATTCCCTATAGGCTATAATTGCAAATGATATATCATGTTTTAAATTTTTTTTTTTTTTTTTTTTTTTTTTTTTTTTTTTAGGTCTTAACATCAAACATGAACAGCAGTGACACTATTAAGTAAAGCACTGGAGTAAACAAAAATCTCCCACAAAAGAGATTGGATAATACCAAGTTGCAGCCAGACACATTTGTTTAACTCTTATAAAACACAAAATCATTAGGCTCCTGTTTTCAAATTGAAGGGCCCGTATCAGGCTGTTTTCTGATCTATGTTAGAATGTTGTTTCCTCATCAAAAACAGACCTAGAGTTGTGTTATGTTTCATTCACACATGTTTAACACACAAACCCTGCATATTGAGGCTAAGTTCTTCTCTCAAACAGAAAACACTCTGTTCCACCTTGTGATGTCATGTGGTGATACATGAAGTGCTCAGCCCTGGAAATGCCAATCTTTACTGATCTTACTGAAGTTAAAAGGTAGCTTTTAACTTGAAAACTACCATTTCATGACATCACAAGGTGGAACAGAGCAATAGTTACTCAGACATGTGTGACTGAAACAAAAACACAACTCCAAGTATGTTTTTGAGGAGGTAACATCATTATAACATGCTTAAACCTCACAGGAGTCAATTTTGTGTAAAATAGGACCTTGAAGATAAAATACGTTATATTTTGGTCATGAAATACCAAATTTTAACTGCATGAAAAATAAAGAACAGCTACATGTCTTGAGAAAGAGCAGTTGTCAGGATGTTCTGGAGTGAGTGCACTTCTCTGAGTACTGATGGTGTTTAAGAGTCTCTCAGATGTTATACTGGACATTTACTGGAGGGATCCTACAGTAAGAAAAATAGTGCAGTAGACTTGTATAGAACTGTCAATCCCAGTAAAATCTAAGTCAGGTTTGTACACATTGTTCATTCACAGGGTGGTGATAAGGCGCAGCTGCTCGAGGGTGACCACCCCATCACTCACTCATCCTCTTTAAAGATGAGAGACATGAATCACACTGAAAAGTCATCGAGACAATATTAACATGCCATATTTCACCATATAAACTCTAATATAGCCAATATAAAACTGATTTAACCAAAAATGTTGAGTGTTTCCTTACCCATGAGTCTCAACCATAGCTTCTTTTCCACTTTTACGTTTCTATGCTCGTGGGGCGGCTCCGGGTCCACGGACGTGACACAAACATTACAAATGAATTAATACATTATTTAATAAAATCAATATTTGAATTATACTCTTAATCATAAGGCCATATTCACAAAAAGATGTTTAGTCTGTGGTGCTGTGAGACGTGGCTAAAGCTAGAATAAGCACTACGCTACTTCTGGTTTATCGTCATCTTGTTCTGTATTTATTTCACTTCTCTGCACCTCTACGCCATGTTTTAACTTCTCTTTATGTAATGCAGTGTGTTTGGCTCATGTAAGATGCATTATGTGCTGGAAATACAACATTTTCAGTCTGTATATGCGAGTGCCGTGCATCGATAAACAGGAAACAGCTGTTGCATTTGTGCTTTGATTTGTGAGTCATATCAGCTGAACATATAAAGTGGCCCTCACTGGTAATACAGCGGTTTATCGCAAGATCAAGTCAGCGCTTGGTGAGAGATTATTAACTTCTGTTTATACCTGCTTTTTTCAGTCTTGAGTCTGCGTTCTCTCTTGCCCAATCATCTCGTTTCTTGTGTAGCCACGCCTCAGCTAAAGCCTTCCATATCGTGCTGGCCCCCTTTGGAAGGTAGCACCCTCCAGCGTCCGATTTGGACCCCTCACACGGGGCAGTGAGGTTCACTTTAAATAGTGGAGACACTTTCAGCCTGTACTGATCTGCTGCAAAGTGAACCAGTGAAAACAAGACTCATGTCTCCCACAGGTGTTCACCATTTTTCTCCTTGAACCATCACACAGACATTTCCGTTGGTATTCTTTGAATATTTGACCACCACCGGGCATTGACTGCAGAGCTGCCTTGACAGTGTAAAATAACATATCCCCACACAAAATACTGAGGACTGCAAACATGTTGGGAGAAAAATGGAAGGAACTTGCATCTCTTGTGATTGTGCTGTCAAGGGGTCATTCCAAGATTCCAAGGTTATTGTTGAGCATCGATGATCATGATGGGGACCGGAGAACGTAGGGTGAGGAGTCGCATTCTTCAGTTAAGGCTTTGAATGACACTTCAGTTGACTTTAGGAGTTCATCAAATATGTCTGGATCCACCTGTTCTCCAGTAGTATTAAGGATGTAGAGTATGGCATGTTGAACTTCATCAGTGCTAAGTTGACAAATAGATAAATGGCATTTTTATGTAATCAACTTAAACCCAACGATCCCTGAACATTTTCTTTTTATTGTCCACATTAAAATTTGTCTGTGGCAGGCTGATAAGATAACAGAACTGAACTATTAAGATAATGGCTTGGTACTAAAAATGAATAACCCATTGTACTTTAGCAGTCTTATTACCTTTTTGTATAAAGTCTGGGTAACATGTTCTGCCTTTGGTACCTTGACCCACTTGCTCAACCCCTTAAAAAAAGATAGAACATACAAAATGCCATGTTTTTAGAAGAGTTTAGAGTTTTTGGTGGCAGAATCAACACAACTCGTTATGTTTTTGTGCTGAACATAGTTAATTTTTACATGTACATACAATATTTATATTCATACTTTTTCATACAAAGTTTGATTAACTGAACCAGTTGTGACCAAAAAAAATGGCGACTGCAGAAAAGAAACTGTGCAGGCACCATGCACGAGATACTCCCTTTAAAAGAAATGAAAGGCTTGGTTAAGATTACATCCAACAATTAAAAGCCATCCTAACACTTACTTTACTAGTGTTACCTCTTAAAGGTCCTATATAACACAAAACTGACTCATGTGAGCTTTAAGCCATGTTAGAACATTGTTACCTCATCAAAAACATACCCAGAGTTGTGTTTTGTTTCATTCACAGATATTTGAGTAATTCTGTATTATTAGTCTGTTTACATCTCCAAAGCTCAAAATGCTCTGTCCCACCTTGTGATGTCATGTTGTGGCAGTTTTCAAGTTAACAGCTCCTTTTAACTTTAGCCCAGTAGAGAGTGAGATTCCAGGGCTGAAATGATCCAAATGATAAGTGTGAATGAAACAAAACACAACTACATGTATGTCTTTGATGAGGAAAGAGAAAAAAAAGAGTAATATGGGACCTTTAAAAATGTTATATTACATGTAGGTGGTGTAAACTACAAGTTACACCATAAAATTAACAATGACAGATTTGTGTGTAGATTTTTTTCCTGCTAGTTTGAAACGTCTTGATTGATGGCTCCATTAACCTCTCGAGCTGGAGTAGAATCGTCTTCAGTCCTGATTGTGTCTCAGTTGGACATGAAGAGGTGCACTGGACCACTGCACTGAAATGGTGGATACTTTTCTTTGCACGCGATGTTTGTTGCCACAAGCTTTTGTCACATTGTACAAAAGCCACAGTTCTACACAATCCCGGCTTGTGATCCAACACACTCCAGTATCGAGAGACCAAAAAAAAAACATTTTATTTTTCATAACACGCAAGACTCTAGTGTCTACCACCAACATGGACGCCAGAATCTATGTCTCATTCATTCCAGCTCCTCCTTGTGCCTCCAACTGGGACAGACTGGTCATTAACAGGCAGCCATTTGCTGACTGCTGCTTTGAGAGAAACCAAAGATGTGTCCGCACAAAACCACAACCAGCTCTGTCCAGGCCTGCCAAGACATCTGAGGTTCCACTCCTGCCTCTGATTGGGACTGCTCCTAGAAAACAAAAGCACTCGTTACCAGGTGCTTTTGAAGAAACCACACCCATCAAGTCCTCTGCGGTCTCACATCCTCTGCTGCCTCCCATTAAACCAGCTCCCAATCAGAAAAGAGGAAGCCGGCGAAAGGAGCACAGAACAAACTGAGCATTTGACGGTGCTTCCATGTGTTGCTACAGAAACACAGAACTGCCAAACGGAAATGAAAGAAAAGTCCTGTCATATCCACAGAAAGTGCATATGACAGGACTTGATGATACTCTAATTTAGATTTTTAGAGGTATACTATGTGTTGTAAATATAAATGATAGTTTTACACCAATCAAGAAGCAATTTGCGAACTTTTTTTTTAATTGTAATAAGTTGAAAATGACACAATGTAGCGTTTTAAACACACTGACATCAGACTAGGGACAATTCTGTTAAAAATTTTGCCACAATTTACACAAGAAACACATTTTCTGATGCTTACAAATACAGGGCTATTTGTCAAATCATGGATCTTGGATTACAAAGTGTTTTTTCAGTAAAATCTTTAATATAATGATCTGCACTTTCATTACCACAAGAAAGTCTTAAGCTAAAAAGGTAAGAAGTTAAGTTTTTTGTTTTAACGTGAACATATTTCATTAATATCCAGAGTACTGAAGAGGTAAGGCTCTTTAAGCAGCTCAGAGCGCACAATCTGTAATCTGTAGCAATGCACAGGGGAAGATCAAGCAAAACGCTTATCATTACTTATGTTTGGTGACAGGATAGGCCATATCACTCTCAGGTTTCAGGTTTCATTTAAATCTTTCTACTCATGGAAAAATTTGACTTGGAGCAGGGGTCGGTAGCATTAACATACTGACATGACATGACATAAAAGCAAAAAGAACTGGGGAATATACAATACAATACAATCACTCAGGCTTCACACATCTACACATCAGTCTGTGTTGTTCAATCAATCAATTTTATGGACTGGGGTACAAACAAGTTTTTATACCTGTTTACTTTTTTTACATAAAGGAACCCTGTATCTCGTCCCTGTCGTGATGAGGGGAGTGAGGCGGACCAAAAGATGCGGGACTCGGGGCAAGTTTAAGGGTGTTTATTGACAGAACAAGACAAGTGACGGGAGAACATACGAGGAGCTGGGTCAGGGTCAGGGTCCAGGGAGGTGCAGGGAACACAGAACCACAGCGGGGACACACGAGCGGGGACACGAACAGGACGAAGACACACAGGGAGCACCACAGTGAGACAAACAGATGATCTCGCCCAGAGTGCTGGGTCCTGGCTCCTCTTATTCCGTTCATGTGGTGTTGATTGCGCTGATAGAGTCCAGGTGCGCGTAGGAGGAGCCAGGACTCCTCCCAGGCTCAGACAGGTGAGGGAGGGGCAGGGCACACACAGGGAGGCAGGGACAGAACAGGGATCATGACAGTCCCAGACTGCAGGAGCTCATGCCTGTTCAAAAATGGTCTGTGGTCCAGTCAGATTAAACACAATCATGATGTTGTCAGCCAGATTTATACTTGACAGTCAGGTGTCCAAACCAGCTGAGTGTTCCATACCACAGACTCTATAGTAGCATATAGAACGTCATCATTATAATTATACACTCCCACTCCACTGCTGTTGTGTCCTTAGCCACTTAACCCACATTGCCTGGTATGAATGTGGTGCATTCGTGAGTGTTCGTGGTGGTCGGACTTTGGCAGCCTCGCATCCATCAGTCTGTCCCAGGGCAGCGGTGGTTACAGTAGTTACCACCAGTGTGGAGTGAATGAATAATGCTCTGTAAAGCGCTTTGGGCCAATGCAGATTGCAGTGTGCATCCAGAGAGCATCTGTCAGTGAGTAATCAGGCAGACAGACTTAATTTGCATTATTATTTCATAGAATTTAATGGTATTTCCGCAAATGTATCCTTTATTTATCGAAGATTGACTTGGCAGGGGGCAACCAGTCTCACAATCATCCCCGTTCAATACATCGCTATACACTTAAAAAATTCATACTATGCTGCTAATTAAATATAACCAAATTAATCAAAAATGAATGATAAGGAGAAAGAAAGAAAAAAAAAACTGTGTGGGATTTGTGGGCATGGGCAATAGGGAGGTTATTATTTTGAATGGGACTCACCCAGAGCAGTCCTTCCTGTGTGTAAAACTTTTAGAAACAATCCCTCAGTTCTTAATGCATCTGTCATTCAAAATCTCTGCATTCCTTTAGCTCCATAGCCACATACATCGAAAGGAAATGGATGTGATTGGATGAGAAACTGCAAATAAACACAAACTATTTAGAGATTTGCGTAGTCAGTGACAAAAGAGACACAAAGAACCAGTGGTTTGACATCAGACAGTTCACAGAGAGGACGGTAAATAAACTGGAGCCCTGTTTTGTCATGGTTCTGATGGTTAGATTTCCATATTTAATTGTTGGACTCTGCGGGGCAATAATAGCTGGGGGAGAGCGGGGCAAAGTATACAAAAACGCATTGGTGTAGAGCAAAATACCACACGGTGTACGCTTTGTGTCCCAAGCCTGATGCTATATAGGTTCTGCAACTAGACCGGAGCTTAACGACCGTGTAATAAACATTTCTTAAACTGAATGTTATACAGTGGACTCAAAATGTAGCGGACCACAATAGTTGCACATTTTAGTTTTATTTTATCAAGCAACACAAACCCTTAAAACAAATCCTCACTGCAACTGGAGCTGAAGTTAGTAACAAAGCAACTATTTGTCAGTGCTGTTTATAAATGTTAAAATTAATGTATTATTAAAGTGAACAGGAAAGAACAGTAACGAGGGGGTATTTATGTGATGCAATATGCAGCAGTTCCATTAGCGGAAAGCGCGCTGATTGTGTTGTGATAGCACTTAGAGCGGGAAGCAACTCAGAGCAGGGAACTCAGAGCATCAAAAAACGAAACTGAAACTAATTACACATTTTAATACATTGATTTCAGCAAATATAATATTTTCAGAGCGTGAAATCTGTTAACAGCAAATACCCCATAGAAGTGTAATACCCTCTGTTTAGTATCATTACCAGGCTGTGTGTGCAATATAGACTGTATATACACTGGCAAAAAAAAAAAAAAAAAGTCGGTTATAAATGGTTATGTATAGTTAACCTGCATTCCCAATAGAAGGTGATTCTGGGCACGCTTCCGGCTCCATCGTCTCTGGCTTCAACTCACTTTATATTGAAACATTGTTACCCGTCTCTCAGTTACTGCTGCTGTCAGCCTTGTCTTATCATGTTCATAGTAACCCGCTCTAACCCGTAAACCCATAACCCGTAAATCAAGATACGGACATTAATAACAGATGAATCAGGCACCTTCTTTCCCCCGAAGTCACTCCCAGCAGTGCAGACGCCAACCTTCATCAGCCTTGCTCTGGATTGGCTCTGTGGTTGCTATGATACTTTCCAGATATGCAACTCGGCTCCAAATTCGCCCATATAACCACTAGCCTCGATGAGCTTTGTTTGACTGACGCTGAATGCTATGGGTGACGTCACACTCGCTTAGTCCACTTCTTTATACAGTCTATGCAGTGCAACGATCCTAAATGTGTCTCTCCTGGAAGGGCCTGGACCTAGAAATAGCTTTTGTGACCGCAATTCTCAAATTCACTGTGACACAACCAATCTGTAACTCAATTCACAATCATTGCCACACAATGGTCCAACTTCTGCCGAGAAAACTCCAAAACTCCATAACACTACCCCTTATGTTTTTGTGTTGTTTACCTCTCAGAGCGATCCCATAGTGCTATTCTGGGCCGCTTTATTGACTCCAGCAGGCAGCCATCTTTGTTATCGGCCCACTGCGCGCCTGGGAAAGTGCCGCTCTAAGTGGCCAGACTGTTGAGCTGAAAAGAGTGTATTTTTGAGACAATAGCGGCGCACGGAGATCAGGGCATGGCGATAACCTGCAAAAGGAATCACTTATAGCCACTTCATGCTCTGAGAGGCTATTGTTTTACGGGCAACAGATAGACCACAATGGAGAGTTCTGGATAAAAGCATGAGCTGTACATTATAGATGGCAGAGCGACAGGACAGGGGGAAGTAGATGGAAACAAAAGAGCGTTGAAAAGCTACTACTTTCACTACTTCTGCTACTGCTGCCTCTAACAACTATAGTGCAACAACTACTTCCAGTACACTATAAACACCATTACTAAAAATACTACCTGCTACAATTGCTGCAACTGAGTGTATTCTCACTTCTGCTACTTAAATGATTACCAAGTCAAATACTACCATTACTATCACCACTACTACTTCTGCTGCTTCTACTACTAGTACTTCTAATGTTATGAAATACAACAGTATGGCATTAAAAGTTTCTGTTTCCGTGGAGACCAGCATAGGATTTTTGTCTTTCTTTATTTTTATTTAAACAAGGACAGCCAAAGGAGACCACTCGGACTCTCCTTGTCATGGCGCCCTGTTCAAATACAGAAACATACAAAACAAACAAGTACATAAGTCCATATAGTCCATGCTTCTACTGCTGGTACTACTAATGTTGTTATATTATCGCTATTACTTTACTGACTAGTCTATTTCTACTAGCGCCACTTTTATTATTTCCAGCTTTGCCTGAAATATTCTACACTATGGCAACGTTTTTATTTCCATGGGGACCAGTATGTGATGCCACCGGGCTAAATGACATCTCATGTAAGAATGCATGTTTTGCAAGACAGTAATAAGTACAGCTGTAATTAAATACATGCATGGTGTATTTAAAGGTCGTATATTACGCACAATTGACTCTTGTGACCTTTAAGCCATGTCATAATGCTGTTATCTTAATAAAAAAAAATGCCTTACACTTGTAATGCTCTTTAAAAGCTTCTCAAAGCCTCTCAAAGCGCTACACTATAGTCATTATTCAGGGGCAGACTGACAGAAGCACAGGCTGCCACTGTGCAGATTGGCGCCCATCATCAGCCCCTCCGACCACTACCAGTCATTCACGCACACACCACTTTTATACTATGCAATGTGGGTGAAGTGTCTTGCCCCAAGGAACGCCACTGTCGTGAATGTTGTGTTTGTTTCATTCACGCAAGTGTAAGTAACCCTTTATTATTAGTCTGTCTACATCTCCAAAGTCCAAAGTTCAAAATGCTCCGTTCCACCTTGTGATGTCATGAAGTGGTAGTTTTCAAGTTAACAGCTACTTTCACCTTTAGTTCAGTAGAGATTGGCAATTTCAGGGCTGAAATTACCCAAATGATTCTAGTGAAGGTGTATGGAGTTTCAAAACACAGTGGAGCTCTTCCTGTATCACCACATGACGACATCACAAGGTGGAACAGACCGTTTTCTGTTTGAGAGAAGAACTCAAGCCTAAATACGCAGGATATATGAGTTAAAAATGTGTGAATGAAACAAAACACTCCATGTATGTTTTTGATGAGGAAACAACATTATGACATAAACCAGAAAATAATATAGACTCTTTAATACCATACCCTGGAACATTTCTGGCAATTCAGCAACTATTCCGTAAGTCACAACAGCTACCAACGTACATTTTTCTCATTTAAAATCTAAAAGAACCACTTTGAAACAATGATTGATGTTGGGGTCATATATTGTTTCAACAGTAGCAAGTACGAGTTTGAGTTAGTCAAAGTCACAGCAGAGGACACATGGCTTCTTATCTTGTATACTGTCATTACACCCCTCTCTGTTCTCAAAAAAAAAAAAAAAAAAAAGTCACTGAGGGTAGGAACATGTGGAGCAGTGTCCCTCGTATAGTCTGACCCCCAGAGGACACAGACGCTCTTAAACTGGGACAGAGAATGAGACATCGGTTATAATGTATGGCCTTTGATCGGTGCCCTTCAAATGTGATGGGCACTAATGGGGCTCCACTCAAAACATATCAAAAAATGAAGAAAAAAAAAAAAAAAGGACATACGGATATTTCAAAGACTTGATGGTTGATGTATCTTTTTTCATCAGATTTTTTAGTATTTATTTTAATTGTAGGTTGAATATTAAAGAAAGCAATCCTTATGCAGCTCAACACTTCTGCTACAATTCTTCCCACATTAATTTTCTCCGTAGATTTGCTAAATAATTAAAGTTGCACTGTATAACTTTTCCGGTGGAGGGTCCAATCATGTCCTTGAGTCGGTGAAAATGTCATTACTTTGCCTGGAATTATCCACAGCATGGCATTAATATATACAGTACCTACCTATCTATTTCCTACCTTGATAAATATGTTCTCTTACTGTGACCTGGTTTGCCTCTTCGCAGATCTGATCTTTGACTTGGCTTGCTGGTGTCATCTGCTCGTCTCCATGAAGATAGGGAATTTAATGACCTTTAAAAGATTCAGAACACAGCAGAGCCATGCCATTTAGCCAATAATATGCCAATAATTTGTTGTAAAAGACTGTATATGCAAATGGACATAGCCAACCTGCTAGCCGCTGCATGTGAAATCAGGTCCATCAACTCTGGCTCCAATTCACTTTATATTGAAAACGTGTTGCCCCTCTACTAGTAACTGCTGCAAATTCACCTCTATAACTGCTAGCCTCGATGAGCTTCATTTGACTAGAGCCGAACGCTGTGGGTGACGTCACACTTCCTTAGTCCACTTCTTCGTACAGTCTATGACAGAGGTGCCCAAACTATATATATATATTTTTTAAAAATCAAGGGCCACATATCAAAACATATTTGAAGGGGAGGGCCACAGACCGGTGATCAATGCAGTGCGGTGCTTTATACACAGCTTTGACAGAGCCGCTGTGTGTTAATAAGGCTTAAAACACAGTCATTTTAGGTCTGTATCACACTGCAATGTGATGGTTGTAGTTATAGTGGTAGAAATAGTTTAATTAGCTGTTAAAAGTACTGCTTATGATCAATTGGGTTCAGCAGGAGGCCTGAGGGCCGCATTTGGCCCCCGAGCCATAGTTTGGACATTCCTGGTCTATGGTAATATTGTATAAATTATGTGTCTATGCTCATTAGTTAGCACATACGTAGCTAATTAGCGAGAGGTGGGCTGGGCTGTTGAGCTGTTGTGTCTTTATATTTATCCACGTGTGTGACCTACATTTGGAGATTGTTCCCCTAATTCAAATTATTATGCTAATTGGGACACCAAGTTGTGCCTCGCCAAAAATGATGAGCTAAGCCTGCTATGGGCAAAAGCTAACAACTAAAACCATGCAGCAAACTTATATTGCATAAGCCGCTCTTGAGGTCAAAATATCTGTACCAGGGCGAGGAATTGTTCTCAAACACATGGAAAAACTTGGATGTACGTCCTATAAGGTGATTCTAACACTGTACATACTCTTGATTAAAGCAGTTTACGCTCAGATGGATATACATATGGACAGATTTTCATTGTAAAGTTGTAAATTGCGCTTTTATAAACTACACTGTGCTGCACTATGAAGCAAGAATACAGGGGATTATTCATGAACTTAAATGGAGTTTTGTGTGCTAACCAGGACACTAATTACATCTGCATAAAACATTGAGATGTGCTCCAGATCCATATTGTAAAAGGGATCAGCCACCATTTTGTATTCTTCTGATCACTGATCAACTGTAGTAAACGCATCTAATATTCATGCCATCAAAACCAGTACCAGCAATAGACCCACAGCCCCCTCTGGCACCACTGTACTTTTCTGAATACACGCTGTCCATTCTGTCTCATTATTCTCCACTCACATCTATTCTAATTCTTTTTTCAGACAGGTTTTTTCTGTTGCCATTGGTAACAAGAAGCTCTGGTTTGATAAGAAAGTGCATATGAATGGTTTTCATATTTTTCTTCTTCTTACTTGGTTTGGTGGGATAGTGTCCGTGATGAATATTTTTCTCATAGTTGTAAGTTAAGTGGCGGTTTTTAGGGGGAAAAGTTGAAAAGAAAATACAAAAATACAGGATGTAGGGGTGAGTTGTAAAACACGATAACTACCTATGTCATCAGCATGGAAAATTTCTTCTAAAATGCAGGGAAAATTCACACTCAATTAAGTTATTTTTCAGACAATCTAAAATTAAGCAAATTAAAGAAATTGTCATGTATTTTTTATTCGTCTGGGGCAAAAGTTTTGGCCCTTGTTTCCATTATGGCTGCTAATTAACAGTTATGAAATTACTTCTACTGTCATATGCACTGCCCATGTCTGACCAGGAAGTACAATTAAGATATACATTTCACCAAAATAAAAGCATTTAAAAAAAGTAAAAAAACAAGCAGGATTTTCAGTAAAATCGTAAAGAAGACCTATTGTGCTTGTGTCTGCTGTATAGTTATCATCTTTGACACCCATTGCATATTTGAAATCGCAATATTTATCTAAAAACAACTTAATAAAAGAAACAAGCCCGCTGACTTCCATGTTAGAAAACATGGTGGTGGCCAGTGGCAAGGCAAGTTTATTTGTATAGCACAATTCGTACACAAGGTAATTCAAAGTGCTTTACAGAATAAGAAAGACATTAAAATCACACAAACTGACTCTGGGCACCAGCAGGAGCCTGGTCCCTGAAGTCCTCAGAGTGTGAGATGGTTCATATGGCACTAACATGTCAGAGATGTACTTTGGACCTAGGCCATGAAGAGACTTATGCACAATCACAGCTGCTGTAAAGTCTAATCCAGTGCAGAGACCTGAACACAGGACGCATGTGCTCGCACTTCCTGGTTCTGGTCAGGACCCGAGCAGCAGTGTTCTGGATGTACTGCAGCTGTCTTAAGGCCCGTTTGGAGAGGCCAGTGAGAAGGCCGTTACAGTAGTCTAACCTACTGGAGACAAATGCATGGATAAGTCTCTCTAAGTCTGGTTTTGACAGTTTACCTTTGATTTTTGCAATGTTTTTTTAGATGGTAAAAAGCTGCAGATGTTATTGATTTCATGTGGCTGTTAAAGTTCAAGTTTGAGTCCATTATTACCCCTAAATTTCTAGCCTGATTTGAAGATTTTAGAGAGAGAGACTGGAGGTGACTGCTGACACTGTCTCTGTGTTTCTGTGGACCAAAGACTATGACTTCTTGTCATAGTCTTGTCTGGGTTTAGCTGAAGAAAGTTGCTTTGCATCCACACACTGATCTGCTGGATGCAGTGGCAGAGTGAATCCACTGGTCCATATTCACCTGCTGCCAGTGAGACATAGATCTGAGTGTCATCTGCATAGTTGTGGTAGGACACATTGTTGCTGCGTAATAACTGGCCTAATGGCAGCTAACAACAGGGGTCCCAGAATTGACCCCTGGGGCACCCCACAGCTCAGGGACATTTTATCTGAGACACATTTTACAATTTCAACAAAGAACTCCCTGTTTCCTAGATAGCACTTGAACCAGTTTAGTGCCATACCAGAGATGCCCACCCAGCCCTCTAGTCTCTGTAAGAGGAGCCCATAATCCACAGAGTCAAAGGAGACTCAGATCTAACAGGATCAAGACTGAGACTTTGCTGCATCAGTGTCCATGTCATTTGATGTCATTTGTCACCTTGAGAAGAGCAGTCTCAGTGCTGTGGTGGGGTCTAAAACCTGACTGGAAAATATCAAAGGAGTTGCTAATTTGGAGGAAGTTAATAAGCTGTTGGTAAACAACTTTTTTGAGGACTTTGCCTAAAAACGGCTCCAATAGGAGCTGATGTTGCTGTAAACGTCATTACAACAAAGAGGCGTGTAGCTGCAGATCACACTAGCAAGCAGCAGATTTTTTTTCATTTGTACCAAAAGAACAATGCTGCCAAATCCTTCGCATATCATCGATTAAGAAAATTGAAAGGAAATTGCAGAACAGCGCACAGAGCAGTGGGCATACGTCGGTGGCGGTGAAAACGGGGATTGGTATGGCATCTTGAAAATAACCAATTAAAGATTACTCAAGCATGCACGAAACACTCCAAAAACAACTTTGAGAGGGTAAATGAGAAGTCAATTTTGCATAATAGGTCTGCTTTAAATATAATTATGTTGACTGTGTTTTAGTAAAATGTGTATTCTAACCTATAGTATTCATCTAATATTTAAAGGTTTACCATCAAAACCTGGAACAACAACAGACCCGTAGCCCCCTCTGGCTCCAGTGTGCTCTAGTACTACTTCACTCCACTGTACTATTCATAATACATGTAGTTTCTCACTATAGATGACTTACATTCATTCAAAGGATTTTTCAAAACTGATCTATCTCTTTTCTTCTGTTGCCGTTGGCAACGAGAGGCTATGGTTTGATATGAAGTGTGCCTGTTGTAAAGTAGTCACTGAAAGTCCAAAGATAATGTGTTATATTGATTGTGCTGGAAATATCACTCGCAACAGTAAAAGAAACATGCTCTGTATGTGTGGAGCTGAGTGGTTGTAAATGGGCTAAAAAGCAACAAAAACAAAATTAAAGGCACTATATCTGATTTTTTTCCAGTATTTAAAATTGTGAAATGGAAAACAAATTCATTAAACTCCTTGCAAGGGCCCAAAGTTATTCTTCACTTCGTTCAGAGCAGAGTTTTACCGTTACAGTAAAGCTAACAACACACTTCCCTACTCTTGGACAATAAAATGCTTTATAATTAGGTGTAGACAGTACACAGTGGTCTCATTTTGACCCTGAAAGCTGCTTTTAAAATATATCTGTACTGGGGCAAGCATAGCTATTTTCATATTGTGTGTATGTGCATATATGAACAATAAAACACCAAGATATCCCATCTTAAACTTTCTTAAAGACTGAGAGGATCTGACAGACAGAGGGCACTGTTCCATAGTCTGGGAGCTGCCACAGAAAAGGCTCTGTCACCTTAAGTCTTGAGTCTGGCATTGGGCACAGCAGCAGGAGCTGACCTCTGACCTCAGGGCTCTGGGTGGAGTATAGGGCTGCAGTAACTCCCTACAATGAAGAGGACCCAGGCAGTGCACACATTTAACACATAAGTCAGTGGAATATATTTAAAAGCATGGGACAGCATAATTACTCAAATATCCGTCATATCTGGAAGTGAGCAACAGCTGAAAAAGCGCAGTACTAGGAACAGCAAAGATACTGCGCAGAATATATAGGTCCCGATATATACCCGCGGAGGGTGATATATATATATATATATATATATGTATATATATGTATATATATATATATATATATATATATATATAATTTTTTTTTTTTTTTTTTAACTTTTTTTCCCCACTGACACCTGGTACTTTTGTTCTGTGACAAGAGACCTCTGTAAGCATCATTTCAGTGATGTATTCTACCTTCTGGCAACAGTTAACAATCTACCCATTTATGACCTTTGACAGTATGTAAACTTAGTTCACATACTGTCTAGGTACTATCTATAGAAGGACCAGCCTTCTATAGATAGTACCTTTTCTCTGAGTATAAGTGCTGGAAGCTCCTTTGTAATGTAACACACACACACACACACACACACACACACACACACACACACACGTATGCCTGCTGTTTGTACCTTCATTCATCCAATCAGATAAACCTCTTTCACCTCTCTACCTGGTCTGCAGTTGCTTCCTTCACAATTACAAACAACATAGTTAAAGTATAAGCCCCGTTTCTGGGGCTTTCTTTATCTTAGGTTGTTAGTATTTTCCAAGTAGGAACCCTGAGTTTCCGAGTACTTTACAGGCTGCTGAACGACGGTCCATTAGTGTCAGTGAAAGGGCACACGCTAAATTATAATCCCCAAAATAACATCTGCTGTTGGGCAGAAGAACACTTTGTCTCCTGTAAACTCAAAAGAACCAGAAAATAAAACAAAACAGAAAAGAAAAGAAAGGACTTTTTTAATTCAATATTGGTACAGGTGATTTTGTTTGTTTTTCTTAAATGGTCTATACAAAGCATTTGTGTGAGTGTACGATAGCCACTCTGCTAATTTGTCGCTTCAACATGCTTCACTCCCCAAGAAGGCCAGAAGAGGGCGTCAGAGCCCGAACCCAAATGTTCAAAATGGAAGAGAAAGAAGAAGAGGAGATTATATGTCTCGGGTGAGAGTTCACATCTTAGGGTAATTCAGGGTAGTACTGTAATACTAACAGATACTCTTTACTGTAAACTACTATAGTATGTTTGTTTCAGTTTACAGTGGTCCTCTGTTTATTGCGTGGGTCACGTTCTAAAAATAACCTGCAATAGGCAAAATCCGCAAAGTAGTCAGCTTTATTTTTTTTACAATTATATATGTTTTGCGGCTGTAAAACCCCTCACCACACACTTTATACACTTTTCTCAGACAGGCATTAACATTTTCTCACATTCCTCTCTTGTTTAAACACTCTCAAAGTTCAGGCTTATATCCCTCTTCCTCGATGATCGCTTTAAATGTGTTGCTCACGTGCCTCTGCTCCAACGGTATCCGCAGAGGTGGCCTTTGAGTGCAGAGAAACACTTTGTCAACCCAGCCCTTGGTGACATTAAATGGACTTGGTACTGCGTGAAAAGTACTCGTCGATGACCTGGGCTCCGCATCATCCTGCTCTTCATCATGAATGTCATCGCTGTCAGCAAAGGTTTCAGCACTTCAGAGTCACTCTACGATCGAGCATGTATGTCAGTTTGTCTGAGACACTGCATAGAGGAGACTGACGGACAATGGTCTACGGTCCCTTAGCCAATCAGGACGCAGAACACAATGCACGTTCATACGCTGTAAAAAAAAAAAAAGCAAAACTGCACCAAAAAATCCGTGAAACAGCGAGAACGCGAAAGGTGAACCGCGATATAGCGAGGGACAACTGTAGTTAGCTCTTCCAATCAGACAGATATAAGACACTGATTTACAGAACCCTGTCAGAACTGAAGAAGTTACTTGGATTAGTGGCAAAACTTATTCACTCTTAAAGACCTGTGACCAATTCAATCCTCATTTGCACTGTAACCTACCAGGACGACTGAGCGATTACACCAAGCTACTCAATTAAAATCATAATTGAAAATCACGTTCGCGGCACAGTTCTGCTCTTAAATGTAAATATTTCATGTGTGGTATTTTTGAGTGACAGGGAGGCGCTGGAGGAGAGCCCTTTTGAAAATGTCAGCCAGCTGTTATCACTGACCTCCTGCTCCTCCTCTGTGTGTCGTCATAAAGAGGGACAAAGCACCTTTAGGAGCGCGGTGAGGGGCCCCGGGGACTGGCCTTCAGACACATCTTTATGCAGGACACACATACTGTATAGCCACCCTGATAATACAGAATTAGAAAGATCATCTGCCACTAAGCTATTATGTGTTAAAATGTCATTCATCTTAAATGCAGATCTTGTTTTAAACTCATTCCAACCACATTGAATCCTCCATACCCCTAAACATAGCATTGTAGGCTAATTCTCAATCTGTGTATTCCTACCAATAGTCCGATCAGTTTGCTAAAATGGCATAAACTGGGGACAGAGTTAAGGCTTTACCTCCACTTTATTTCAGCTATTTATTAATAACTATACAATTTTACACTGAAAAAATGTAAATTGTTATAATGTTTGAAATGAATGGCTGTCCATTACTGTACAGAGTGATGGGGCGGGTATAGGGGGGTAGGTCAGACCGGAGTGCATTTTTTGAGCACTCAGGTATCAGTTGCAGTACATCTACTCAAACATGAATGAATTAATTGATATACTACTCTACTACTCTTTTTTTTTATCTTTTTATTTTATTCATTTTGAGCACACCCAAAGCACATATCACAGATTTGTTCCTATACAAGCGCGACTTCCCTTTCAGTTGAAAAAAAAAAAAAAAAAAAAAGAATACATATTTGTATACCTACGCACATATACATACATATATAAACACACACATACATACACATAGACTCATTCAATTCATGACAAATGCAACAAAAAGTCACTGACGATAATTTAGCTGCACAGTGCTACTATAAGTGACATGAGCCATTTCTAATTGCAACAGACAGAAAAACATACCGACAATGGTAAGAACAAGAATACTGGGTAACACTTTATAATAACTATAGCCTCTTTAGCCTTAATAAAGCATGAACAGACACTTAATTAATAATGAACAAACACTTAATTAACAATGAGTCATGCTTAATAACTATTTAATTACGGCCTTAATTAACACTTCATTAACAAGTGTTTGAGTTAATACTTAACTAACCATTTGTAAATGCTTATTTAAGGAGTAACTAAGTGTGAAATAAGTATGAGTAACTGTACACAACACAGGCCAATTAATTGCTGATTCATGCTTAATTATAACCTTAATTAAGTGTTTTTTTTTTTTTGGTTTTTTTTTTTTTATTTATTTGGTTGGGACAGTGCATGTTAATGAACAGACATGACATTGACAGACATGAATGTAAACACGCCGGGTTTAATTTCCACCCGTTAATTAAGTGTTTCTTCATTATTGATTGAGAGTTTCTTCATTATTAATTCAGTGTTTGTTCATTATTAATTAAGTGTTTGTTCATGCTTTATTAAGGCTAAATAGGCTATAGTTATTATAAAGTGTTACCGAATACTGCAACTCTGAGTAAAAAAAAAAAAAGCAAAGTCTAAATTTTGCATATATCTCTCCTTTTAAGCTACTTTTTGTATGCATTTTCTCATGCAGTGTCCACCAGCTGCTTGTCCACATTGAAATATTTTGGAGTTTTTTCACAGTCTGGCTTTAACGATATCTATTTCAGGCCAAGTTACTGGTCAGATCTGTGGAGATGCAGTCCCACAGTCTCACAGTATAATGTTACGTTTGTACTACGGCGTTGGACTAGCCTAGACGCACATCGCCCATCGTCTTTGCACGTGGCATGAGGTCGTAGTCTGAACACAGAGTAAGAATGCATGCTTTTAGGTATTTTTTGAGCAAGTAAAAGAACTCTGATTACCGAACGCATAATAGATACATTTAATACCATACCGTGAAACATTTCAGACAAGGCCTTAACATCTCCACTGAAACAAACAGGGGGCAAACTCTACAAATGTACAAACTACAAATATATTAGCACAAAGCAAAACGTATTCCCATCCATCTACTTGCACAACTTATCTCTTTGGGGTTTTATTAAAAGATCTCCCAGTGCAATCCTGGACATTACCATGGAGCATAATCAGATTACTCTATAATCCTGTTGGAGCCCTGTTCTGGCCCGAGTGTTGGTTGTCCTCTCTGGTGGGACAGGAGCTGGGGTGTGAATGAGAAATGAGTCCACGGTCCAGCTCGAGCACCGGACACCCAGGGAGCGCACACAGCCTCCTCCTCCTAATTAACACATGGACTTTAATTAGCTGTCACTGGGTTGAAACTAAAGCGGCGCTAATGGAGATTTGTTCAGGGGCTGGGTAAACTCTAGAGGAACATTTGGCCCTTACAATGAATACATATGAAATGCGTTTTAGAGTCTTTGTGTTTACCGGAGTGGTCTCAAGTGGAGCGGTTGGTTAAAGGAGTCTAAATGGGTTCGTACAGGAGGATTTCATTCAGTTGTAAGGAAGTTCGCGGAGTCGTGGGTTGGTGGTTCAATTCCTGTTCACATCAAGTCATCATCATCATAATCGTGTGTTGTGTCCTCGGGCAAGACACGTCACCACCTGTGTTCACCTGTTGAGGGTGGAAAGGTAAATGGGCTTTGAACTGTGAATAATCTAGAGCTGGACGATTTATCGAAAGGTTGAGAGAATGTGAATGTGTAATTGTTAATGATAATTGTTGGGGTTTCTGAATTGTGAGGTCTAGGTTAAGAGCCAATCCTTTGTCAGTAAAGGCATGTGATTTGGAGTAGAGTTCAGACTTTGAAGGAGAAATTACATTATATTTTTGGTTAAATGGCATAGATTAAAAGCAGTGTGCAGCAGTGTGGGGTGTACCCATTTTTTTTATTTATTTTTTAATTTTTTTAAACTTTTCATGAAAAATATAATTTGAATCTTTTTTTTTCATATTAATAAATGTATGAATAAATATTATACTGTCATTTAAACATTCCACTCATTGCACATTCCACACATTGCACATTACTCATTGCACATTTCATTGCACAGTTTTCCCCCATTATTGCAGTATCCAAATTATTGCACATTCCACTTTCAAAAGTTTTTGAAAAGACCAAATCAAACTGAAAATCAAAATCGATCAATGTGAGTCATCTAATTTTTTCCCCAATCACCCAGCCCTAACATGATTTACTGCTAAAGGTGCTGTAACTGATTTTTACTGACCTAAAAACCTGAAAAACACAACTTTTTCTTGTTAAATGGTTTGCAGTAGTCCAAAGTTATTACTCTTCCTCTGACTTACCGTATGCATTCTGAGCATCCTGATTATGCATGTTTCTGACTGCTTTTGACAACTTTAAGAGACCAGAGTAGAGCTTTGACATCACAGTGCTAAAATGTGCACTAGCCTTAGTTTCTGGTTTGCAAACAATACAAATGTTTTATAATGTGATGCAGACAGTTTGAATCAAAGAAATGCTTTTACAATATTTTGACCCAAGAAAATATTCATTTTTTTTGAAACAATGTGTCAGTCTTTTTAGGTTTGTTTTGGATGAGTGAGTGTTATCATGATGCTATGAGATAGTCAAATGGAGTCATACTTCCAGATCAGAGTCATAGGTCAGTTGTCACTTTTGATTACATGGTATTTTCAAAAGATCCAAAACTCCACAATGGCACACAGAATTAAACCTGGTCATGTTGAAGGTTATCTTTTTGACTAATAGCAAAAGTCTGAAATGCTACAACAATAATTTTAACACTGCTCTGTAACCATTTAATGCTGTGGCTTATTAGGTATTTTGGTGTCATCTGAAAACTACACACTGTAACTGTAGCATAAGTCACATTTTCCCTAGACCCACTTCACTCCATTCTTGGATATACAGTACAAGTAGCACACCCAGTTTTAAAGCATTGAACAGAATTCTGTCTTTAATCCTCCCAAGTAGAACATTTTCTCTCAAAATAATTTCCTGTAACTCTTTAATTGACTGAACGCTCCCTGATACATATATATTAAAAATAGTCTAATTTCTGTGGCATCACTTTGAGAGCAAACTGAGCTAATTGTTTCACACCCAACTGGCTTTTGATAAAACTCCTTTCTGCGCTCATCAAACTGTGGCAATTAGACAAGCCTGGGCGACACATTTTAGTCCAAGAGTGAATTTCCCGTTTATTTCGCCTCACAAAGACGGACTCGTTAGATTGGTGCCGCTGTCTGAACTCCCCTCTTAAAAGTGACATAAACGTCTGTCACTGCTTCTTTAGCTCTATTACTTTGTTAAAGACCAAAGTGGATGTCTTCAAAGCGTGTCATGAAAAAGTTGGGTCCACAGGGAGGGAGCAGCGGGAGCCAGATAACAGCGTTTTAATGGTGAGCCTGGTTGACGTTCGTGGTTTTAGATGCAGTTTAGACTCTATACGACTGCTAATGTGACAACAGACACACGCAGACGCAGGCTAATGAAAGATAGAAGTCAAAGTCCTTTTTTATAGTAAAGTAACATTTACTATGATGTATTTACAGGCAGGTGCGTCATGCTCAAGGATACAGTGGCGTTATGTAAAAGTTATGGTTGGTGCTTTGTGTTGTGATTTTACAACTTTCAAAACTGGCCACAGTCTGAAGCTGAGCTGGAGGGCAGGGCAAAACTGTGAGGTATAATTTGCTGTGCAAATTATTTTGACCTGGTTTACGGTTAATGGCTCTGTAATTATGGGACAATCTAATCTGACCAGCAAGATGAATTTTCACAATATTTGTAAGTTCACAAATTCACGAGGTTCCATCTGGCCTGCTGCTGCAATTCCTCAGGCCACCACTGGTGTCAGCATTTTAGTTTTGGGTGGAGTTTTATAAAAACATGCAGTGAAGCACTGTGTGCATTTGTGGACAGGGAACATGTGTGTGCTGTTTTTCTGGATTTAACAAAAGTTTGATATCTCGCCTTGTTCTGCTGTAGTAACACTTCCTACATCAGTTTCAAATATTTGCATCACATTCAGTCTTTTCCCGATGGTTTTCGGCGAGAGCCATTCCAGATTGATCAATGTGTAGAACTCAACTCAAAGTGCTACACATCTCAATCTCATCACAGTATTGATCAGACACTGATACTAATGATTTTTGTGTGTGTATATATATATATATATAAAGATGTATATAAAGATTTATATAAAGATTTTTGCTGTCTTAAAAGTATGAATAACAGGACAAGTTCATTTTAAACAGTTTAAAGTTATTTCTCACTTCCCATGTGAATTCAAATCATCTTAATAAGGTACAGTCTCACTGTGATGAGTTTATAAGCACTTTGTACACCTTTCAGCGGCCAGAGCCTCTGAGTTTTGTTGCCACGGTTAAAAGTTAACAACAACCGGCATGCAAATTGTGCACTTCCTGATAGTCAGACAAAAGCGAGCTTTAAATGACTGGATTCAAACAATAGGTTGCATTTTCTACATAGCACTGATAAAAGCAGATCAGAAGAATATAAAAGTATAATGGTGTAATGACCCAACGGCCCTCCTGGTGGCTGTAACTGAGACGTGCGACTGTAAATATCTGAAGAGTGATTAGCTCTGCCTGACCTCACACAGGAGTAAGACAATAACACTAAAATTGGCTTTTATCTGTCAGGAGCGACACAAGAGCGATTTCAACCATTTAGTCACACTGTTACCCAAACATCTACAATTACATTAGCTCCCGCAGGTGCAGGTTCTTCTTACATCTTGTCTTCAGCAAAATCATACTTACTCCCATGCAGCGACTGTAGTGTTAAAGTGCGTATGACAGGTTAGAGAACATAGTTAACATGATTATATTTAAGATTTTACTAACAATCTTGTCTAGTTTTGTCTCGTCTTGTCTTTGGCGAAGCAGCAGATATGACATACGTAGAAGTAATTTCAAAACTGTTAACTAGCAACCATATGAGGGCCAAAACTGTCAAATGAAAAAAAAAAGAGGTAGGTGACAGAGGTAAAGGCGTTCTGCTTTAGAACTCACTGCTATGTCCGTTTTACTTTTCTTCCCAAGTTTTTCCCACAAACTTCTACTGATTTAAAACTATGATGAATATTTACCACATGTACTATCCCACCAAACCAAGTGATAAATAGAAATTCACGAAAACCTGTCGTATGCACTTTAAACTCATAGCATAAATGCCTAAAACGTTTTCAAGCGTCTGATATCTGAGGCTGGTAGTGTTTTTATGGCTGTAAAATTCTTCCTCATTGGCAAAGGACAGAGAGGAAGAATGAGACAGAAAACTCCGTTCAACCAAAAAATGGCTTGCGCAGTTATACTCTGAGGCTGGAGCAGTGACGTGCGGTGAGGTTCATGTCTGGTGAGGCACTGATGTCGTCACAATCAGATTTACAAACATATAAACCAGGTGTCAGTACATTTGGCCCCGGGTCAGTTTCTCTCCCAGTGACTTGGGGCCAGAATAAAAAAGAATTTCAAAATCGAAGTTCCGAAGTCCGTATGAAATAGCTCTAATACAGGGGTTCTTAACCTTGTTGGAGGTACTGAACCCCACCAGTTTCATCTGCACATTCACTGAACCCTTCTTTATTGAAAAATAAAATATAATTTTTTTCAAATTCAAGACATACGTGAGTTTTCCTGGTCACAAAATGAACCGTGCACTAACATCACTGTGTTCAAAGAACAAAACCAATACAATGCATGAACTCACAACAAATGACATACATCCCTTTTCACAAAGACATGACCTTTTTTAACACTACCACACTGAAATTATTTTAATTTTAACCTTATATATTCTAATAATGAACTTTTTGTATTTATGCCATTTAACACACACCCATCACCTAATTTCCATCAGGTACAATAATAATGAATATTTACTGCAAATCAGTGACTTCTGCTGGTGCCTTTGAGAGACCAGTTCAGAAATGCGGCTTCACCTTGTGCCACTCTCATGTCATTTTCACAGCAAAGTCTGTTCCGTGTCTCATGCCATGAGAACAGCTCATCGAGCGGTGCATTTGGCGAATTGAGACATGGCGTCAATTCGACAAATGCGGCCTTCGATGTACTAACCAAAGTGCTGGTCGAAGTACCCGCACGGCTTAAATGCGCTGTTCGAACCGCGCATTAAGTCTGGCGGGTACTTCGATAGGCTCATTGAAGGTGCATTTGTCGAACTGGGACACGGCGTCTGGAGACGCTCGCAGTCCGCAAGTCTATTGGCGGTGACAGAATCTGACGCTATAGAGTTAAGAAAGAAATCACACGTCAAACGCGACACGACAGTCACAAGTTGACTACTGAGTCACTCAATTCTCTGCAGCACAGACTGGCCAAGCAGCGTGAACCTGCAGCCAGTGATGGACAAGCGTCTCATCACGAATCATATGAGTCGGGTGCGTGTCTTGACCTCCGCCAAACCCTGAGACTGACTCACTGGACCCCTAGGGGTCGATCGAGCCCAGGTTAAGAACCACTGATCTAATAGTATGAAATAAAAAGCAAGCTGATTTTGTATTTTTTTAATTTTTTTATCCTTGTTCTGGTTCCCCACTTTTCTGTGGATTGAAGTCGAGCGAGTCTTTCGTCCTGTCGTCTGGAGCAAACCATTTTGCTCCTTTAGCGTTGGTCTCGGTCCTTTAATTATAATCTCCTGCTTTGTCCGAAAGTCCAGTTTCAAAAACTGCTTGAGCTTTAATATGAAATCTTCCTCCATTTAAGGGCCAGACACGAAGAAAAAAGTGAATTGCTAAAGTTGACTTGCTAACTCTAAATTGTAGTTTGCAGCTCCTATTCCGCGGGAGTTGCAAGAATCCCTGGGCTCACGAGCGCCCCCTAACATGAGGCAGGGTAGCCTTTTCACAGCCACTATAATGTGCTCAGCCATTAAAGGGTTAAAGCAGCAGCTTACCGTACGGTCTATGCCTCACCGCTCGTCTTTTCTCAGGTTTTCAACGGTAAACGTAAAAATTCTGCGATTTTGAGTTAAAAAAAAAGAATAAAATTGCAAAGTTAAATAGAAAATAATGTTTTAGTACAAATCATTGGATAAATATAACTATTTAATTTATTTTTTCTCTGTGATGACAGGTGAGGCACTGCCTCACCTGCCTCACCTGACCGCACGTCACTGCAAAGTATGAATATGCAAGGCTCATTATACATATTGTTTTCCAAATGCATTAACTAAATTAATAATTATTTTATTAAATTTTTGTTAAATAAACACAGCAGATAAACTTGCATTCAGTTTTATCAAGTGCCAAAGCATCAACAACTTGTTGAAAAGGTAAATTGAACAAGATTTACCTTTACCTAATTCAATATAATTTGGTCATGTTTGGCAGCCAGATTAATAAGACCAAAGGGCTGTGTGTGGCCCTTGGGCCGTAGTTTTCCCATGTCTGGGCTGACCTGTCCCTGTATTCTCACACAACACCACTAGATGCTACCTACATTATTTCTGACTGATATTGTGCCAGCTTTGGCCTGACAGAAGAAAACCAGAGATACAGATGAGTCTGAACAAAAGGTGAGGGGAGGGGGGACAGGTTTCACATCTGCCATCTACTGATGGGGGGAAAAAAAAATTAAGTAAACTTGAGGATGGTAGCTTTAAGTCAATACCTCTTTATTAAATACATTATACAAAAAAGTCATGAGCTCTTAATGCTTTTTGTTTTTGCTTTATTGAAATGCTTTATTGAAATGGTGGGGGACGTCTATGTGGAGCGTGAAAAGAGCCTCCTGTACCACTTGTTCTTTTTCTTCTGCTCCAGGAGTTGAACCTTCTCTGAAAGCTGTATGTTAGCCTCATGCTCTGCTCTTAGCTCGTCCAAAAGATCATCCATGTCCTTCTCCAAAGCTGTGGACCTCTCAGCTTCTTCAGCTCTCATCTGGTCCAAAACACGAACCTCCTCCTCCAATGTAGCGTTCTCTTTTTTCAAAACGCACATCTCCTGCTCCCAGACAGTAGACCTCTGGATTTCATTAGTCTTCATCTGGTCTATCATCGCCTCCAGATCTGCAGCTTTATTTTCCAGTGCTCTTGTCTCCTGCACCTTCTGCTCCACCTTCTTCGTGGAGGCTTGTAACTGGAAGTCCATCTCTTGCATGACCTCCTTGAGATCTTTGATGGATTCCTTCAGAGTAGATTTTTCAGTCTCCCATTCCATATGTTGGCAGGCCTGTTGTTCAGTCATTTGCTGAATTTCAAACTTCAATTGAGCAACTTGCTGAGTTAAGGCTTGCTCATTTTCATCCTTCAGTCTCATTTCAGGTTCCAGGTTCTCTGATATCTCCACCAAACCAAGCGTCTCTTGTTTAATCTTTTGCAGTTCTTCTTGATGGAAGCGTCTTAGGTCTTCCATCTCTCGTTGGAGTTGCTGCTTTTCGCGCTCAGATTCTTGCAGCGACACTTCAAGTTTGGCGATGACTTGAAGATTTTGAGAGAACTCGTCCCTCTCATGAACAACCTGGTCATAAGCCTGTTTAGTCGTCTGGATGACCACACTGAAGGCGTTTCTCTCTGCCGCTTGGACTTCTTTCACCTTCTCCAGATCTTTCTCAAAAGCGGCCACCTTAAGTTTCAGAACATTTCGCTCATCCTCCATGGATTTGCGTAGATGTATTTCAGAGGTGACCTCTCTTTTCAGTGCAGTATTCTCAGCTTCCAACTTCTTCATCTGGATCTTGTAGTAGTCCAAGTCCTTGTCTGAAGAAGCTGAGGGGACTGGAACCCCTCTTGTGCGGCTGTATTCTGCACTGTACCAATGGTACTTGGGATCACTTTTGACAAGTACGTCGGTTTCCTCCTTTCTGGCGTTTTTGGCCGTCACTGAATGGGTTTTTATGGTAGCTTTCGGCATTTTGCTTCTACTCTCTCTGTCTGTGGCGATTTCTCTCAAGTGTCTGTGTAAAATGACAATTGGAAAGATCTGTGCTTAACTAGTAACCTAAGAATACGTACGTACGCGTCATAGGTGGACCTATATGACACGTACAGTTACCATGGTAACTGTACGTGTCATCGTGGAACTGATCGTGGAACATAATTGTTTGAAGCAGGGAATGTGGTTGCTAGGCGACAGCTGTACTCTGTGAGTGGCTGAAATATTTGTGATTTTTGTATATTTGTAAAATAAAAATGATTGGCTGAAATATTCGTGATTTTTGTATATTTAAAATAAATGTGACAATTTTCAGTAACATTTTTTTTGTACAAAAAAAAAAAAAAAAACTGGTGTAAAATTGAAAACTTTTAGAAACTTTGGAAAAGGGATATTTTTTCTCATTTTATATGAAAAATATTTTATTCACTATTGTAAGTGGATAACAACCGCAATATCTTTCAACTGCAATCTATATGTGTGTGTGTGTGTGTTATATATATATCTATATATATTACGACGGCGTATTACTGCCACTTGGAAAAAAAAAGTCGTAGCATTTCGACATTAAAGTCGTAATTTTACGAGAATAAAGTCATAGTACAACGGGAATAATGTCGTAAAATTACAAGAAAAAAGTTATAATTTTATTCGAATAAAGTTGTAATTTTATGAGAATATAGGCTCCTGTGCGTGAATGAGACGAGTGCGTTATGTGTTATGGAGAGGAAGAGGAACTGTCTGAAGTGGTCGGCTGCAGGGGGAGAGTCCAGAATACTGCAGTTCAGAAATGCGGCTTCTCCTTGTGCCACTCTCATGTAATTTTCACAGCAAAGTCTGTTCCGTGTCTCATGCCATGAGAACAGCTCATCGAGCGGTGCATTTGGCGAATTGAGACATGGCGTCAATTCGACAAATGCGGCCTTCGATGTACTATCCAAAGTGCTGGTCGAAGTACCCGCACGGCTTAAATGCGCTGTTCGAACTGCGCATTAAGTCGAACTGGGACACGGCGTCTGGAGACGCTCGCAGTCCGCGAGTCTATTGGCGGTGACAGAATCTGACGCCATAGAGTTAAGAAAGAAATCACACGTCAAACGCGACACGACAGTCACAAGTTGACTACTGAGTCACTCAATTCTCTGCAGCACAGACTGGCCAAGCAGCGTGAACCTGCAGCCAGTGATGGACAAGCGTCTCATCACGAATCATATGAGTCGGGTGCGTGTCTTGACCTCCGCCAAACCCTGAGACTGACTCACTGGACCCCTAGGGGTCGATCGAGCCCAGGTTAAGAACCACTGATCTAATAGTAAGAAATAAAAAGAAAGCTGATTTTGTTTTTTGTTTTTTAATTTTTTTATCCTTGTTCTGGTTCCCCAATTTTCAGTGGATTGAAGTCATTAAATTTCTTACCATTTTGTACGTCTCTGTTTGAAAGGAGCGAGTCTTTCGTCCCGTCGTCTGGAGCAAACCATTTAGCTCCTTTAGCGTTGGTCTCGGTCCTTTAATTATAATCTCCTGCTTCGTCAGAAAGTCCAGTTTAGAAAACTGCTTGAGCTTTAATATGAAATCTTCCTCCATTTAAAAAGTAGGGCCAGACATGAAGAAAAAAGTGAATTGCTAAAGTTGACTTGCTAACTCTAAATTGTAGTTTGCAGCTCCTATTCCGCGGGAGTTGCAAGAATCCCTGGGCTCACGAGTGCCCCCTAACATGAGGCAGGGTAACTGTGTGCCTCATCCGGCGCCTTTTCACAGCCGCTATAATTTGTTCAGCCCTTAGAGTTAAAACAGCAGCTTAGCTACAGCACAGTCAGTCTGCAGTGAGGCACGAACGGCCTGTGCCTCACCTTGCGTCTCTTCTCAGGATTTCAACAGTAAACGTAAAAATTCAGTGATTTTGAGTAAAAAAAATAATAAAATTGCAAAGTTAAATAGAAAATAACTTAATAGTCCAATTATTGGATAAATATAACTATTTCATTTATTTTTCTCTGTGATGACCTGCCTCACCTGACCGCACGTCACTGGGCTGGCGGTATACAGAAGTGGACTAAGGGACATAATACACTTTTCAGCTACAGCCAATTGAAGCTAATCGAGACTAGCAGTTATATCGGCTAATTTGGAGGTGAGATCTGGGGATTCTGAGTTTCATGGCAACCAAAGAGCCAATCAGGAGTGAGGTACAGGTACACGCCCCCTCTGGGCCATACTCCTGGTTTGGCAGGGACCAAAACTGGTGAGGGGGGAGTTGTATTGAACAACTGATATGATTGCAATTGTTGTTTTGGGATTTCAGAATATTATCAGCAAAAATGAAGAAAAAGTGTCAAAATTTGATGAATAACACAAGCTATGTAATCTCCCTTGCACATTTGCACATTTTTTGTCAGTGTTGTAAGATCAAAACTAGATATTGATTTGAACAAGTATTGATATTAAAAAGTCACATTCACAGCACAGAAATGGACCTTTCCTGAGTAGCTTTAGCATGATCTTGAGCTGTATCAGAACAAGTATAAGACATCTAGACTAATCTGCACACATGGACCACTATGGAACCTACCTGGACCACTGAGGAATTACACAAGTCGTATTATTTAATGTTAAAAATCACAATCTATGGTCTAAAGAAAGAGCTTCTTAGTGTTGAAATCAAGTTTGAAATTTTAGCATCGTGACAACACTACCCCTTTGTATTCCATCCACGTTTTGAGCGATACTTAATCTTCCACCTTAGCATTTACTGTTACATTTTAGCACCTTTCTGATGGATTGCTACTCTCACAGTTGAACTTTCCTTGTAACACCGGTCTCGTTTGATGTCTCCCTGAGTAAGACATGTTCCTCCTCCTCCTCCCCTCACCTGTCCCCCCTCTCTCTGAGCGCGAGCCAGTTGGTCCGGTGCCAGCAGCAGATCTCACAGGGCCCATCCATATGGCCATCATGCTCTGCGCTCATTACAGGCCATTTAACACGTCTAATTGTTCAACATTTGACACACTGTCGAAACTATTAGTCCAGATTATCTTGTGTGTGACATGCGCGAGGAAGGAGAGGCAACAGGAGCGCCAAACACCGTATCTGCGGCTAGGATCATGAAGGACGCCATCACTGTGTCACTGAAGGCTTTTGGTGTACAACTTATTTATTTTGATGACCACAATTTAATTCTCAAGTTAAAGGCATATTTGTTTTTTGGGGGGGGGGGATTTAGTATTAAACTATAACATATGTAGATCATAATTTTACATTTTGTTCATTGCAAACTGTGATATTGATCCGAAATGGCTTAAAGCAGGGGTGACAAACTCAAAGTCACAGAGGGCCAAAATGTTAAACTGGGACCAAGTCATGGGCCAAACTATTTATTGAAACATTTGATCAACATCTGCATGTTTTTCAGAAGGGGTGGATTCAATTTTGAGATTGTAGCAGATGCAAGTGTCAAGATGTGGTGGGGGCTGGCGCCAATGTATTTGCAAAGCATTCTGGGATTTGAAGTATTATCCGTGCATGAGCTATTCTGGGCGGGCCAGCTCTAATACATATTTAATATGATCTTGAGGGCCAAATATTATTATATCGAGGGCAAAATTTGGCCCGTGGACCTGAGTCTGACATGTCTGACTTAAAGGGCCCATATTACTCTATTTTCTGAACCATGTCATAATGTTGTTTCCTCATCACAAACAGACCAGGAGTTGTGTTTCGTTTCATTCACACACATTTAACTCACAAACCTGCAAATTTAGGCTGTGTTCTTCTCTTAAACAGAAACCTTGTGATGTCATGTGGTCCACTGTGTCTTCACTCGAATCATTTGGATAATTTCAACTTGCCTATCTCTACTGAGCTTAACTTAAAAGGAGCTGTTAACTTGAAAACTACCACTTCATGACATCACAAGGTGGAACAGGGCATTTTGAGCTTTGGAGATGTAAATAGACTAATAATAAAGTGTTACTCAAACATGTCTGAAAGAAACAAAACTCAACTCCAGGTATTACATTCTAACATGGCCTAAAGCTCACAAGAGTCAATTTTGTGTAATATAGGACCTTTAAAATTATCAGAGTCCATTGACATCTTGTTGTCTTTATGGTGAGACATAACTGTAAGGACTGGACTGGATTATATGGTTAAGAAATATTGTTTATAAATTTTTCGCGAGGGAAATTTATTTTCTGCATCTGGCCTATCCTTCAACCCGGCTGCTGCTGCACGGAGCTCGAGGACCCATCAAAACAAACCAAGATATTTTCTGAACACTCAGTTCTCAAATGTTGGACAGTACAGGATTACTCAAACATGCATGAATCAATCTAAATACAATTTTTCAGGGAACATGTTAAAAGCTCATAAAAGTCCATTTAAACCTTAGACCTGTGAAATGCATGTGATTCCTGTTTTACCTTATCAGTTCAGCACCGTGAAAGTAAATCCAGTTATAATACAATGACTTCAAAATCTGACGGGGACGGGACAGGGGTGTCCACTGCACCTGCACTTTTTAAATGAGCCTTCTCTTAAACACCTCTGCCTCCTGCGGCTCCCCCACGCTGTTAGCTCCACTGCTCCTGAGACGGGACACATGATGAATGGCCTCATGCAACTGGAGCTCACTGCATTTATATGATTCTGCTGTGTTCCCAAGTGGCATGGGAAGAAAGGTTGCTATGGTATGGCTCCAATGAATTTGGAATGAATTTTTTTTTTTTTTAGTGCCTGTGTATATATTAATCTGTGTGTGAATGGGTGACAGTGGTTTCTTGATGTAAAGGTAGAATATGTGACCATTTTAGAGCTTAGACTGAGCCCAAAAAGTGTTCACTTTAGTTTTTTGTTGTCTCCGAGCACAATCATGGTCACATTTATTGAGCACTTTTCTACATTCAAGGTACTCAAAGCACATTACATCTAGGAACCACTCACCCATTAATGCACAAATTCATTCACACACCAGTGTATGCAGATATACACTGGTGTGTGAAGGGATTACAAGGTGGATTACGTGTCTTGCCCAAGGACACAATGACAAAATTCGACTGTGGGAGCTGGAATCGTACTGTCAGCCTGACTGTTCTATCAATGATGTTTATGGATCAGTAGAGAAACACTCTACCAGCCAGTGGTGGTAGTAGTAGTTCTAGTAGAAATAGTAGAACTTGTAGTAGTAGTAGAGTACTTACTTGATCAGTACTCAAACTACAGATACAGAGGCAAAAAGTTAGTCAAGTAAGTCTGAGTATAAGTTGCACCCCGGACAAACTATGAAAAAAGTGTGACTTATAGTCCGGAAAATACAGTAAGTAAAGTGCAGATACCTAAAAATTCTACATAAGCACAGTACTTTACTACTTGTACTTCTTTACATTCCACCACTGCTGCTAACTCAGCTATGTGGCTCCAAACTGACACTCTACCAACTGGGCTACTGTACAACTTTTAGTCTCAATTTTGATGAACCAAACTTGTACATTAACTTCTAAACAGCTCAATATCGTCTTATATAAACATCATCTGAAATAAAAAACGAGCCTATCTTCATTTTTGTAGCACTGCCCTTCGCCTGTGGGTCATACTCAAGGAGACTCCATTGTCACTGCTGCCCTTCGGTGCTTTGACTTTGTGTTATTTCTTTGTCGTGTTTTGAATGGCCGATAATAGCGGGAGAGTATGCGCACCTCGACACTCATTATGATAAAGTCCCCGGTGAAAATAAGAGTGAATGAAATTTAGATTAGCCTTTACGCCCGACCTGCTCTGTCCAATGACACATGAACAAAGAGATAAGGGCTGCAGGTGGGGATGGGATAGGTAGATTAAAAAAGAGGAGAGGAGAGGTGGAGAGGGAGATGGACGGATATAATGGGGGATAAAGGAGTGTAAATGACTGAACCTGGGGGGCAGCATGACGTCTGCTCATCTTTGAAATGTCAAGAAGATTGTTCGGAATGAGTCAGAGATGCTGGGGGTTTAGATGTTAAATAAACTTGGGATGAATGGATGAATAGAGATCTTCTTGTTCTTCTCACTAGTATGTTTCACTCCGGCATATTTCCTTTGTGTAAGCAGCTCTTAAAGCAGAAATGAGAGCACTGTGTGAGGTCTGCATTTAATATCCTCCGGAAGTGTGTGGTTAGCATGCTAGTTGTTGCGATGTAGGGTTATCTAGAGAAGAGTCACATTCACAAACGGGAATGAGCCTTTCCTGAATAGCTTTAGAATGATCTTGAGCTATATCCAAACAGGTATAAGACCACATAGACGAGTACATATGTTCCTCACTTTATCGCGGTTAAACTTTCTCGGTTTTTACATGCTTTTTTTTTTTACAGTGTATGAACGTCCTGATTGGCTAAGGGACTGTAGACCATTGTGTTCTGCATCCTGATTGGCTAAGGTAGTGTAGACCATTGTCCAACAGTCTCCTCTGTGCCGTGTCTCCTGTACAGGACAGAATGTGTTCAGCCAAATTTACATAAATACTGGATCGCAGTGTGACTCTAAAGTGCTGTGTGTTTGCAAGTTTTCTCCCTGACAAAAAAACACAATGTTGATGAAACGTTCTGCACCAACAAAGGCACCTACGAAGGTTTGAACTTTGAGAGTGTTTAAACAAGAGAGAAATGTGAGAAAATGTTAATGCCTGTGTGAGAAAAGTGTATAAAGTGTGTGGTGAGGGTTTTTACAGCCTTAAAACAAATACATAACTGTAAAAAAATAAAGCTGATTACTTTGCGGATTTCGCCTGTTGCGGTTTATTTTTAGAACGTTACACCCATGAACCACTATGGAAACTAGCTGGACGACTGAGGGATCACACAGATATAAGATCACATGGTAACATAAAAGAAAGTACTTCGCGGTCATGTTGAAAATCACATTTATTGTCTAAAAATAAAAGTAGTTTGTATTGTTAGGAGACTATAATAATTAGGTGCAGCGCCTTTAACCATTATACCATTATGACTTCAAACTTCAATGGCCACAGAGGCACCTCATACCAAATGAAGAGACATATGGTGTTGTCTCGAATGTCTGACGCCCAGCTGTTCAAAGATTTAAACGCGATACTCTTTTCTTCTAGGCATTGTTTTAGGTGTCTGTATGTATCGTTTGACTGACATGCAGTGATGGATCAAGTATCAGTTTTGTTATACAAGTAAAAGTACAGAAATAGAGGTAAAAAGTTAGTCAAGTGAAAGTATCTCGTGAAAAAAAGCACCTGTTTGAAAAATGTACTATAAGAGTGAAAAGTACAAGTATTTCACAAGTGTAAATGTAATGATACAGATTAAAAAAAAAAAAAAAAAAAAAAAAAAAAAAAGATAGATATTTTGCTCAACAGTAACAATACGAATCAATTTCTTTATTTTTCTTTTGAATTTTTTTTTTTTTATTTTGTTTGCTCAAAGCTGAACCTTGAAAAGTACTTTTTACTTTTCAGTACTGTTCAAAAATGTAGTGGAGTAGAAAGTACAGACACCTGCTCTCAAATGTAGTGAAGTAAAAGTAAAAAGTATCCATTGTAAAAATTTAAAAAAATTACTTAAGTAAAGTACAAATACCTGAAAGTTTGACTTAGGTACAGTACTTTACTCCTTGTACTTCTTTACCTTCCACCACTGCTGACATGGCACTTCATTCTCTCAACTTAATCAGTGATGGGATTTTTATTTATTTATTTTCCTGATTATGAAACCGTAATGATCACAAAGAAGCAGTTTTGATTTTTTTTTTTTTTTTTTTTTCTTCTATATATATATATTTTTGTCTCCAAGGTGTAATAGTGGTGGTAGTAATTCAATGGAAAACATGCTGTAATTGATTTCTGTATTCTGTGTATTTCAGTCTTGGTCATTCTTCCTCACATTAGCTTCTGTCATAAATAAAGAGTAAAAGAGCCAGTCCTTTGAACGGAAATGAATGGATCTAATGAGTCTCATCACTAGCGCTGGTTCAATGTGAATCAAAATCAGAGAGAAATAGATTCAGTTCTTTTTTAAGCATGAGATCCGGTTCCACCACTCACATTAAGGCACCGTTCTAAAGAGGCGACTCGTTCGTAATTGTCACATTACTACTGGTGATTTCTATCAGTGACTAGGTCCATAACAGGTGATATACACCGTGAATTCCTGTTTTTCATTAAATATTATAGTCCTATAGAATATTATATCATTCTAAAGGTCCTATATTACACAGAATTGACTCTTGTGAGCTTTAAGTCACGTTACAATGCTGTTATCTCCTCCAAAACAGACCTGAACTTGCGTTTTGTTTCATTCACACATGTCTGAGTAATTATTATTATTAGCCTGTCCACATCTCCAAAGCTGAAAATGCTCTATTCCACATTATGATGTCATAAACAGGTAGTTTTCATGTTAACCACCGTCACAACCCGGCTCGTGTGGGCACAGGGGAGTAACAAAAGAAAACCAAGATGGAAAATGGTAAATTAAGAAGTTATTTAATGAATAGGGATGGAAAGAGTAAACTAAATAAAAGGAGTCTAAAAATATATTGAAACAGATGGTACCTTGCAAGATTTTAACCAAAAGAAGTAAAGAGACACACAAAATGGCATAGGGGCCACACACAGACCAGCAGCCCCAAACAGGTGTCCCGAATCTTCTTAAATTAGCGGGAGGTGGCTGAAGGTGGGCCCCAGGATTGGCCAGGCTGGGAAACAGTCCTCCAATCACCACCAAGGGTCCAACAGCCATGATTAACTGTAACAACCTTGTACCTTTTCCCTTTTGTTCAGTAGAGATTGCCAATTCCAGATCTGAAATTATCCAAATGATTCTGACATCACAAAGTGGATCAGAGTGTTTTCAGTTTGAGAGAAAAACGTGAGAATGAAACAAAACACAACTCTGGATGTGCTTTTGACGAGGAAGCACCGTTATAACACAGAAAATAATGTAATATTGGCCCTTTAAGCGTACTTCTTTTGTCCTCCATCTTCCATAGCTCTACACCTCGACGTCAGACTGACACCGTAACCCTCGCCTCTCCCCCTCGTCAGTCTTCATCTTTTCATTTTGGGCAAATCAATGGAAATAAATGTGATGTGATGGGCTCGCTTCGACATGGCGCATGACACGTGGTTACATGCGACCGCGCTCGAATTGAACGCACCTAGTCCATTAGAGTCCGTGACCCCGCGACCTCTGCCGTGATTATGTGCCATGATGGATGCGCTCAGGTGGGCCTATTTAATCACACTCGGCAGCGTCCTGACGGAGGATTTAGTGCGCGGGACTGGCAACGCGGCAGTGACATATGCTCCGGTAAGGCTAACGCGCGTAGCATGTGTTCTGCCGACGCACGCCGTTTTTTTGAATGCGCTGAGGTTCGGCTCAGAAAGACGCTAGAAATGGTGGAGCGAGAGAGGTAAAGTGCAAGAGACAATGCATGAATCACTCCAGGACAAGGGCATCGGGGTTAAAGGTCATATTCCAGGGTTGACTATACAATGTCACAAGAGGGACAAAAAAATTGACATATTTTTGTGCAGAAATAAGCTCAAATGTGGCCTTAGTTGATTTTTAAGGACAACAGAATTCTGAAAAACATAAAACTTGCTGGGTTCAGGTGACATTCATTCTAGATGGACCAATATCATAATAATACGTACGTAATGTACTTTGTCATGAAATATCCAAAAGGTCAATTTATATTAAGAACTAGACCCTAAAACTTGCTATATTACAACATAATACATTTCAACAGTGTTCATTTTAAATGGCAAATGGTCACATTTAGCTATAGCGCCCCCTGCGCCTCTCTCCCTCTTTTCTTTAGTCCTTCAGGTACTGCCCAGTTTAGCAGCTCTATTTGACATGCAGGTGTGGGCGGAGTTTATGTGTTTAGGTTCACTTTAACACATGGAGTAAGGCATTCATTTTAAGTTTATTTATATAATACAGTCAACAAAAGTCAACAAAAAAACAAATATACAGATAGCACGATACATAGGCAAAGAACAATAAAACACTAAGATATCCTGCTGTCTAGCTAGTTTTCAATGCCACTGGAGAAGAGGTGGGTTTTCAGTCTAGTCTTAAACTGTGACTGAGAGGATGTGACAGGCAGAGGGAGGCTGGTCCATAGTCTGGGAGCTGTCACCTCTGGTCTTGAGTCTGGCTTTGGGCACAGCCAGCAGGAGCTGGTCAGCTGACCTCAGGGCTTCCTAAATGTCCTCTGTGAAAATCTATATATATATCTATATCTATATATCTATATATAAAATCTATATATGATTGTTTTTTTTTGGCATTTTTTATGATAATTTGAGTTGCCGTTTCTCCAGCTCTACCTGGCCCTCCGCTTGTCCATGTGCTCCTGCTGCACCTGTGTTAAATATGGCTTTTCAGTGGAAAGGTCAGCAGCTCATGCAGGAGGCCTGGTCAGCATGCTTCACAAATCATTGCACCTCTCTGCTCTCACACTGCTCTGATAGAAGAGGATCTCCAAAGTTCACAAGTGCAGGACCACTTTAACTGTACACATACCAGAGGTGGGGACTTGTGAGCCGAGACTTGACTTGATAAAATAGACTCAGATTTGGGACTCGACTTGGACTTGAAAGCCACTCACTCAAGACTTGACTGAGACTTGAGATGACTTGATGCGCCTTGCTTCTAGAAAACACATTTTTCTAAACAGTACGATACTTTGGTTCAAATGACTTAAAGCTCAAAGCACTGGACTTGGACTTGACTTGGACTTGTGGGACGCTGACTCGGGACTCCGTTTGGACTTGACTCTGACTTAAAAAGTGTGAGCAGATATGTAGATGTAGACAGTGACTGAAATGTAGAGGAAGCACCTTTTATTATTGGCTATACGTTCTTCAGATAGAGGAAACTACAGTGTCGGGAAAAGATCGATTGAATTTGTTTCAGTTGTTAATTTCTATCTTAGAAGGTGCACTGCACATCTTTTACGGCACTCGCTTGTCTCCTTGGAGGTGATATTAAACTTTATTTAACCAGGAAAACACCCGTAGAGATCGAAATCTGTTTTTCAAGGGGGACCTGGCCAAGAGGTCAGCAGCACACGTCAGGAGCATTAACAAAGTAAAATACATACAGCTAACAGTTCAAATCTGAATTAAAGTGAAAGTCATTTACAAATTTAAAGGGCCCATATTACACTATTTTCTGATCTATGTTATAATGTTGTTTCCTCATCACAAACAGACCTGGAGTTGTGTTTTTAGGCTGAATTCTTCTCTCAAACCAACTCCATACACCTTCTACAGAATCATTTGGAGGTAAAAGGAGCTGTTAACTCAAAAACCTACCTCTTCGTGACATCACAAGGTGGAACAGAGCATTTTGAGCATCTCAGATAGACAGATTAATAATAAAGTGTTACTCAAACATGTGTGAAATGAAATAAAACACAACTTCGGGTATATTTTTGAGGAGGTAACAGCATTATAACGTGGCTAAAAGAGTCAAGAGTCAATTTTGCGTAATATAGGACCTTTTAAATATGGCAAAAATATACCACAGAAGGCTTTTTGGAGTATTTTAAAGCAAAACATGTCTTCGATACCATTAGCCTCCCCACAATTTCACCAAAAATCTATTAATACCAGCAGCTGTGATGTCTGAGATTTGGATATTACTACATTCTTTGACAGAAACAGCAGCTCTCAAATGGAACCTCGGACACTGCATTTTTTTCTTCTCTCCCTGAAATGTCACCATGACGATTTTTTTTTTTTTTTTCTTTTTTTATATAACACAACTATGAGAACGCTGCGGCACCTCCAGGAATAGTCATGGGGTTGTGGAAATGAGCCCCACACCACAGAGCACAAGCAATCAGGGCTGGAGGTTTAGGTCAGCGCGCTGCCAACAGAGAGGGGAGAAAGAGAGGGAGAGGAGGAGGGTGGAGAAAGTGAAAAAGACGAGGGGGAGAGGGAATGTGGAGAGAGTGTAAGAGAGGACCAGAGAGGAGAACGAGAGATAGAAACAATGGGACTAAAAGAGAGAGACTATGAGAGAGGAGGGGAGAATGGGGGAGAATGGACAGAAGAAAGGACTGGAGAGAAAGAGAAAGACAGAGAAGGAGGAGGAGTGGTGATGGAAAGGATGAATTTGTGTTTAGGGGGTGTAAGAGAGGACGAGAGAGGAGAAAAGAGAGAGAAACAATGGGACTAAGAAGAGGAGGAGCAGGTGGAGAGTATGATAGACGGGGGGAGTAAGGAGAAAACAGGACAGAAGAAGGGACTAAAAAAGAGAGACGGGGGGAGAAGAGGAGCAGGGTGATGGAAGGAGGATGAATTTATGAATTTGTTGGGGGGTGTAAGAGAGGACCAGAGAGGAGAAAGAGTGAAAGGGGAGAGGTGGAAACAATGGGACTCGAAAGAGGAGGAGAGGGAGAGAGGAGGGGAGAATGGAGAGAGCTGGAGAGAAGAAGGGAGTGGTGCGAAGGAGAGAGAGAGAAGGAGGAGGAATGGTGATTGAAAGGATGAGTTTGTGTTAAAGGGGGGGAGTGGAGGTAGAAAGAGTGTAAGAGAGGACCAGGGAGGAGAAAGAGAGATAGAAACAATGGGACTAAGAAGAGGAGGAGGTGGTGAGTATGATAGAGGGAGAGAGAATGGAGAGAACAGGACAGAAGAAAAAAAGGATGAATTTGTGGTGGGAGTGTAAGAGGACCAGAGAGGTAGAAGCAACGGGACTCGCAAGAGGAGGAGAGGAGAGAGGAGGGGAGAATGGAGAGAATAGAAGAGAGGAAGGGACTGGAGCAAAAAAAAGAGAGAGAAGGAGGAGAAGTGGTGATGGAAAGGATGAGTTTGTGTTTGAGAGGGGAAAGGGGGAAGAGTGGAGGTGGAGAGCCGACTAGGAAAAGGAGGCGGTGGAGAGTATGAGAGAGGAGGGGAGAATGGAGGGAACAGGAGAGAAGAAGGGACTGGAGCGAGAGAAGAGAAAGAGAAGAGGGAATGTGATGCAAAGAGTGAGTTTGTGTTAGAGGAGGTGAAGGACTTGACTAAGGAGAGAGAGAAGGGAAGAGGGTGGGAAAAGAAGGGAAGTCAGAGAGTAGGATAGAGGAGGGGAAAGGGAGGGAGAGAAGAGGGGAATGTGAGCAGAAGAGGGGGACTAGAAGAGTGATTGAGTATGTGTGAAAGGAGAGGAGGGAATGAGGGAGAAAATAGGTGGGCTTGAGAGAAGAAGAAGAAAGGGAAAGGCAGAGAGTGGAGGGGGAAAGGGAAGAGGGAGTGTGCTACAAGGAGAAAGAGGGAAGAGAGAAAGAAGGGGAGTAAGAGTGTCCCTCAGGAGAAGAGAGAGGAGGGGAGATGATGGGAGGATAGAGAGAAGGCATGAGATTGTGAAGAGGGGGATGAGGGTTAGAAAGAAATGGAGAGACAAGAAATAGAGAAAAAAAGAGGGAAGGAAGGGCATAGAGTGTGTGAGAAGAGGGGGAGGGAGATGGAGCGGTTGGGTTGGGAGGGGGGAGGAATGGAGAGAAGAGGGGACTGGGGAGAGAAACAAGGGAAGAGGGAGGGCAGGAGTGTAGAGAGTGTACGAGAACAGCGGAGAGGGAGAAACTATACAGTAGGTAGAAGGAAATACGGAGAGAGGGAGAAGAGAAGGAGAAGAAGGCAGAGAGCATGTGAGAAGGGGTGAGAAGGGGGAGTGATGGTGACAGAGGAGGGGAGAGAGTGATCTTTGAAGAGAAAACGGGAAAATAAAAAGGTAAAATAAGACCTGCACTTTTGACCTGAGAGCTTTTAGAAGACATTTTCACCACTTATCTTATCTCTAGTCCACAGAACAATTACATTTCTGTAGCAAACATAGCAGCAGGTTTGAAAGATGGTTCACATGGCACTGACATGTCTTGTGTTATGTGAGCGTCCCTTGAAATACCTTAGTTCCCTTTAGCCCCTCCTCTGCAGAGGGTCTGAGAGGTGAGCTGACTGAGGGAATTTCTATTGACCTAATTCCGCCCACTTTTACCTCTAAACGTCCTGACGCAGACTCAGCTTCTGCGGAGCTAATCAGGGACCAGTGGGAATTCAAACCATTTAATTTGCATGAATCATTTGTTATTTACTGTGACAATAGAAAATCACATTAGGCTCGTGTGCAGACATTTCTGTGCCAGGCTTTAGCTGTTCTGAGTTGTTTTTAATTAGTTGTCCATATACTCTCTGTGGATCAGCCAATCACAGCCCTGGCGTTCGGCAGAAATTCACAGCACGCCCCTCACTCAGACTGAACCCTGTCCACCTGTGTCGGACCCGTTTAGTGGCTGTGTGGCAGTCCGTGTACCGTATGTTCACACCATAACTGTTCCAATGGATTTGATCTGGAGCACCGTGGCACCTCCGCCAGCTCCACCTCCGCCAGCTCCACCTCCGCCAGCTCCACCTCACTGCGCAGTGTCCCGTCTGAGCTCCTCTCGGATTTTGTACTGTACAGAATACTTGCGGCCACTGGACTGGAGCTGAGCCTGGGGTTAACCAGCCTTTAATACTAAACTCCACATTTATTGTGTTTGGCTGCTAAAAATCTGATATAAATTAGATTGATTTGTGTAAAATGTTCAATGTTCATGTGCACCACAAAGTCAACACTGCACTGATTCTCCAAGAGGCTTTAAAACAGCTCTGTGGTCCATATAGAACTTATTAGCAATCAAGATCTCCAGCCCCACGCTAAATAATACCTAATACCTAAATGATGATGGGTAACCACGGTTTATTTCTGAGACGTATTTGAAACGAAGGAGCTCGTTGGTCACCCATCATTTTGAACTAAATGTTATTTCTTTCACCTCATACTGACAGTTTAGTGATTTGCTTGTTTATTCTACAAAAAATCAGTGATGTTTGTCAGTCCTCTGTGATTAAGTTTTCCTTTTTTCACCTTGTAAGCAGCCATATTTGTTTTCATACGAACAGACCGTGCATGTCCCTGATTGGCTAATCCACCGGTGGCTCACATCTTCTTAAAGTACTGGAGAAGTGGATGTTCTGGATCCCAGGCAGATACTGGGAGTGGGTGATTTACCACTTCAGTCACCTTTTACTCAACTGTTTCAACTGAACTCTGATCCAATTCAAGTCAATTTCTGTTTGTTTTTATATTTCTCTTTCTTACTGTGTGATATCACAACTTCCTCGTCTGATGTTTCTACCTTCTGATTTTAATGGCTGCAGACAATCATTTTTCTAGTTCTGAATCCCTCTAAAACCCCACTCGGAAAGCACAGGTCTTTATAATTGCGAGCAGTGTGCAGTTGCGGATTGTTTTTACCGATTTGTCCGCTTCCTGTCGGGTCCCGTCGCCATGGAAACGTCTCACTTGTCAAAATGAGGTGCCTATTGATCAGGAGCAGTCATTACCAGCAGAAGTCCGCAGGCAGCCAGGTTCAGCCTTTTAATAATCAATTCTACTTTTAGCTGAGTTTTCGCCTGCCAACAACACGTTTTTTCATGAATTCTCTTTTTTATATAAACAATTCTGGGAACAGAAGAAGAAGAAACAGTTTATGCTAGTGCTTCAGCAGAACAAAGTACACACGATGCCTTTGGTGCCAACAGGTTTGCAGAATATGTAAACATTTTTAGTGAAATTGTCAAAATGAGTAAAGGAGTTTTGATTTTGTGGGAACTAGTAGCTGGAGAAAACAATAGAAGTTTTGAAGTTGGTTTGAAGTCCGAGCCTGTTCATACTATTGGTGTGTCCTTGGGCAAGACATTACCTCACATCAGTTTTGTATGTGAGCAAATGATTGTACTGTACTTATAACTCTTGCAGGAGTGGGTTAGTGGCAAGAGCGTTCACTCTTTGGTATACTTTACTGTCCTCTGCATTTGACCCATCCTTCAATGCCACTGGGACTATCTGCAGTGCCACAGTGCAGCACCTGGGGGCCCATCTCCAAATCTTGAGCTTCTTGTTTTGAGATGAAGGTTCTAGCCCAGATTACCTTAACCCTTTAAGGACTGAGCACATTATAGACCATTATAGCTCACCTAGACTTTTTTTTCTTCTTTTTTTAGCCATAAAAATCATGTTAAAGGAAGTATCAGCATGTACTTTTGCCCTTTTCCACACAACTACCTCTATTTTACACCTCTATTCATCCTTATTTTTCCTTTGATGCATCAGATAACTGACTGGGAGAGTCCCGGCGGCACCTGCGCTCTGATTGGTCATCTTCGAGAGACGACGTAAGCACATTACCGTAATGACAGTAACATATTTAAAGAGCCCCGTACCTCTGCTTTGAGATGCCGTTTGAATTTACATGATAGCACAATTGGTTGTGGAGTTACAGTAATGGAAAGTCCGCAACCGTGAGTCTATGGGCGGCGATAGCATCCAACGCTTTTGGGCTAATGCCATATCATGGAACATACACACGTAAACGACCACACCACTTTGAGAATGCCCGGTCTCATCTCGGCAGCTAAGGAGGGTTGGGCCTGGTTAGTACTTGGATGGGGGGACGATTGGAAATACCAGGTGTCACAGTGGTGCGACTTTGGGCAAGACACTTCTGCAGTTTGCATCCAGTGTAGAAGTATGTGATTGTGTTTGTGAGACTGAATGCAGGACAACAAATGGAAATTAGACCAGTGGGGCATTTATGCATATGGCTCCCTTTGCTGACAGCTTAGGGAGCACCATAACCAAAGAGAAAATAAACAAAAGCAGCTCTTATCCCCCATGTGTTCCTTGTGAACACAGTTTGACTGCACTACGAGTCCAGTGATGATTTATTAGCTTAAAAATAGATGAGTAGACGTCTGGAGTTTTAGCTGTGACGTAACAATCTGGGCAAAATGCAAACAAAGCATGTTTGAGCGCTCAGAGAAGGCATGGATTAATGACACAAGTGTGAATAGAGAAAAATACAACTACAGGTATGGTACAGGTCATTTTGCATATATCCATTATGCATATGCGGTTGGGCATGTTTCGCTCCTTCACCTCATCGCTGAATATTCGCTGTACAAAATTGCCGTCCTCTCCTCCAAATGTCTGTAAGCGTTTTGTGAATCACTGGCCGATGCACACAACTGTATTTCCTCCACGTTGTCATCAGCGCCTGAGTTACTGTGGGACTCGGCGTTCCTTTGTGATTGAATGAGCTTTTTACAGCACCTGTTACAATGATTTTAGCCTGCGTATGAATTTTTATATGACATGCAAAGTGCTCCGGGTGCTCCCAGCATTTATGGCTCAAATATTTTTCACTGACTTTGCAAAGTGCGGGAGGCCAGGGTTTGAGTGGAGGTACAGGTGCATGTGTAAGTGTGTCCACGCTTTGATTATTAACAGTAAGAAGCTTGGGTTTAATTTATGGAGAGTAAACAAGACAACACAGTGCGGGTGGTTTTACGTGCAGAGGGAGTAGAGCTGATAAAACCTAAGGAGGAGGTTATTTGTTGTCCTTTTATTGCTGCATCTTAAAAGGAAAAGCTTAAGGCTCTGGTAGAAAAAAAAAAAAAAGTAATAATAAATTAAATTATAATAAATAAAATATAAAGCAGCCAGCTTTTATGTCCCGTCCTTTTTCATGTGGAGAAAGTTGGAGAGTCTTTAAAGGTGGCTCTACTTGGTTTTGTACAAGGACTCAAGAAAATTAAGAGTGAAAAAATAAGTTCAGAAAAAAAAAGGAAATAAAAGACAGTTATGAACATATACATAAATATATTTAAATATCTGTAAATAGAAAATGTAACAAATAAACATGATTTGACCATAATTATCAGCATTTTAAAAAAAAAAAAAAAAGGAAATAATGAATGTATTAACAATGTACATCATTATTGCATTATTTTCTTTTTTTAAAATTAGTTTTATTTTATTTATGGCTCAAAATCTATGCTTATCTTAAATTTCTCCATTTACAAATTTATTGGTTATTGTTTTGGTTGTTCTGATTCTCCACAAAAATGAACTTGTCACTTTGGGTTGCCAGATGCTACAAAAACTTAATTTAAACATACTCTTCTGCTTTGGCATCTCATGTTTTAAGACCATGTATTTGTAAAGAACCAGACATTATTTTCCAGTGTTGGCGCTCTCCATACTAGAATCTAGTGTAGGGCTCCATCTACTGAAAACAGAGGAATTTTCAAACGATAGATTAAGGATGCCCCAACAGGTAATATAAGTACCTAGTTGGAATGAATGTGCTTTGACCGCAGAAAGGCTTTAACTGAGTCTGAATATGAGTAGCTGTACTGGGTCTCTACCGGTGATGAAACAATCCTGGGAAAATAGATTCCAGTCATATTTTCCATATAATTGAAAGACTTCTTAATATAATTGGTAACTACTTAAGGTAACAGCAATTTATTGCCAAAGCATGTCTGGTTTCATAACTAGGGGTTTCTGCACTAAACTTTCATTTATTAAAGAAAATGGAGGAGTCTTACTGAAGGAAACACTCCTGAATAATGGAAGCAGTGAATATAAAAGTCTGTCATGTACCAATAACCAGTCTCATTTCTGATGCATTCATTTAGCGCTGGTGTAATAATCACAGCGGAGTAACAGTCGTGCTGCTCTGTTTTGTATTTGTAATTTTCGTATATTTTCAGCTGTAATATTGTACAGTTGGATAGTAGTCAAGCTTTGATAATATTATGGCTTGTGCGATTTATTTGACTGTTTTACATAGTTTGAACTATGCATATTTCTTTATTATTGTATTTTTTTCCATTTTGGCACAAATATTATTTATATGCTTTGATCATGATCATTTATTTTCTAAAACATATACCTAAAAGCGTTGTCTCATTGACTTCAATACTTGCTCTGCTTTGAATCGAACCAAATACCCTGCAATGAGTTTTTGATACATTTAACACCAGTTTGCTTGCGTGTATCCATTCCACAACAGCATTTATCTGTCTCTAAGACAGTGTTTAACAAAGCTTAAACCTCAAAACATGTAATGACACATTTTAGCACATTTCTTTTCCATTGTCAAAATATCTTCTGAATGTCGTTATCAGGATAGGTACTTTTAAGTCCTAGTTTTCTGCACAGGCCTTTTAGACGAGTTTATCTATCATTTTTATGCTACATAAAAAATGAAATTGTGTTTCATACAGCCACCACAATTCAGCGCAATGGTGGATGTAGTAAAGGTAATATAGAGTCCAATCAGACTGTCTGATTTAACAGCCTAACTGCTGTTGGCAGGAAGCTGTGGAGCATTTGAGTCGTTCTATAGACCAACTTTGACCATGGACATGACAAAGAATCAAAGTGTTACACTCAAAAAACAGTGTACAGTAAAGGCCGCAGCAAACGTCGGCCATGTTGTGTCTGTTTTTTGTACCTCACGCTTTTTCTTTAATGTAAAATTTATGATGAATATTGTGATTATTCATATTTTGATTTGCTGTATTGTGATTTTAATGTCTTTCTTATTCTGTAAAGCACTTTGAATTACTTTGTGCACGAATTGTGCCATACAAATAAACTCGCCTTGCCTCTGTAGCATCTCAGAGGTCCATAACTAGCTTCCTGTCTGGTCCATAGCTAGCTCCTTAACTAGCTTCTTTCCTGGTCCATAGCTAGCTTCTTTCCTGGTCCATAGCTAGCTCCTTAACTAGCTTCTTGCTTGGTCCATAGCTAGCTCAACATGTTTCTAGGATGGTTCATACCTAGCTCCTTAATTAGCTTCTTGCCTGGTCCATAGCTAGCTCCTTAACTAGCTTCTTGCCTGGTCCATAGCTAGCTCAACATGTTTCTAGGATGGTTCATACCTAGCTCCTTAATTAGCTTCTTGCTTGGTCTATAGCTAGCTCAACGTGTTTCTAGGATGGTTCATACCTAGCTCCTTAATTAGCTTCTTGCCTGGTCCATAGCTAGCTCCTTAACTAACTTCATGCACAGTCTGCTCACAAACAACTAATTTCACAGACTCCAACAGTCCCTGAGGTCTGTCCTTTGAAATACACATGCTGTACATTTTGGTTAAAATCCTATGATATGATGTCAAAAACTCAGCTTAAAAACCAAAAACATTTGAAAAACAGCACAGGATGCCAGCAGGTAGCCACAAGAGTAGCCAACCCCAGTAACCCAATAAAAAATAGGTCAAATGCACCGATTTTCCTCTACTAGCAGAACCCTGAATGTAGTCTTCTTCCATTTGTCAAATCTGTAAGACCTTTTGCGTTTTAACAAGCCGCTCCTCTCTACCTCTGCACTGCAAAGCTTTCAGACAGATCCTAATTGTGCTCCTTGAACTGATCTGAGGAGAGAAATCTCAATTACAGCTTTTTTTATTTTTATTCCTGGCTTTATCCCAAAACGCGGCCGCTTTGAAATCCCCGTTATTACAGCTGCAGCCCTTTTCAGTGCTTAAGAGTAAAATGAATGATCTGAAGCTAAGGCAGAGGAGAAGAAAGGGGGGAGAGAGGTAAATGAGATGAAAGCCTGCTTCTATTTTCAAGGCTTTCCTTTGGCCTGGCGTGTCATCTGGTTTAAAGCTGGATCTGGTCTTTGTTCCAATGCTCTTGCCTCCTCCAAACCCACTTCTCATCAGCCTGTTGCATAATTATAATGTTCTCCACCATCAAGGAAATTCAAAGGCACTAGATGAAGACAAAAGGACAAATTAGGTGGAAATGGATTGTGAATGTCCATGTTACAAAGAAGAATGGAAACAGAATTTAAAGTCACATTATGTAACTAGGACCGTTGCCATGGCATTAACATCTAACAATTTGAAAACGGACCTTGTTCATCTCAGAATATTTGCAGTGGTCCAAAGTTATTCCTCACTCGCCTTATGCGTTCAGAACATCCTAATTATTGTCCATGATGCATTTACAAGTGATGGTTAACTTCTTATATATCTGAAAATAAAAGGTTTTATAATTAGATTCAGACAGAACACGGATGAATTTAATGGTGAAAAACCTGCAACCTATTAAAACAGGAAGCAACGTTTCACTGTATGACATTAGATTTACTCATCTCCATGGAGACCAGCAAGTGATTTTGCTAAGACAAGATACAGGTGAAGTCACAGGGCAGATCTGCGGAAAGGCGACTCCACTCACTGTAAGGATGTTTTTCGGGGTATTTTGTTTAGCAATGAAAACACCTGTGATTGAATAAATGTGATATATATCTATAATGCCATACTGTGGAGCTTTCCAGAGAATGCTATAACATCCATAGAGACAAGTAGGCAGTCCATTGTTGACTTGTTGGTGCTCATAAGCATTAAACAGCAAATTTTTGTGAAAAACTTTTGTCCAATTCACAGTTTATTAGTCATTAACAGTTACTCAGAAAACTACGGTAGGTGAAACCCCCCCGACCAGAAAAGTTATATCGCCCAACTTTACCCACACCTGCTGCACAGAGCTTGCGATTAACGTCAAAAAAGTTACCGGCCAGATCTGCAAAACTTTCATTGAGTTGCATTAACAAGTTTAGCATTTAGCATCTTAAATATCTCTATATTGGTTTAACATTAGGCTAAATGAAAATTCCATGATATATGACAACAATATCCCGAGCTCTATAGCAGTTTTTTTTTTTTTTTTTTTATTATTTTATGAGTACTGCCCTCCCTTTTTACTTCCGTCTCTGCGTTTAAATAATAAATAAAGTAATTTTGTTGTGTGTAAATGTACCATAACTGAGGCAGCGTGGTGCTCCTGAAAGCAAGCATGACAATAGAATCTTCCATAGCACATTGTTGGCTATTCTGGGACACTTTCTCTCAGTTTGATCAATAAATAAAGAGTCTTATGAGTGCTTGTGTATGTGACAAAAGCATTAGCTCTGACGGAGAACTGTGCGGCCTCACGGGGGAAGCCCACACACATCCATAAATGATATCCTTCCATTATTTAATTCACTTGCAGGGAGGAAAAAATAAAAATCTTGGTATGTTCACATAAGAACAGAGGCATACAGCAAAAAGCAGAACTAGTTCATCTTAACGGGCCGGTATAAATGTTCTGATCTATGTCATAATGTTGTTTCCTTGTCTCAAACAGACCTGGAGTTATGTTTTGTTTCATTCACACATGTTTAACACACAACCCTGCATATTTAGGCTGAGTTCTTCTCTCAAACTGAAAACGCTCTGTCCCACCTTGTGATGTCATCATGTGATAATACAGGAAATGTTTTTAAACTCCATCCACCTTAACTGGAATCATCTGAATGACTTTAAGCCCTGGAATTGCCAATCTCTGCTTAACTAAAGGTAAAAAAAATGTAGCTGTTAATGTGAAAACTACCACTTTGTGACATCATAAGGTGGAACAGAGCATTTTGAGGTTTGGAGATGCAGATGGGCTAATAATAAAGAGTTACTCAAACGTGTGGGAATGAAAGAAAACACAAGTCGAGGTATGATTTTGAAGAGGTAACAGCATTATAACATGACTTAAAGCTTAGAAGAGTTAGTTTTGCATAATATTTGACCTTTAAACGATTTGCAGTGGTCGAAAGTTATTCGTCACTTATGCATTCCGAGCATCATAATTATTCACCATGATGAGTCTTTTAAGCGTTTTCACAAGTTTTTGAGCTTTGCAATAAAAGTAATGCTAACTTAAATTAGCATGCTAACACACACATCCTGAACACTTTATAATTATATGCAGATAGTACACAGTGGACTTATTCTGACTTCAAGAGCTGCTTTTTGAAAATATCTATTCTGGGGCAAGAGATATGGGTCAAACAAATCAGGTACAGGGCCTTTAAAGATGTACTATGGAACTTTGTGCATGGGTTATTGCTTTGTCTGAAATGTTCCACAATTAGACATTAAATGCATCTACTTCCATGGAGTCAAGCACGAAGAGATCTGTGGAGAGCCAAGACAATGACAAGTGTATTTAATGAATCCATAGAGAAATTGTTGAGTTGAATAAATGTTTTATGTAAAAAGTAAAATTTGTTTTGCCCCAGCACTCTGTGTTCTGCCTGCATCTAATTATAAAGCATTTTTATTGTCCACAAACCGGGCATGTCCCAAAAGGGAGAGGGCCCCAAGGAAAAACCAGGACACGCTCGAGGAACTATGTCTCTCGGCTGGCCTGGGAACACCTGGAAGAAGTGTCTGGGGTGTCTGGAAGTCTGGGTCCCTGCTTAGACTGCTGCCTCCACGACCCGACCCCGGAAAAACGTTAGAAAATGGATGGATGGATCGTCCCCAAACCAGGACGTAACGCTGGTGTCTTGTTTTTTGCTAGTTGTTGCACTACTTTGACCACTCTGGCCTGAAAGCTGCAAAAAGTGTTCATAAACTCATTACAGAGAATAATTAGGATGCTAGTGTGTTAAGAAAAGAAAGGAATAACATTGGACCACTGCAAACTAATTAAACTAGTTCTGTTTTTCATATTTAAAGTCATAAAACCAGGCACAGCACCATTAAGTATGTTTTCTCTTCTCTTTCAGGTGGTTTGATACGCTCCATTGCAGCAGTGGTAAGTAACAATCCAATTATTTCATTTGTTGATGCAATGTTGGCCTTTACTTGACCTTAGAAAAAGAAAGTTACACGCAGTTTGGTCTTTAACTTTGCTCTTTGGTTGGATTGTCAATTAATGATAACATTTTAAGCCATGGATGGAATGGTGTAGATCAAGATGCATCATGTAGCTTTTCTGGTAGGGGATTTGCCACCCGCTTGTGTCCGTGCTACTTTGCTTGGAAAGTTCCCCAGTATGGCATTAAACATATCCGCCCTTCTTGTATTTATTCAATTTCAGGTGTTTTACTGGTCAAAGAAGCAAGTTAACAGCTACTTCTTACGTTTAGTTCCATAGAGGAGAACAATTCAAGGGCTGAAATGATCGAAATGGTTCTAGTGAAGGTGTATGGAGTTTAAAAACACAGTGGAGCACTTGTTTTCTGGTTGAGAGAAGAGCATAGATAAGAAAATAGTGTAGTATGGGTGATGAGGGCAGTCGTTTTGCACCGGTTGTCTGGAAGGATGTATGTCAATTGTTTGTTAAAAAATCAATGGAAAAATAATAAATTAAATAGAAAAATAATTTAAAAAAAAATAAAAATAAAAATAAAATACAATAAAATAATAAAAAAAAGAATAAATAAATAAATAAAATACAATAAAATAATAAAAAATTTAAAAATAACATAATTGAGTGTATTTGTTGGATTTGGATTTGGTTTTGAGTTGCTATGAATAGTAACCCCTCCTGTCACTGCCCATTTTGCATCGGTTACCTAATATGTGTAAATAATGAGAATGTGTTTACCTGATTATTCATTTTGCTCTCTCAAAATGGTTCCGTTTGTTGTCAGTGTGTGAGCTGTAGCTTTAGTTTTCTTCCCATTCAAGTCCAAACAAAGATTATTTTTAGAGACATGAAAGAGTATACCTGCCTATCTGAAAACGGGACCGATAATGGTAGTCACGACAGGAAAGAGATCTGACATAACGAGATCTGATAAACTGCTACTGCAACCAGACACGGGTAGTATTCAGTAAGTAACAGTACTCTTACTTGAGTAAAAGTTTTGATTACTCTCGCCACTGTGAGTAAGTCTACAAGTGACAAAAGCTGTATGTTGGAAATACTGAGTGATTTGATTATTTTTATGTATTTATTTTTCTAATCCTCCAGCTTGTTTCCATGGAAATATCGTTCCTTCGGCTATAATCCACCACAGTGTGTCATACAATCTATCTCCATGGAGAATGTTCCGAAGTATGGTCAAATTATAATAGTTTCTCTTACTATTACTTAACTTAACATAACTTCTTGGACTACATCTACTTGAGTAATCCTATTTTAAAGTAACATTAGTAACAAATTTTGACTTCTCGACCCACCTTTGTGAGAAAATTGAGCATCCATATCATAAAGAGAGAAAGTGTGAAGGGAAATGTGCTTTAGATTAGATTGAAAACAACCTCTGATGGCTTTTTTGCAGCACTCTTTTCTAGTAAGTGGCATTAAACAGTGCAATAGATGTTTATGCCTGTGATGTTCAGTTTAATTAAAAGCATATCGCTGTGAGATCTAGCCTTTTACTGGATCACCATGACCTTTACACAGTCAGCTTGGTTTACGCATTTGAGTATCATTTATGTATGTAATTAGTTATTTCTAAAGCAGCAAATGTAGATGAAAAATATATACGCTATTTATGCCTGGCTAATTTTCCAGGTGTCATTCAAAATGTACCTGAACTGGAATGAATAATACACAAAGGAATAGATGGTAAACAGAGCAGAAGGTGTTTTTGGTACATATGGCTGATGACACTATTGTTGTTTTTGTACATATGGCTGATGCACTATGTTTTTGTACAATGGCTTTGCACTTGAATGCTTGATGTTTCCGCATATGTCTGTGTAAACCCTCAGTCGTCCAGGTCTGATCCATAGCAAAAGGTGAAGTTAAAATCTGTCAACTGGACAAATCGTTGTAGGAGTGAAGACGTTTCTCTGCTCATCCAAGCCGCTTCTTCCATTCTGGTCAACCGGAACTGAAGACGCGGCTTGGATCAGTGAAACGTCTTCACTCCTCAATGATTTGTCCAGTTGACAGATTTTAACTTCACCTTTTGCTATGTTCCACATATGGCATGGAACTTAAAGCAAACCTGTGAAATGTGAAATCGACTTTTTACAGCTTTCAACCATATTTCTTCTCAACATTTACTCACCTGAAGTTGTATTAAGAGTGATTCGTGCATGTTGGAGCAATCTTTAAACGCTTATTTTCAAGATGCCGTAATGCTGATCAACCCCCGTTTTCACTGTCACTGGCATATGCCCCCACTCTCTACTTCATTCTCCAATTTTATACACATCTGTGTACTAAAACATGTACTGCTTTGATTATTCTGTAGAAAAAAAAAGAAGCCAAAAATCAAACTGACAAATCGATCACAATCGCATCCAACTGTTAAAAACAATTCGACTTGTATTTTATCTGAATACTGTGTAGTCATTTTGCTACAAATGAAAAAGAAAAAAAAAATCTGCTGCTCACTAGTTTTGTTTTGATGATGTTTAAGGCGATGTCATCTCCCACTGGGCAACGCACTTTTCACACACAGAAGTCAGTGGACTTGTGATTCAAATCTGCAAATTATAACAATGATCCACAGGAGTCCTAGATTACAGCTATAGAGTAGAAACAAGAACAATAGATCTTCTTTAACTATCTCCAGGAGACAGGTAATGCTATTAGGTCAGATCTGTGGAAAGGCGACCCCACTCACAATAAGGATGCATGTTTTTCAATGTGTTCTGAAGTATCAACAACAACAACAAAATTAACCTTGAATAGACATATTTAACTATGGAACATTCCGGGCAATTTGTCTCCCTGGAGTCAAAGAGGTGGCAGGGCCATCAACCACAAAAGTTACACAGTGGACCTTTAAATTATGGGCAGTTTAGAACATTGTGATGCCACATGAACCCAGCCTATTGGGTTAATTGCACAGCCTTCTTTGTTCAACACAGGGATTAGCTGAAACCGGTCTATCAGAATAAATCATTTTAGATGTTTTGGAGATCAGACGTGTTCAGACTAGTGTTGATTTTGACAAGAAATTTTAATGCAGTTTTCATCTAAAGCTAATCTAAAGTTAAGTCTTGAGTCAACAGATTGTGTGAATTGTTTTAGTGGTTTTCCATCAACTGAAGAAAAACAACAAACAAAAAAAAAAAATCAGTATTTTTTTTATACAGATTCCTCTCACTCTGGTCTCCACGTCCTCTGTTACGTCTTGAGCCCGGTCAAACATGATGCAATCAGATCTATTGTTTTTCAGTGACACACGAAACGAACAATCTCATTTTTCACCTATGATTTACAGATAAAATGAAATCCGCCCCCTGTGATATTTTTTCCAATACGGACGGACCATGCGTGTCCCAGATTAGCCAATCCACCTGTCAATCACGAGATGACCGGACTCACATCTTCATAAAGCATTGAATAAGTGCAAGAAAGATCAACAACTCAGTACTACTTCTTCAACTTTGTGACTTTTTTCTCAACTTTTCTTCCACACACAGCCACTTCAGTGATATAAAAAAAATACGTTAATGATTTACCACATCAACTATCCCATCAAACCGAGCCGTAATTAGAAAAACATGAAGATCTAGCATATGCCTTTTAACACTGGTCCAGTCTCAGATGCTTTAGACACATACAGAAGAGTTAGATGAAGAATTAAATGGCTGACATAACACGTTCTGCCCCCAAAAGACATCATTTTTGTAAGCCTCCTTTGCTTCATAAAGTTGTGGATTGTGAATTTTATTGTCGACAAGGGCAAGGACAAACAGGGTGTCCTCATATATGCTTTATCCTCAGATGTTAATCCTGAAAAGTAGATGGTATAAAATTTTAACTCTAAAATATTAATGTGTTTCAGATAAAAGATCATTGTATAACTCTCCGAAGCGTTGTATAATTAAATGCAGTATGGGTGAATATGGGTGGTGCTTTAATGGCATGACAGTAAAAGTTCTTAAACATGGTCCCATATGCTGGTCAGGTTTCACAATACAGATAAAATGCATAGATTTCTAGCTGAATGCGTGTCGTGAATTTACTTGATTGAATCTTACCTCACGTTTCATGTACCCAAAATTATGGTGGCATGGAGGGTTAAGTATGTGCCCAACAAGCAGTAGTAGTAGTAGTAGTACCTTTAAATAAACTTCTTGCTAATTGAAGTCTTTTAAAATATCTGTATTTAAGGGTCTGTATCATAGACTGTATACATAAATGGACATAGCTAACATTAGCTACAGATAGGAAGTGAGCATGGGCGCACTTCCGGCTCCATCGACTCCTATTCACTTTCTATTGAAAAACTGTCATCCCTCTCTCTGTAACTGCTGCTGTCAGACTCGTCATTTTGGTCTTAAATTGTTCGTAGTAACCCACTCGTGACATGATCCCAGGTTTTTATTTTGCGATTGTGTCCATAAAACAAGTAAAAACCGCTAATGTTAACAGGGTTAATTGACAGCATTGCTATGCAGCGGCGGAAGTGACGAAGGGGCGTTACCTTCAACAGCCTCGCTCCGGATTGGCTCTTTGGTTGCTATGATACTTGCGGTTGGAACTCTTAATATGCATCTTGGCTCCAAATTCGCCACTGTAACTGCTAGCCTCGACGAGCTTCATTTGTCTGGACCTAAACGCTAACGGGTGACGGCACACTGCCTTAGTCTGCTGTTTTATACAGTTTATGAATGTACAGAATAGAATCATGTCTGCACTAAAAAAAAAAAAAAAAAAAGCAGGGCAAATACTTCATGAGAATGCTGGAAGATGCCGGGCCAACTGTAGCAAAAAAACTGTTGTCTTATGTGCAGGAAATGTGCGTGCAGATTCAGTATGAAGTCTGTCGATAGATTATAATTACTGGCAGTTGGTCTGAAAGTCATTTATTTAGGTTTGAAAAATTATGTGCAAATGGCTTAAATGTGCTTTAAATATGTATATAAAAATCAGCTTGATAACATACGCTGATTAATAATATTTCAGAAGTAAATAAATAGATCAACTGATAGCACAGTTGTATTTTTTTGTAAATTTGTAAAGTCTGGAGCGACCAAAGATACAGACAGTTCAACAGAGTTTATTAAGAATATAAAATGTGAAAGATAGTTGTCGGAGCACTGGTGGAGGGCTGGGTCGGCGGTGGGCGTTTGGGTACAGGACGAGGTGAGCTTGATCGGAGGCGGAGGTGCGCGGATAGTCCAAGCAGCAAAATCTGGCAAAAACAAGAAAGACCAACTGAGTATGGATGGCATAGCACCAAAAAATGAGGACTGAGCCAAGCGGACTGTACCACGAGGATACACTGGCGATCTGGAGGGAACACAAAATGAAGGACGATTTGTGGCAACACCGAAGACGACAAGACGATCTGGCCCCAAGTGTAGGAATCCTCAGCCTCTTAGTACTCCCCAGGTGAAGGCTTGATTGCTTGATCAGGTGCAGGTGTACGGAGGTGATGCCAGAGTCTCCGCCCACAGAAGGGAGGACAGCACAAAAAACACACAACAATTAGTAATTTTTTTGTCTTTTATATTGTAAACTTTGTGACAAAATGAGACAATTACGCTCTGTCTGTAGCCAATAATAAAGTATGCTTATTTCTTGTCAACCTGGAAGTAAGAACCGAAAGCAGTGCGCTGATTGGCTGTGCTTGGACGGAGTGTGTCTGCAAAGATAAAGGGTTTGTGAGAGCTATGGATGAGTTAAACATACCTACTTTAGCATTAAGCTTCCCATGTCTGTCAAAACCACACTAAACAACAAAAAATGTCAAAATACAAAGTCACCATCTGACCTAAAGAAACTTGCAAAACAGTTTAAAGTGAACACAAAAAGAACCAAATACTTGTCCTGAATCAGTCCCCCTCTCCTTTGGTTAGTTTGACACTATATAATTATACCTCTTCTTCTTATGAATAAACCTCTGTTTTTATCCTACTTTGACAGTTTTGGTTTGCACGCTACATTGCCCCCTCATTTTAAAGTGTTTGCACCTGATTTGAGGCAGGTAAAATAATGCCTCTTAATGGAAGAGTACCGTCTGTGCAGCCCTTTGAACGTCTGATCGTCAGTCAGTTAGATTTGATGTTGCCAGATCTGGATGGCCTCCCTGATCCAGCCGTGGTACTTGTAGCTCTCCAGACACTTCACAGCAACATCACACTTGACCTGACACTCGAAGGCAGCAGAGTGCAGCCCAAACTGTCAAGGTGTCATATAAACAGAGGTCTCTACATAAGATACTATATATAAGTGTACATTACACTACCAGTCAAAAGCCTGGACACGCCATCTCATTCAAGGTGTTATTCCTTCGTATATACATTTTCTATACAGATTCTGAAGACATCCAATTTATGATCCAAAGATGTATAGAATTATGCAATAAAGTGAAACAAAATAACTAACTCAACTATTTATATATATTTTTTTCACATGCTCAAAGTATCCACCCTTTGCTTTGTTGCCAGCGCTGCAAACCGTTGTCCTTCTCTCAAAGAGCTTCTTGCTGAAGTCTCCTGAAAGTTTTGACTGATTTTGAGTTTATTTTTTGTTCACTACATTCCATATGAGTCCATTCGTAGTGTTGATGGCTTCAGTCAGAATCTACTGTCATGGAAATAAAGAAGAAACGTAAAAGAAAAAGTGTATATCAGAGGCGACAGTAGCTCAGTTGTTGGTGTTCGCTGATCCAAACGTTGGCTGTTCAAGATTTTGTAGATTTAATGTTGACTCCTTCACCATGACATAGAGCGAAAACTGTTGCCAAAACACCGAAAAAATTTAAAATATTCAGTTTATATGAATTATTGAGCATGACAAAGCATTATTTCTATGCAGCTTCCATTAGCAGTGACTATTTTTACATCACTTTTTTATGTTGCGATCATCACACTTTTTAACCAAAATTATTTAACAGTTGCTTGAAATAAACATTGATTTACACACAAGCTTCCATATTATGAATTAAAGTAACTTACGGCGTTGATTCATCAGTCCTTAACAGTGGATGCGGCTGGATTTTCTAGCTGCAGGTCATGTAGCTTCCCTGTTTCTACTGGGCTAACAAACAGGAAGTGATGCGCCTGACTTTGTACAAACTTTATCGACAAACCAGAACAATACAACATTGAACAGATAACCTAACAATGAATATTAACCAAGACACTGGTGAATGTGTGTGGTTCCTTGATGTAAAGCGCTTTCGGTGAGGTGGAAAAGCGATACATAAAGACCTAAAGAACCTCATCAGACTGACATCTTATATTTCTGTTTCCATCTGTTGTAGACTAAAGTCATTTTAGACAGTTAGACAGTAGTTTCTCCTTGTCCATGCCCGTACCTGTCTGCTGTTTTGATGGTTTTTCATGCGACTGTAGATGGGATGAGTATATGGTCCAGTCCTGACAGCAGCAGCTCTGGGACAGGGCCCGAAGAGTCAGACAGGCATCGCCCATTTATGTCTCTGCTTTACCCAGTCTGACCCCAGTGGATGTGATACAACAGACAGTACTGTTTGAGCTCTGATGAAGGGCAATGGATGTCATCTCCCAGTATAATACAAGTACACACTGGTTTCTTCACATTCAAGAGTGTTTTCAGTTTTAGGTCTGCAATGATTGTGAATTGAATGAATCTTGACTCTTAAACGTTCTATATTACACAAAATGCTGCTTGTGAGCTTTAAGCCATGTTAGAATACTGCTACCTTATTTAAAACATACCAGGAGTTGTGTTAGTTTCATTCACACGTTTGAGTAACTCTTTATTATTAGTCTGTCTACATCCCTAAATGCTCTGTTCCACCTTGTGATGTCATCTAGTGGTAGTTTTCACATTAACAGCTACATTTTACCTTTAGTTCAGTAGAGATTGAGAATTCCAGGACTGAAATTATCCAAATGATTTTAGTGAAGGTGTATGGAGTTTAAAAACACAGTGGAGCACTTCCTGTATTACCACATGACATCACAAGGTGGAACAGAGTGTTTTCTGTTTGTGAGACGAACTCAGTCTAAATATGCAGGGTTTGTGTGTTCAACGTGTGAATGAAACAAAACATAACTGATGAAGAAACAACATTATAACAGATCAGAAAATGGTGTAATATAAGCAGTTAAACACCCTCGGTCATAGGTATCCGGACTAAATAGAACCTGAGCTCACCACTCCAGTTAAATTTTGCCTTGAAACTAACACACCCTAGTTGTTTACAGTAAGGAACCACTGGCGTGAACAATACGGCTACTATTAACAGTTATTTAGTTTTTTACTTGAAGAGACAACTCAAGATACTGTAAAAAAATCTTAAAGGCACTGTATCTGATTTTTGCAGCCTTAAAAACGTGAAAAACAGAACTAGTTAACTTCAAATGGTTTGAATCTAGAGTTATTCCTCACTTACCTTTTACATTCTGAGCATCCTTATTACTAGCATTACTAATTACCACAATGAGTTTGAGGCCAGAGCGGAGCTTTGCTGTGATGATAAAGCTACCAACAACTAGCATGCTAACCATATACTACATAAAGAAGTGAACTATAGGAGTGTGACGTCACTCACCAGTCAAATGAAGCTCATCGGGAGCGAGTTTGGAGGAGAGTTCCATATTAGGAATTCCAACTGCGAGTGTCATAGCAACCAAATAGCCAATCTGGAGCGAGGCTGTTGAAAGTAACGCCCCTTGCTCCGCAGCTTTAACAGCGAGCAGGCACTTAGCAACATCTTTGATTGACAGTGTTGCTAACGAGACCAACCTCAGTGAAAGAAGGTGCCTGATTTGTTATTAATGTTCATGTCTTGATTTATGAACACAACAGTGAAATAAAAATACGAGGTTGTAGAGCAGGTTAATATAAACATTTTATGACCAAAATGACAAGCCTGACAGCAGACGTGTGCAGAGATAAAGACATCATCATGTATGCAGATGATGCTGTCATCTACGTCCATGGAAGGGATGCACAGTAAGTGGCCACCACATTATCCTCAGCTATGGACAATATTGATAATTGGCTCCAGTCTTCATGTCTGACATTAAACATTAATAAAACAGTTGATATGTATTTTACCAAAACTAATAGAATTAAAGACAGGCCTAACATCTTTGTCAACGGAATAAAACTAAACATTGTAACAGAGACAAAGTACCTGGGGGTTCATTTGGGCCTTTGCTCAGTCGGCGTTTTTCTTTTCAAACCATTAGGCAGTGGAATCAGCTTCCAGACAGTCTGAAATTGTCTGTGGATTTGAATAGTTTTACTAGAAATTTGAAAAAGTACATTTTAAATAATCAAATGTGTCCACATCAGTCTAGTTAATTGGCGCTGCTCTGTACTCCTTGTATAAACCTGCACATTATGATTTTTTTTTATATTAGTATGGACTGGGGGGGAACATATATATTGGACATGGGGACATTTTTTACTGTATTTAACTGTTATTGTTTATGACAAACTGGTAGTTGTATATTGTAATTGTTAATTGAAATGTGTTTTTTAATGTGTGTTCACCTGCCCAGGGACTGCACATGGAAAGTAGCAGTAGCTAAATCTCGTACAAATCATCTTTTCTTTGTAAGATTAATGAATTTGTACATGGTCCCTAAGAAAGTTAAGGACAGACAGTCGACAAGTTTTTCAATAGAAAGTGAATTGGAGCCAAAGCTGATGGAGCCGGACGTACGCCCATGCTCATATGTTATTTGGAAGGCAACAGCTAGCAGGTTAGCTATGCCCATTTATATATATACAGTCTATGATGCTAAAACACACTTCCTAATAATCAGAACACTTTATACTTAGATGCAGGCAGCCGACTTATTTTGACCTCAAGTTCTGCTTATACAGTATATCTATACTGCAGTAAGACATATTTGGCTCAAATACATGGATTTTTTTTTTTTTTTTTTAAAGTCAGGTATAGGAGTTTTCTCCAAGTAATTTAATTTCGCCTGCAGTCCTGTTTTTTGCTTTATAGGTTATAATTATCCGTTCTGCACATATCTCCCTCTGTATCTTTGCCCGGGCCGTTGTTAAGCCGCTTCCACCACTGGATCTTACAGACTCCCCAAGTTAGGTCAAATTAACAAAGTCCAAAGAAAGAACACCCACTTCGATATCGACGGGTTTGTGATTAATTGCTCCTCTCGCTACTGTTGTTTGGTGACCTAATTTGTGAATGAAGTCTACTCTGAACTCACTGGTCAGTTGAATAGTCATGCTAGCTAGCTGCTGGCACATGGTCCTGGTTGGTTGGATGATCGGAGATAGGAGGTAGAGAGAGAGAGAGGGTAGAGAGAAGGAGAGAGAGAGGTGGGGCGGAATGGAGAGAGGACTTGAGAAAGAGAGAGAGAGAGGATGGATAGAAACGGGAAGGTGGTTGAAAAATAGCGCGAATACGGTTAGCTGTAGCGCTGTCACATGGTTTCGCCTGGTTGCCTGGATGAGAGAAAGAGAGGGAGAGGGGAAAGAGAGACAGAATGAAGAGGAAAGGGAGCGAGAGGGAAAGAGAGGTTGGGTAAAGGAAGAGGAGAGAGACAACGAAACAGGTGAATGTAAAAGAGGAGGGTACAGAGGGACAATAATAAAGGTTGACACATTGAGAAGAGAGAGAGAGGTGTGTGTGGGAAAAAGATGGAAAGAGGAATGGAGGGGTAAGAGTAAAGAGAAAGATTAAAAAGGATTGAGAGGAAGAGACAGAAAGAGGAGTGAGAGAGTTATTGGGAGAATAATGCAGAATGCAGAATAAGATAGACGGAAGATAGAGGGGAAGGAACGGAGGGATAAGGGAGAGGGGGAGATGAAATGAGAAGATCGGGAGAGAAAGGAGAGAAAGGAGAAAGACGAGAGTGAAAGAAAGACGAGAAGAGTATTAAGGTATTAAAGGAGGGGAAGAAAGAAGGGAGAAATAAGAGAGGGAAGGAGGAATGGAGGGATAAGAGAGGGGGGAGATGAAATGAGAAGATTGAGAGGGAGAGGGGGAGAAAGAGAAAAGGATAACGAGGAGGTGGGGGGGGGGCTGTTAAGAGATAGAGAGGGGGGTTAGAAAGAGACGGGGGGAGAGAGAAAATGAAAGAAAGAAAAAAGTGGTGGGGAAGGGTAAGCGAGAGAGAGAAGGGGAGGTAAAAGAGGGGAATGGGAGAAGAGGTAGAGAAGAAAGAATGAAAATAAGAGAGAGGGGGGGATGTGGGGAGGAGAGGTGCTGAGAAAGAAACAGACAGGGAAGAGGAATGGAGAGAGAGAATGAGGTGTTTGGAAAAGAGAGGTAAAGTGGAATAGAGGGAGAGGAGAGAGGGAGGAAGAGAAAGAAAGACGAGGGAAGGTAAATTGAGAAAAAAGGAAGGGGGCAATGAAGGGTGTTAGAGGGAAAGGAAGAGAGAAAGAGGTTGGTGAGATTGAGACAGAAAGATGAAGCAAAAGAGAGGACAGATGAGGGGGGCTGAGAAGTAAGATGAGGGAAGGGAAAGAGGGATGTGAGGAGGAAAGAAAGAAAGGAGCGAGAGGAAGAGAAGAGAGAGTGGAGGCAACAAAGAGAGAGGAAGGATAGTTATTAAGAGAGAATGAATAGGTGAGGTAATATAGGGGGAAAGAGGTAGAGAAGGATGTGAGAGTAAGAGAGAGAGGGGGATGTGGGGAGGAGAGGTGTTGAGAGAGACAGAAGGAAAGAGAGAGATTAAATGAGAGGAAGAGGGAACGGAGAGAAGAAGGAAAAGAGAGGTATTGAGAGGTAGATAAAAAAGAGAAGTAAAGAGGAATAGAGGGAGAGGAGAGAGAAAGAAGGAAGAGGGGATAGATAGTAGGGGAGAGAGAGTCAATATAAGAGCAAAGGAGGGAAAAGAGGAGAGGAAGAGAGAAAGAGGTGAGAAGAAAGAAAGCAAAAAAGAGGACCAATAAAAAGGGGGTAGAAAGAGAAAGAAAGGAGGAAGAGAAAGAGGATAGAGATAATAGGAGGGGGTTGACAAAAAGAGGAGAGAGAGACGAGACGAGGCGAGGTCATTGAGAAAAGAGGTAGAAAAGCAAGAAAGAGATTGAAGGGGAAAGGGGTAAGTAAAAGAGAGGACAGATGAAGGGAGTTGAGAGAGAGAGGAAGAGGAGGCAAGTGGAAGACGGAGGGACGCAGAGAAAGAAAGGAGAGAAAGAGAGAGAAGAAAATCAAGGGAGAAAGAAAGAGAGGGGACTTGCTTAACGTCCACACTGCCAGCTCCACGGTGATTTATGGCCCCTGAAAGAGTCGATGGGAGGCCCGGGCCAGCACGGAGAGCCTGGTAACAGTAAACAGGGCACACAAACAGAGCTGTCCATTAGCTAAGTGTCCCACACGAGCTGCTCCTCTTCATTACATTTGTGCTTAAACTTACCCCAGGTTTACCATATGTCACGAGCTATCACTGTTTCTGTGCACACAAGCGACGTTACCGTGTTTTTGTAAGAGTATTCACATTCAGTAGCGGCGTCTATGTATTTACTAAGGAATAATGTAATGCATAACTCTGGGCACACTGAATACAATCACTTCAATTATATTATAGAGTACAGGTTCAAGTATTCTGAATGGGCTGGACGTTAACTCTTTCTGTTCCCATGTGACTTAATTTGCACGAATGCCACATTAAAGGTCCCGTATTACACAATTTGCTGATCGATGTTATAATGCTGTTTCCTCATCACTAACATGCCTGGAGTTGTGTTTTGTTTCATTCATGTTTAACACACAAATCCTGCATATTTAGGCTGAGTTCTTCTCTCAAACATGAAACGCTCCACCTTGTGATGTCATGTGGTAATACAGGAAGTGCTCCACTCCATACACATATACACTGGATAATTTCAGCCCTGGAATTGCCGATCTCTACTGTACAAAAAGGTAAAATGTAGCTGTTAACTTGAAAACTACTGCTTCATGACATCACAAGGTGGAACAGAGCATTTAGAGGTTTGGAGATGTAGACAGGCAAAATAAAGAGGTTACTTAAACGTGTGAACAAAACACAACTCGACGTCTGTTTTTGAGAAGGTAACACTAATCTAACATGGCTAAAAGCTCATAAGAGTCAATTTGGCTTAATATAGGACTTTTAAAGAAACCATAGTGTGCTTTTGTCTGCTGTATAGTTATAGGCTTAATCTATTACGTCTGTGGATCATTCTGTCATTCTAAATCAATATATTTATCTGAAAACGAGTCGATTCCAGCCTGATCTTTTACAAATCCTACGTTTATCCCCGATTCATAAAATAAAGTTGGAAAAGAGAGGTAAAGTGGAATAGAGGGAGAGAAGAGAGGGAGGAAGAGAAAGAAAGATGAGGGAAGGTAAATCGAGAAAAAAGGAAGGGGGCATTGAAGGGTGTTAGAGGGAAAGGAAGAGAGAAAGAGGTGGGTGAGATTGAGACAGAAAGATGAAGCAAAAGAGAGGACAGATGAGGGGGGCTGAGAAGTAAGATGAGGGACGGTAAAGAGGGATGTGAGGAGGAAAGAAAGAAAGGAGTGAGAGGAAGAGAAGAGAGAGTGGCAAGCAACAGAGAGAGAGAGAGAGAGAGAGAGAGAGGAAGGATAGTTATTAAGAGAGAATGAATAGGTGAGGTAATATAGGGGGAAAGAGGTAGAGAAGGATGTGAGAGTAAGAGAGAGAGGGGGATGTGGGGAGGAGAGGAGAGAGACAGAAGGAAAGAGAATGGAGGGACAAGAGAGAGGGAGATTAAATGAGAGGAAGAGAACAAAGTAAGTACTGAGGATTGAGCGTGTACTGGTAAAGATGTCTTGGATACAGGAGTATAAAGATTACTCAGCTATGCATGAATCACACTAAATACAACTTTGCCACATGAGAAGGGAAACCAATTATAACATGATTAGAAGCTCGGAAAAGTTGATTTTGCACAATAAGCTACACATTGCATAGATTTGCACTCTAAATCAGCAATAGCTCAACATTCCACCTTCTCATATCATAAAACAGTGTTCCTGGAGAAGCTCATGAAGTTTTTAATGATGATTATTTAAGTTTTGATTTGTTGTATTGTGATTTTAATGTCTTTCTTATTGTGTAAAGCTGGTGTTCGAATTTCGCTATACAAAAAAATCTTTCCTTGCCTAAACATTAAAAAAACTCAAAACATTGAATAAAAGAGTATGTCCAAACTTTTGACTGGCAGTGATATAGCCTGCGAGTTGTGAGTCCAACACGTTCAACTGACCATCAAGCACACATACGCTACTTCCACTATAGCGCTAAAATTGCAGTGAAAGTGGCTACAGAAAAGGTTGTTACTCCTCCTCCTCTGACAGCCGCAGCCTTGTCCACTGCTCTAACAGTATTAGTGTGGTAATGTGGTCGGACACGCCGGATTCTCATGTGACACACTTCAGAGGGACACTACCGAGGGCTTGTTGTGTAGTGAGCGAGGCCGGCAGCCATGATGGGATGTGCAGAAGACTTAGTGACAACTGGATCTCCTTCTTGAGACTAAGCCGGGGCTGATTCTGTCCTTCTGTCCAGAGCACACCCACCCCCACACGAGGTTTGGAGGTTTATCCCCTATCAGAGAGGCTTCACTGGGCAGGGTGAGTGTGCGCATGGAGGCGGGTGGACACGGGTAGCTGAGGGCGCGCAGCAAAGCAGGTTAGCTATTCAAAGGAAAGTAGTTGATTTTGTGATTTTTGTCTGAAGAAAGTGTTGGAAATGTCTTGTTTGGTGTCCTATTATGTACTTTGGGGTTTCAACCATGATGTAATGTTGCAACTTCATCAATAAACTGCAACTGTGTTTAGTTGATTTGTGCATGTCTCAGTAGTTGTGCATATTTAGTCTCCCATATATATATATTTGAACGCCAAACACTTCACAGACATAATCCACCTTCCCGGCTTCCACTGCTGCGTTTGAGCCCCAGTCGACTAAAATCTTTGGATCGGTTTTAAGGCAGTATTGTGGTTTGGGTAAAGGTCAAAGGCAAATCGCTGAAACAAACCAAAACAAACCTGGCGGCGTCAACTGCGTTTTTGACAGACATGCAGTGGGAAGCACTTTGTAGAAAGGGAAGATGGCAAAAGTTTGATTTCTCAGCTGTTGTGAAATATTTGTCTGAATACTTCAATAGGATAGGAGGATAGGAGCAATCTCAAAATGGTTGTGTTGAGTGCGACTCAGATTTGGCACCTCCCAAGTTATACATACACTGCCTGGCCAAAAAAAAAAGTCACCACCAAAAAAAAAAAGGTCACACATCTAATATTTGATTGGACCACCTTTAGCTTTGATTACAGCACATTCGCTGTGGCATTGTTTCGATTTCGCTTCTGCTATGTCACAAGATTTATTTCCATCCAGTGTTGCATTGATTTTTCACCAAGATCTTGAATTGATGATGGTTGTAATTGTGAAGGAAGAGATTGCAGACCAGGCAGAGAGTTGAAAGATGTTTATCTGATTAGATGAATGAAGTCACCGACAGCAGCCACATGCGTTGTGTCAAGGGCGTTTTTCCACTACTTATAGCCCGAGAAAGTTACTATCTATAGAAGGTACGTTCTATAAGGACTTAACTCATTTACATAGCTGTTCACTGCTAACTGTGTATGGTAAGGCCCGTGCCATCTGGGAAGAAAAAAATCCATTGATGGAATAACCTGGTCATTCAGTATATTCAGGTCGTCAGCTGACCTCATTCACTGTTGCCTGAACCTAGACCTGACCAACTGGAGGAGGTTCCAACCTGTTTGCTTAGTTAAATCCAGGTGGTGACTTATTTTTTTGGCCAGGCAGTGTATATGCCACAAAGTTCTAATGAATGAACCTTCACTGTGTTTTTTAAAGTCAATACACCTTCACGAACCTGATCATTTCAGTGTAAAAACTGTGTCCTCTACAGTTCTACCCAACCATAAATTAGCTACCCGTGTTAGCTTGTTACAAACTTAACATTTTCTAGTATTTGGTTTTCTCAAATTCCATAGTAACAATCTTTTCCGCAGAAGTATCACCACGGATCTTACAAGAAAGGGACACATTACAGTTAAATGTATTTCTCTATTGTTGCCAACTTTGCAAACTTTTCCCTTAACGTTCATTCAAAAAATGGTATGAAAAATGTAAAAGCCGTAACAGCTAGTTTGTTGTCCCTTTGGAAATGCATTCAATTTCCACAAATCAGAGAAGGAAAACCACACATATACCTGCCACTCTTTTGTCTTGTTAATGCCACACAGTTTGAAAGTTAAATTGCGTGATGAAGTACTGTAATGTATTTCTTTGATTTTAGGAAAGTAACAGTATTCCGAATGAAAAACCACAGTATTTTCCCATCCATATTTATGAATCAGTGCTGTTGTGTCTGTTGTATGTGTATTCCTTGAAAGCTAAACTGCGTTGCTTAAAGTTTAAAGCGGTCAGCAGGGTTTTTTGCAGCTTCAGTTGGAATACATCCTGGGGAAAAAAAACTGTCTTGTATTTCAGATCCGACTCCGAGTCCATCAATAAAGCAGGCTCCATGTGTGGTGTGCAGCAGGACTGAATGCATAAGTGAGAAAACAGCATCTGGCACGGCACCGCCAATAATGGGCTCATGTAACACTTAACTTCTCGAACATTTTAAATCGCAATGATACGCTAGGTCTGTAAACAATGTGTTTTTCTGAAGCGTGGAAAAATCAAGTTCACTGTTTATATAGAAATTTGTGAATGAGAGAGCTTAACTTGGCTTTAGACTTAAATATACAACATCAGCGGTATAATACTCCCTACAACAGAAGCATATATGTGTAAAGCATATTGTAGACTGCAATATGTTGATTTTTGCAGTATCACTATATTATGGTATTGTCGTATTGGGAGCCGTGTATCAAGTATGTATTGAATCGCTGGAACGTTCCATAGTGTGGCTTTATAGGCGAAGCAAGGCAAGGCAAGTTTATTTGTATAGCGTAATTCGTGCACAAATTCAAAAAGTGCTTTACAGAATAAGAAATATGTTAAAATCACAATACAAACGAATCAGAACATAAATAATCATCATAAAATTAACATTAAAAGAAAATAGTGTAAAATAAAAACCTTTCAGCCATATGTAAAGCTAAACAGAACTGTTTTGAGCTTGGATTTAAATATTCAAAGCAGAGGCCTGTCTCACATTTTCAGGAGGCACAGAATCCTGTATATATATATTTGTCTCTATGGAGATAAGCAGGTCACACCACCAGATCAAGTTTTAAGTCAGATCTGTGACGCGGAAACACCAAAAAATGCTTTTTTAAAGGTAGATAGATTAAACATTTTAATGACGTGCAACATCTCCATGGAGACAAGCACAACCAGTAGAAAAGTTACATAGTGAACCTTTTATAATGTGCCAAATCTTCCTACAAAACACATAAAAATCCTACCTCACCTTGTGTCATTTAGGTGGTATGTAGTAGTTTTCTGATATCGGCAGTAAGTCAAACATAATACTCTGAACTAAACACGTGTCCCTTTTCCACCTTTTGAAGTACTAGGATTTTCAACTTTAAACTACAATTCTGAGCGTTTCCTGGCTCCACTTCTCTTGCATTTCCAATAGGACCATACCTGCTTATTTCACGGCACGGCTGAGAGCATTTAAAATACATAGTGGAATAGGTAAGTGCCACTGTCAGCACAATAGAAAAATTTGGCACCAGTAATTTTGCTACATTTCGTATTTTCTGCTGTGAGCTTGTGCTGTATGAAACCTGAAAAGCACGGGGCATGACCAAAACCAAATAGACTGTGAAAAGTGAACATAGGGCCTCCATTTATTATTTGGAATTAAACGACAAAAGAGCAGCAGCTGACTGATTTGGTGAGTGCACAACCTGAAGAATGTACAGTGCTGAGGAAGCGGTCTTTGGACTTGGCGATATGCTGGTAATAAATGGCTTACAATTGATACCTTTCAGCTGATGTCATCAACATTTCCTGAAGGGTGAAGCTAACTGGAGGCACTACTCAAACTAGACTTTTGTGAGCTTTCTTGAGCTTTCAGAAGCTTTCCAGACTGTGTTTGCAGTGCACAATTGTTTCACCAGGGTAACAGCTGAACTTTCCTCCATAGATATACATGCAGTGGACCTTTAATGCAGGTATTCAGAATTCTGTACCTAAAGGCACTGCAAGTTTATTTGTATAGTGCAATGCGTACACAAAGTGCTTTAGAGAAGAAGAAAGACAAATCACAAATAATAATCATCAAATTAAAAGTTTTGAGCCTGGATTTAAACATTGTCGAAGTAGAGGCCTGTCTCACATCTTCAGGAAGACTGTTTCAAGTTTTAGCTGCATAAAACTGAAACGCTGATTCTCACGTTTAGTCCTGACTCCGGGCACCAGCAGGAGGCCGGTCCCTGAAGTCCTCAGAGTGTGAGATTGTTCATGGGCCACTAACATGTTGGAGATGTACTTTGGTGCTGGGCCATAGAGAGACTTGTTCACAACCAGAGCTGCTTTAAAGTCTATTTTCTGAGCCACAGGAGCCGGTGCGGAGACCTGAGCACAGGACGCATGTGTGAAGTACTTCCTGGTTCTAGTCAGGACCTGAGCAGCAGCGTTCTGGATGTACTGCAGCTGTGTTAACGCTCGTTTGAAGAGGCCAGTGAGCAGGCCGTTACACTAGTCTAACCTACTGGAGACAAATACATGGATAAGTAGACCTAAGTACATTTCTTCACTAACAATGGAGGAGTACAATTGAAGACACTGCATGGTCCTGTCCTGTGACCCCGTGATGTGAAGACAAAGTTTAATTAGCATTTTGAACATGATTTCTACAGTGATTCATGCCTTAAGTTCCCAGTTACTATCAACAAGTATAGATGATATATGGAACTTTATAGTACTGTTTGACCAACCCACCGGTCTCAATTAGACATTTATTCTCAGGCTCCAGTGGTCTTATGAAAGAATAAAATAATTGCACTTAAGGGCTTCTTATAAGGCATTCACAAAAGTTTTAAAGGAGAAATATATAAAGCTATTACTATGTTATACTGTATCATTATTTGAGTAATCCTGCATTGTCTTGAATCTAACACCCGAGTGCTCAGAAAAACCGGACAGGAAGTCAAAGGACCCATTTCTGTCATTAAAGAAGACCTATTGTGCTTGTGTCCGCTACATGGTTATAATCTCTGACACCAGTGGGTCATTATGTTATAATTTGCACATTTTAAATCACAATATTCATAAAAAATGGCTTTAAAAAAAAAGAAACGCGTCCGCTGTCTACCGTGTTAGAAAACCGCAATGTCCAATGGGAGCTGACGTCACCGTGAACATCATCATAACAAAGAGCCGTGTAGCTGTCGGCACCTCCTATGGATAGCTGCATCTCGTGGTTTCATTTGTACCAAACAAAAACACAATGCTGCCGAATCCTACGCGTTTCATCGATTAAAAATATAAAACTGAAGAACAAAGTAAGTAGCAAGCGGTGGGTGTATGCCGGTGGCGGTGAAAGTGGGGATTTATCTGCAATATTGCGTCTTGAAAATAAGCGAGGAAAGAGTCTTTAATCTTGCACGAATCACTCCAAATACAACTTCGAGAGGGTAAATGAGATGGGGAAGAAACTATAACATGGCTAAAAGGTCTGAAAAGTGGATTTCTGCAAAAAGTCTGCTTTGAAATGCTTTAGAAATATTGCAGTCTTCGTATGAACAGGAGTACTCGTACACACAGTCCATTGTTTTAGAATATTACTGCTCTAATAATGCAAACAAAAATTCAAATTCCTACAGGATTGCAAGTTATGTTTTTTCCAAATTATTTCATATAAAAATAATATTGGATACAAAATAGTGGTAGAGAGAAGGCATAGGCACAATCTAACAGGGTGCTCAGCTGTCACATGTCTGTCTCAGCTCCTATCCTACCCCCTCGCACACCTCTTATCACCAGAGTGGAGTCACATAGACTATTTCACTTTTTATTGTACTAGCAAATGCAGCTTTAGCGCCCTCTCTTGGCATTTGTATAGACGCATTTCGTGCCAGCTAATACTTTGGGCTATTTCCAAGATTTTTACTTTGAGTTATACTACAAGAAATGGTAGCCTAAGGTGTCAAAGTATAGGTAAAATCATAAGGTTGATCATAATTTTTGATTCGGTCATGTTTTAAACAGTGCTCAGGTATGCAGTTGGAAGCATATGGGCACATTATGTCTCACAGCGTGGAGCCATCGCAGCAGTACAGGCGCAGTACAGGCGGACAGGAGGACGATGAATGGTCTACCCTCTCCGAGCTCATCTGTCTGGGGCTCAGAGAGGGTCCAACAGCCCCCGGGGAGAGGCCAGGATCCAAGCACCTCTTCATTATGTCTTTAATTCAGCTCTCTGCTCTGGAGGCATTAGCAGTGGGAATTTTGTGCAAATGTGAGAGTTGATACATATCTATATTCTTTGACTTCTAAAGCCAAGTGCATTATGTATTATATAGACAATTGTTTACTTCATTAAGGAAGACATATTATGCTATTTTATGATTATGGTGATGATTTTTTTTCTTATAGATCACATTATCTTCATGGTAAACTGCAATATTGATCTAAATCTTACAAGGCGACAGTAGCTCAGTTGATAGAGGTGTGTCCACTGATCCGAAGGTTGGCGAATCAAATCAAATCCGGCTCTCGACATAAACATCGTTGGTCGAGCAGTCAGATTTACTTTACCATAGGTTGGCGGTGAGATTCCAGATCCCACAGATGAATGCTGTTGTTGTGTCCTTGCACAAGACACTTAACCCTAGTGTCTGCGTACACTGGTGCCTGAATGTGCTTGACGGTAGAAAAGTGCTGTAAAATGAAACACGAAAAATCAGCTTTTTTAGAGCTTTTAAGCGTGGTGTAATATTTTTCCTTGTCATTTACCCAATTGACGTTAGAGTTAGAGTGAATCATGCATGTTTTTCACTGACTCCATGTCTATTGCTCTGTAGTTTCTTCTGTAGCTACCATGGACTGTTAGCTATCTGTAGGTGGAGCTGACAGCATAGCCCTGTAAAAAAGAGGGATATCAGTCCGATCCCTACTCCCTTCATTGCTCCTCTAGCCAGATTCAGACAGGATCGTGCAATCAGATTAGTTTATTTCAGTGGCGCATGTAAAACGAAGGAGCTCATTGCTCATAAACATTTTGAATGAAATTACATTTCTTTCACCTCAGATCAAGAAAGTTTAGTGCTTCGCTCATTGATTCTGCAGAAATCTGGGAAGATTTTCAGTCTTGTATGATATAGTTTCTGTTCTTTTTTTCCTCGTTAGTAGCCATATCTGTTCTGATACTGAAGGACCCTTTTTGTCCCTGATTGGCTAATCCACGTGTCAATCAAGCCAATCTGAACTCAGGATGTTCACCGGTGACCAGACCCACATCTTTGTAAATTCACCCACAATATACAATATACAATGAAGATATTTATCGATGGTATAAACAGATGTTCAGGCTGGGTAGAGACTCATGATGGTGGCTCTGTCTCAGGTGGTTAGCCCAGCCGATTTAGGACCCCCCCGTCTCTGTAGATGGTGAGGTCTTCAGGCTGAAAGATGAGCAAGAGACACGGGGTTGGAGGAAGGGGTCGAGAAAGCGCAGACAGACGGTATTGCCAGGATAGGCTGGTTATAAATAGGGCTTCTGGGTAATTGGAGGTGTATTTCAGGCGTGGTTGAGGTGTGGTTGAGGTGTGGTTGAGGTGAGCTGCAGTTCGCTGGAGAGTGGTCCTGCTCCTGAAGTCCATGTATTGGAAAATGATGCATTCTGGATCCAAGACAACAACTTACGATTACTTCTACTATTTGTTCCCGGCAAAGTGAAAATGCACATTCTAAATATAATACAGCAACACTTCCCTTAATCTTGCCTTTTCTTGACACCCATTACATACCCTTACACATTCACACATCCGATTTGAACCTGACAGCTAGCTTCTCACTACAGTTGACACTCCTTATTAGCAAACACGTACTCCAGCGACGCTTGTATTCACTGTCTATAGCTCGGGGCAGATCTGGCAGCTCGCTGACCCTCTCTGTTCTGTTAAAACTTAAACTGTGGCACATTTGAGCACATTTCTGACATTACAATTCTCCACGCCTCTTGGGGGAAGACAAGTACATGACAGGATTACGCTCTCGGAACACTTTCTTGGCCTGTCGACTCTACTTACATCCCATGTTTTTCGCTGCGTTGGTGGTTTGGTGGCAGCGGTCCACTCTTCGCTAATCCCCGGCAGTTTGGTGCCGATAACGTTTACATGCATGGGGTTTGGGAATATTTATTATTTATTTTGTCAGGAGAGTAGGCAGGAGACGTGTTTTACAGTTAATTTGCTTATTTAGATTATGTCCGATAGTCGTTTAGTCGTTTAATTGGTCGATGGTTTCTCAGTTGACCAAAATTTGTTAGTAATAAATGAGTTTTTTTAGTATTTATATGTAAAAAAAAAAGCTGATTAAACTCTTCACTTTAATCCGTCTTTATATAAATACATTTAGGAGCCGCTCCACATTGAGAGGAGCCAGCTGAGACGCCTCCCCTGGACACACTGGAGGGACTATGTCTCTCGGCTGGCCTGGGAACACCTTGGGGTCCTACAGGAGGAGGTGGAGACAGTGTCTAGGGTGAGCGAAGTCTCTGAGTCTCTGCTTAGACTCTTGCCACTATGATACGGCCATGGATGAGCGGAAGATAATGGATGGATAGTTGTTTTGCATGCAGGTATGATGATGGTCGTGTGAAAGCAGTTTGAGCCAGATACGTAGAAATAGTTTTGAGAGTTTTTGCCACACCCCCCTTTTTAGTCAACTAATCGATCAACAGCACATATCTGCAGTCGAACAAGAATTTCTTTAGTCAACTACAGCCCTAGATATCTCACACACTTGCTGTATAAGAAAATAGCAATTTGATTGGAAGTTTTAAGTTGCTAGTTGCTGCTTAAGTTGTTTTTTTTTTTTTGGATTTTGGATGTTCCAAGGTCCCAGCTAAAAACTAGACGAGGCAGGGCTTTAGCTGGAGCTGGTCCTAGACTCTGGAAAAATTTTCCTCTGGGCATTAGAACAGAATCATTTTTAAATGTTTTTTTTTTTTTTTAATCTTTGTTGAAAACTCATTTGTTTGCACTGGCTTTTATCATGAGCTTTGCAGGATACTGTTTTGTTTTATAAGGTTGTACTTTATATTGCCTTTGTACAACACTTTGGGGAGCTGTGGTTGCTTTAAATGTGCTTTATAAATACATTTGACTTGGCTTGACTTGACAAATTGGGAATAAGCAACTAAACGAGTATGAGTATTGCACTAATCTGCTACAACAGTGGTTCTCAAACATTTCGCTCCAAGTACCACCTACAAAAACGGGGGCTTTCCGAGTACCACCAGATCTAAATCAGGTCTATAATAGTAGTATTCTAGGGCTAAACTAGGGCTAAACAAGGTCTAAAATGGGAAAACGTTATTGCTACTCTAGTATCTACACCAACACATTACCAAAGAGATGACCAAAAACTGCATAGGTTTGAGTCTAGAGAACCTTGCGTACCACTGTGCTACACCATATTATAATTTACTTATTTTCCTGTGACTGTTGGTAAAACTGTTTTTAACTGATAAATAAATGAAAAAAAATTGTATAGTTGTGTAAAAAACAGAATGGCTCGAAGCAACAGGTGCAGGTAGAGGCATTATCTGAATATTACAGAAGTGCTTTACCTGCAGGGGCACACACCTGTTACACACATCTGTTGCCATGGCAGTGGGTGTGCGGGAATGTGAAAATGTTAAAGGCTGGGCATACAAAAAAACTAGCCACTTGAAATGAAATGGGACGGCCATGCTCCAAAAGGATTTCCAAATGAGTCCTATTCTGGACTCCCTCAAGTTTACATTTCTTTTTCTAATACATTAGTAAACGAAGGCCAATTCTTTTTTCCAGCCCAGTCCTATTTGTTCTCAGGCACCAATGACCTCTTTTTGGGTGCTGCAGCATGGGAGTTGAGAACAGGAGGTCAAATGTGCATGTAATTTAAAAAAAAAAAGAACAAAACCAGTCATAATAATGTAATTTTAGGATTATATTGAATGACCTTGGGTGACTATATGTGTGATTATAATAGCACTATGTTGAGTGTAAATGTATCTACTCCATCTTATCTACTTTTTAATGTTCAGATTAAGCAAAATTTCACGTTAACGACAGAACAAGTACAAGAATTGCATTAATCTGCCACATGAATTTCATTCAGAGGTGTCTGTGTGTTATATCAATGTAGGGTGCATTCACAATACAAGTTTGTATCGAATCAGGATCTATTTGCATGAAAAAAAATGTATATATTGGGATTTACAAAACCCTTCACAGGGACTCCTTGACGCACTTTCCTCCCAAAGTTTGTGCACATGATCCCACCTCAAATCACGCCTCTTTAACGCCTCCATTTCACTATAAAAGGACAATGCAGTGCAAGGGAGTTCTGAATGAGATTTACCTAAACATGAGCCAGTAACGAGCGGGTTTGATTGACAGACGGGTTAAAGAGGGAGAGGCTCAGGAGGAGACGCTGCAGCGGAGGACACAGGCATGTGGAACTTTAGTGACAAGTGAACTCTACTTTTCTGAAACAGCAGTCCATGTGTGTGTGGAGGGGGCACACATGTGGAATATATCAATGTGTAGTTTTGGCCACACTGCAGCCACACACACGCAGAGATCCCTGGGTGTGTGAGGAAGGAGCGGCAATCATGGATCCACAGGTGTGTGTGTTAGGGTGTGAGGAGGGGGCAGTGGAAACCCGGTGCTGTGTTTTGGCTGTGGATCAGCTTTAGGAGAGGGTCAGACGTGTGTCCAGTGATCATTTCACAAAAGGACACAGTGATGCTGTGATTAGGATCAGCTCGCCAAACCTCAGGCAGTGCCAATGCTCTGATACCCATGGAGGAGTGTGGATGAGCGAGCACATATCTGCCACTCGTTGCACTTGATAAAATAATGTTACTCGAATACAGTGAGACAAATACATATTTGAACATCCTGTGATTTTGCAAATTTTCCCACTTAGAAATCATGGAGGGGTCTGAAATTTTCATCTTAGGTGCATGTCCACTCTGAGAGACATAATCTAAAAAAAAAAAATCTGGAAATCACATTGTATGATTTTTAAAAAAAATATTTATTTGTGTGTTACTGCTGCAAATAAGTATTTGGGGGGGCAAAATCCCTCCTACAGTGTGTGCAAACCTGGTGACAAACTACAGGAAACATTTGACCTCTGTAACTGCAAACAAAGGCTACTGTACCAAATATTAACATTTATTTTATCAGGTGTTCAAATACTTATTTGCAGCAGTAACATACACATAAATTATTTAAAAAATCATACAATGTGAATTCCAGATTTTTTTAGATTATGTCTCTTACAGTGGACATGCACCTAAGAAGAAAATTTCAGACCCCTCCATGATTTCTAAGTGGGAGAACAAAATCACAGGGTGTTCAAATACTTTTGCCTCTCTGTAAATAGTCTGTGTGTCGCACAAGGTTGGTGATATATGGTCACAATTCAATTAAATTATTTGTATTTTTCTGGTGACATATAGTAAAAATTAAAAGTTTAAAAGTTCAACCAAACCTGGCTTCCTCAAACTGTCTTTCCTCAGGGCCCCTCGCTCCTCTCTGCCACACTTGTTTCTTTTAATAAGTTGTTTTAGATCAGTATTGCGATTTAAATTTCTGCATTATAACATAATGATCCACCGTTGTCATAGATAATATATATATATAGGAGAGTCAAGCACTATGTGTCTTTAAGCTGTGCAGGTTAATGTGATAATGTCATACCTCTCAGAGCCTGCATGACTCAAACAGCAGAGATTTTAACGTGTAAATGTGCCCTCAGTTTCTATTTGGGTTCATGATACAGAAATTTTCCCCCCATTTGGAAAACAATATAATGCAATATTGAGGGCCATAAACGATGTTACCAGATAGACCCTTTTGCAAGTTCTGCTGTTTTATTTTCCTCTTTATGTCTCAATTAGCATCACCAAGATAATGTTTTATGCTTAATCTTCCTTTGAAAACAAGCCGCCAGCTAACATTTACAATAATTGCGCAATATAAGTCCAATTACACACATCTTCAATCAGTACATGCATTTTACAGACCGTGGTGGTGTCAAGAATAACGCTGAATCATCGCTCTCATTTGGGGTAATTTCAAACATTAGTTGCCTGGACACATTTATACTAATTTCATGTTTTATCATAGGTTGTGTTCATGTGATGTATAAATCTAAAACTGCACATAGTTTAAAACTGAGGAGGAGGACAGAATTGTATAGGGGAATTTGCTGTTTTGTTTCTGCAGATTGACCTGGTTATGGTTAATATCTCTGTAATTATTGGTCCTATTTAACTGAAACAAAAACTGGCACAAAGTTCAATGTTTTCTCTGACAGTGTAAATGAAGAAAAGGTTGAAATAAGCTCAAATAAATTCTACATAGTTAAGGAAAAAACAGGTGAAATTGTTGAATCAGGTGTGATTTTTGTCCTTAGAGGGAGTATTAAGGGAGTATGCAAAACTGACTTTTTTGGAGCTTTCTACCATGTTATAACAACGAATACAACACAAATGCTTGAAGAGGATTTAGATCTCATCCATGCATGTTTGAGTAATCTAGCGATCTCTCTCGAGCCCCATTCGAACCCCCTTCACGGTTACCAGTATGATTCTATTCAATACTCATGCCATGCCATAAATATGCAAAGACATGATACAAAATAATACACTATGACTTCACAAACCTGATGTAGTTTCAGTAGTGAAACGCACGCCGATTGTGTTGTGATAGAGCTTTTTAACAGAAGATTGATTTAACACAGAGAGTGAGGGAAGGGGTTACTCAGAGCCACAAAAGGAAATTGAAACTTATTCAACATTTGAATATGTTGTTTTCTGCAAATATAGCATTTTAGCATAGCATTTTATAGCAGAGCAAAATGATAATACACTACCTGGCCAAAAAAAAGTCACCACCTGGATTTAACTTAGTAAATAGGTACAAGCCTCCTCCAGTTGGTCAGGTCTAGGTTCAGCAACAGTCTGTGCTCAAAGAATGAGGTCAGCTGACACCTGAATATACTGAATGACCAGGTTATTCCATCAGTGGATTTTTTTTCTTCCCTGATGGTACGGGCATATTACAAGATGACAATGCCACAATTCATTGGGCTCAAATTGTGACAGTGTGGTTCAGGAAGCATGAGACATCATTTTCACACATGGATTGGCCACCACAGAGTCCAGACCTTAACCCCACTGAGAATCTTTGGGATGTGCTGGAGAAGCGTTGTGCAGCTGTCAGACTCGACCATCATCAATGCACAATTTTGGTGAAAAATGAATGCAACACTGGGCGGAAATAAATCTTGTGACACTGCATAAGCGAAATCGAAACATTGCCACAGCGAATATGTGCTGTAATCAAAGCTAAAGGCGGAAGAACCAAATATTAGTGTGTGTGACCCTTTTTTTGGGTACCGACTTTTTTTTTGCCAGGCAGTGTATGTAACATGATGATGTAATAAGTTACCTGTTACGCATTGGAGTAGAAACCCCTCTTAAAAAAAACAACAAAAAACCCCCACAAATGTCCATTTTTTTTATGTTGGATTTTCAAACATACATAATCTCCAATAAATTATAAAGATTCTTGCCCTCCATTTAAAATCATGTCATACATCTCTAGAACGTCTTAAGTACGACCAATCTCCGCTATTAGACTCTCACCAACGCAATTTCAGATAACTCTATATTACTGATCTCTTAACACAGTTCGTATAGTCGAAAGGCTCTGCTCCCAATTTACTGTTAATTGTTTTTTTCAATGCGTGGAGGCTGTGAATTACTCGAAAACAATCCTATTAAGCACGGGCCCAATGGAAAACAATTGGTTCAGAATTTCACCTTTAAAATGCTGATGACTTTGAAATGATTAATGCTTCCAATTTAACTTCTGCGCCAAACAGGAAACCGGGATGAGAGACTGAAGGAAAAATCGAATGAAATGACTCTTAATTAGAGAGATGAAATAATTAGCAGAATAAAGGCTGTTTCAAATCCTTGCGTTTACATGCACAAATTACCGAGAGTGCGCTGTTAATCACAATTTTGTCTCGCTCCTCAAGAGAACCGACCAGACCGCTTGTGTTTCAGTTTACTAGCAGGTTAAAAGCGCTCTACTTGATTTTTGCTCTCTTTAAATTGTCAAAAAAATTGCAAAGTTACTCCTTCTGCATCCCAAGCATTCTGATTATTCACTGCAATGAGTTTATAAGTGCTTTTACAACTTTCAGAGACCAGAGAGGAGTTTCGTTGTCTCAGAAAAGCTAACAACAACTAGCATACTAATGTACATTTCCTGATTATTGGGTAATAAAATGCTTTCTAGATAGATGCTGACAGTACACAGTTCGGTCAAATACATGGGAAAAAAAACAAACAAAACTGAGTGCAGGGCCTTTAAAGAGCTGAATAGCTGCGAGACGTTCAGGGGCATCAAGAAATGTATTACATTAGAGCTAAAACATTGTAGGTCTGATTGCCAATAAAAGTCGCTAGTCTACATATAACCATACTTTTGGAATATAGATAAGACACAACTCATTTACTTTCAGCAATGCATTTTTTGAATAACTTAGGAAATGTGTAGCTCATGTATGCAGAGTCTTGAAACCATAGACTGTATAAAGAATTGGACTAAGGGCCTGTGACGTTATTCGGTAGTCAAATGAAGCTCAGTGAGACTAGCAGTTATATTATAGTATCATAGCAACCAAGGAGCCAATCCAGAGCAAGGCTGTTGAAGGTAACCCCCCTTCCCGTGCACAATGTTGGTTTAGCACGGAGCAGCTGCTTAGTAATACTGTCAGTCAAGTTTATTGCTAATGCTATTAATGTTATTAATGCTCATATCTTGACTTGTGGACACCTGTAGAGTGGGTTAATACAAATATTTTATGACCAAAATGATGAGGCAGCAGTTACGGGAGCCAGAGTCGAGGCAGCCGGAAGCACACCCATGCTCACTTCCTATTTGGATCACCACGGCTCACACGTTAGCTACGTCCATTTATATAAACAAAATATGCTTGACACCCACAGTATTTACATACACTTTTCATTAGATGTCATTTCTATTCTATATGTGTAAATGCTGTAATTATACAGCTTTATACTATATTTTATAAACATTGGACAAGATCTCGTGCCACAAGATCTCAAAAGATAACGCTGTCACATCATTGCGCCTAGAAGATTCTGATTATGTTCACCTTGGATGAAAAAACGGTTACAACTCTTAAGAATCTGCAGATCCCATAAGCAGTGCTACATCCATCCATTTTCTTTCGCTTATCCGGGGCTGGGTTACGGGATCAGCATTCTAAGCTGTGACTCCCAGACTTCCTTCACCCCAGACACTTCCCAGCTCCTTCGTTGGGACCCCAAGGCTTTCCCAGGCCAGCCGAGATACATAGTCCCTCCACTGTGTCCTGGGTCTTCCCCGGGGCCTCTTACTGGTGGAAAATGCTCCAAACACTGCTACAATGACAGCAAAATATTAAAAATAATAATACAAATAAATAAATTAATTAATTAATAACAAAAAATTGAAGGCTAAAATTGTGAACAAAATTCTACAAAAAATTCTGTATTAAATGAAGTTAAAATCTCATCTTGTCTTATGGACCCAGTCTCGTGTTGTGTCTCACTTGTGGCAGTAAATGTGAAAAAAATACATGAATAAATACATAGCTTATCAGACTTGAGTGACAGTCCATGTAGCACATCTTCCAACAGACGAACCGTACCACTGGTCTCACTATAAAACACAACAGACTAACCATTGATCCAGTGAATGAAACTTTGATGAAGAGGAGATGTTGAGGCACAGGGCTGAAGCAGTGAGTGAGCAGAGGGGGTCTGGATAAACAAAGGAGGGCAGGGGAGAAAGACCGTGGCACAGAGAGGAACATGAGACTAATTAAAAGTTTGTTTCTCACACAACGATTTCCTTTTGGGCTGGACTGGATCGACCAAGCTAGTGAAGGTTATCTGTTACTATATCTGTAAGCTCAGTGAGTGTGACAGCGTAACATAGATCGTATCACAAATAAACAAAAAAAAAAAGGTTTGAATAACTTACAACACTGTTCTAGCTCTTATGGCCCTGGTATTTACTTATTTACACCGCCAGTCGGAAGTTTGGACGTACCTTTTCATTGGACATCGAAACTGCAAATGGACATATATGTTTTGAGTTATTTCACACATTTTTGCTTGCTACACTCACACATATTTTACATTTTTGAGTCTTCAAAATAACCAGCCTTTGCTTTGATCACTACTTTGGTCACGCTTTGCATTCTACCATTGAACCCTGACAAGGCACAGCTGTGATGTGAAAACCGTTTCAGGAGACTTCGTCATGAGCTCAAGGAGACAAGGCCAAGGGTTTGCAGCTCTGTCGATAAAGCAAAGGGTGGCTTCCCAGTCACTTATTCAATGCGTCAAAGAATAAATATGAATGGATATGTAAAATAGAGGTAGTTGTGTAAAAAAAATGCAGTATATTCGGATACTTCCTTTAACATGATTTTTATGGATTCAAAAAAGAATAAGTCTAGGTGAGATATACTGGTCTATAGTGTGCTCAGTCCTTAAAGGGTTAAGATAGTAGCAACACTGTTCTAGTTCTGATTATAGACCCTTTATGTATTTATTTATTTATTTCAAGAGGTACAGCATGACATTGATTTTATAGCCAACAAAAAAAAGCAAACAAAAGGGTTGCATAACTACAACACTGTTCTAGTTCAGATTATATGCGCGCTTATTTATTTAAAATAATTTTGCTTTTTCATATTTCTTACATATTTTTTTGCTGCTGGCATGGTAAATGTTGCGTACTTTACCACTCTTAGCCCTGAAAGTTGTGAAACAAGCTTCTAAACCTATCACAGGGAATAAATATTGCATTATATTATTGCATTAGATAAGTGATGAATAACTTTGAACCACTGCAAACAGGCTCTGTTTTTCATTTTTCCCAAACCGTAGACATAGGGTACTGCTGCTTTATGTTTAATACCATACAGTGGAACATTTCAAGCAGACAAGCAGGTAGCAGAGCCTCTTAAGCGAGAACACACACCATCAGAAATGTTCTAAAATGTGCCTGTAAATATGTTTGGCTGAGGTCCACAGTGTTACCTCAAATGTTCCACCGCATGGTATTAAACTTATCTTATTTTTTGAAACTAATATTTTTCGTTAACCTCCGAGTCATTTTTCAAGGTATTTAGCTTTAAAGAAGTGAACAAATGGGATGTGACGTCACCCATAGTGTTCGGCCCATTGAGGCGAATGGTTATAGGGGCAGATTTAGCGCCAAGTTGCATATTAGGAAATCCGACTGCGAGTATCATAGCAACCAAAGAGCCAATCTGGAGTGAGGCTGTTGAAGGTAACGCACCTTCCTGCCCTTACTGCTGGTTTAGCAAGGAGCGGGTGCTTAGCAACGCTGTCGGTCAAACCTGTTGCTAACGCTAGCAGGATCGACCTCGGGGAGAGAAGGTGCCTGATTTGTCTGTTATTAATGTTCATATCTTGAGCTATGGACATAATAGCGAAATAAAAATACCAGGATTATGAAGAGTGGGCCAATACAACTAAAATAGCCTGACAGCAGCAGTTACAGAGAGAGGGGTGACAGTTTTCTAAGGTAAAGTGAACTGGAGCCGGAAGTGCACCATGCTCACTTCCTATGTGGAACGTGGCGGCTAGCAGGTTAGCTATGTCTGTTCATATATATAAAGTATGTGGTTGGCTGTAAAAATCTTTCTAATTGGCTGAGGATAAGGCTAATGACACCTACAGGATTTGGAGAGTAAAATGAGACTTGGAAAAAAAAAAAAAAACCCTTAATAACTTAAATTACTTAATTAAATATGTTATGTTATGACACTAGTGATGTGCAGGTTTTAGATAGTATCTTTCCCTTTCTAAATTTGCATAAAATCTAACTATTACGATTACACTGTAGATGATATACCACCTACCTCTATCCACCTCTTTTGACCATACCTAGTTAAAACAAGACATTTCAGTGTATTTTCTCAGCACTGAACATGCAGAACACTGACTGAAAGCTTTTGGGATGCCTTCTCTCCTTCACTCTGGCATTTCCGATTGTCCGACTGTGTTTTGACCTTTCCTCGTCTGATGGAGCAGGCATCCTGTCACGACTCCCATTAACCCTGTGCGCTCTACACACGAGGCCCGACGCTCTGCTGTGTCCAGATAAAGTAAAAGATCAACCCCAGGCATGTCCCGCTTTAATCATGCGGGCTCCAAGGGCTCGAACGGAGAGCCCGGTGAACAGACAGGAAATTAGAGTGGGCAGAAAGAATGGACGTAGGTGAGTGACAGGAGTGTATTGGGGATACTGACTTTATGAAATCAGAAAATAGAGTCGGTATTATGCATAATTGACTTTTTTGGCACTTTCGACCATGCTTTAATGTTGTTCTCTCATCAAAAACATGCCTGAAGAGGCTGCATATGTCATCCATGCATATCTGAGTCATTTTGCAGTGTCTCCCAGATCCTATTCAGACCCTCCTTGTGGTTAACAGTACGATTCTCTCCAGTGCTCAGCCCACGGGTCTATGTCACACATGCTCCCGCACAGCCATTTTTCATCAAAATGGTACAAAAAAATACACTACAATTTCACAAATCTGTTATGATGTTCAGTTGTTTCATTAGCGGGATGTACATTGATTGTGTTGTGCTCTGAAGGGGAGTATGAAGGCAGAGTGTCAAAAATGAAGCCGAAACTTATGAAACATGTTAGTACATTGTTTTCTGAAAATATAGCATTTCCAAATCAATAAAAAGAAAGGAGTATGGAGGGACTATGTCGCTCAGCTGGCCTGGGAACACCTTGGGGTCCCACCGGAGAAGCTGGAGGACGTGTCTGGGGTGAGGGAAGTCTGGGAGTCCCTGCTCAGACTGGTGCCCCCACACCCCGGCCTCGGATATGTGGAAGAAAATGGATGGATGATGATCTAAATGTTATGTGTTAGCAGTTAATACATAATAGAAGCGCAAAGCGTGTGAAAGTGTGAATATTTTGTGTTGTTTTGTGTCTGTGTTGATGCTGCCTCTTGGCCAGGACACTCTTGAAAAAGAGATTTTTAATCTCAATGAGTTTTTTATCCTGGTTAAATAAAGGTTAAATAAAAAATACAAAAATACCCTCTTTAAGCCCATCCCACCACAAAACTGAAAGATGTGATGTGTGTTCTAAAAATGTAAAATTGGGTTTTTGTTAAAATTGAAATACTTAAATATGCCTTCAATATTTTCAAAGTATTTTTTATTTTATTTTTTTCATATAGGCCAGATCACATTTTGTAACCAAGTAATTTTGTACCTCCCCTACAATACTCCACATTGAAAAACTATAGTAAAGATTATTAACTATTAAGTACTCAACATAAATCTAACTTTTAACATTTGCCAGTTGAAAATAGCACTTAATAAGTCAACTTAAAAATGCAAAGTGCAATATGTAACTTTTCTTGTTGAAGTACCACTACCCAAATTTTGTATTGATTTTATTTCTTTGCTTTGAATGTTCCATAGTCCGGCATTATCAAAATTCATGGAGACAAGGAAATGAAGCCAACAGGCAAATTTACAGCTCAGATCCGTGAAGATTATGTAATGTTTGATTGTCCGATAATCAGGAAGTGTGCCAACTTCGCCAACTTCAGTGGTAAACTTCACTTTTGTCTCTAAAAGTTGGGAAAGTCAGTGGGAATAATTAGGATGCACGGAATGCATTAGTGAGGAATAACTTTAGACCACTACAAATCGTTTAAAATGAACTAGCTATGTTTTTCACTTTTTTAAGACCACAAAAACCAACTGCAGTGCCTTAAAGTGGAACATTTCAGGCAAAGCAATAACATCTCCATAGACACCAGCAGGTAGTGGACCCTGCAGCACAAAAGTTGCTTAATTCACCTTTTAAGTAATCAAAAACTCTTGCTCCAGTTTTGCAGTGTGTATGGTGATGTGAATGATGGGGAGCTGGAGAGAGCCGGAATGGAAGAATCAGGCAGTGACATTTTCATTAGTTCATTGTCAGGTAAAGCTCCATAGACCGGCGGGCTGACATATAGGGCTGTTTCCTCATGCTGCTCACATGAGTGGTTGAAGGGAGACAAGCAGATCTTAACTGCGCAGAACATGTGGAACTGCAGTCTTGTGCCTCGTCTCTATCTATCAGAATGTTAAACAAAGTATTCATCTTTGCAGCCACCTTTTCTTGCTTCTACGCAGTCACTGAACTACTTAATAAGATAATACAATACGTACATACCATAAACAGACATAGCTAATCTGCCAGCTGTTGTGTTCCAAATAGAAAGTGACCATGGGCTCCATCGACTCTGGCTCCAATCCACTTTACATTGAAAAATTGTCACTCTTCTCTCTTTAACTGTTGTAGTACACCTCATGTTGGTCTTAAAATGTTCGTATAAACCTGCTCGACATGATCCTGGAGTTTTATTTTGCTTTTGTGTTCATAAATCAAGATATGAACATTAATAACAGACAAATCAGGCGCCTTCTTTCCCCAAAGTCGCTCCTGCTAGCGTTAGCAACAGGTTTGATGCCCTCTCTATGTTAAACCAGTGATGCAGGCGAGCAGGGGCATTACCTTCAACAGCCTCGCTCTGGATTGGCTGTTTGGTTGCTATGATACTCGCGGTCGGAATTCCAAATATAGAACATGGCTCCAAATTCGCCTCTATAACACGTAGCCTCGATGAGCTTCATTTGACTGGAGCTGAACGCTGTGGGTGACGTCACACTCACTTAGCCCACTTCTTTACACAGTCTATGGTATATACTCATTTTCTCAGATATCCACTTAAAAGTGAACAATGTCACTTTTCTGGTGGAGGGTATGCTATCTTATTGTCATGGAGATGTTGGAATGAAGAATGGCATTAAAGCTGTCTATCTTGCATCACGGATGTAAAATGCCTCAAACAAATTACATTCTCATTGTGTGCGGACTTGCCTCTCCACAGATCTGACCTGTAACTAGGCTGGATGTTGGCACCTGCTTTTCTCCATTTGAGATTGATACGTTTAAAGTGGACCTATTATGCAAAATCTACTTTTCAGAGCTTTTAACCATGTTATAAGTGTTTCTCCTTCTCATTTACCCTCTTCAAGTTGCATTTGGAGTTATTTGTGCATGTTTCATCAGTCTTTGTCATCATGATGTTTAATGCAACACCCAGCTCCCATTGGGAACTGCAGGCTCAAGCGCAATGTCGTCTTTAATGCCAAACTGCAGAACATTCCAGACAAAACAGTAACATTTCAAAGCAATTCCAGGATCTAAATGATTGTGGTGAGGGTGTATGGAGTCCGAACAAATTAAAATCAGGAACCCTTTAACTCTTCATAAGATGTTCTTGTACAACTTGACAAAAAAGCACTTTACTTTACTTAGTCTTTTCTCAGTAAGTTATATTTCTATCCCTCAGCCCCTCACACAGGAGCAAACTGTAGTGTTAGGAGCCCAGGTTGGTCCTCCCACCTGCCTGCTGCCTGTGCTTCTTTTAAAGCAGATCCATCCATCGTGTCCTGCCTCCCCCGTTCACCTCCTACCGCACCATTCATCTTCATCATCGTCATTATATGCTCGCTCAAACGGCGCTCCGCTTTCTGTCTAAGGCACTGTCGACAGGAGATGTGCACTCAGATCTTCGCAGTATTGCCGTTTTAGTGTAGTATAGAGGGTGCCGCAGAGCTAACCGCCATGCGCACACTAGCAGTCAAAAGTTTGGACACACCATCTCATTCAATGTTTTTTTGTTTTGTTTTTTTTTTACAAAATTGTAATTTGGATATTTTGTATATTCCTGCCTTTTTTGTATCATTCATTTTTGTCAGTGGACAAAGTGAGTGTCCATAGCTTGCAGTTATAGTTGCACATTTCGAGCTGAGTTCCATATTTGGAATTCCAACCACGAGTTTCATAGCAACCAAAGAGCCAGGTTGGCCATCGCCATCTGTCGGAAAAGAACACTGAATAGATTTTTTTAATATGGCACTACTCGATAGAATGTACACTGGTATTAATGTTTTAAATGGACTTACGTAGCTATTTGTTTTGCTTCCTTTATTGTTTGTATTTTTCTGTATCTTAGGTCATTTTCACACTGCCACTATTTGGTTTGACATAAAAATCATTCACTCTGAGAGCAGTGTGCTTGGTCCGGAGTGAACAGTCACACTCTGGACTGCAGTAAGCGGCCGGTCTGAGAGTGCTTTAAACAGGAGGTCTCAGAGCAGCTCCACCCACACTCTGGAACAGAGCGAGTGCCGTGTGAATGAGGCTGACCTTGGGCTGACCTACACAGTCCGCGGTGACAGTGAAAATGCTTGGAATTGGGCAAAAAAAGCACTCGGATCACATATATCTCTATGAATGTTTGCAGCAGAGCTGCTGTTACATTTGTCTGATGAGGCAATTTGCATCAAGTTAATATCAGTCTCCAGAAGGAGACTATTCTCCTCCTGCATGTGTCTGTGCAGGTGAGCCTGGGTCTATCTGTGTGTTATTTCAAAGGCTGTTTCTCCTCCATCACCAGTGCATGCACTCCTCACGGTGTATTTAGCTACAATTTAAAGAAAAGACCACCGTGTGAAGAGCGTTGCCATAGAAATAAGTTCAGCTGATGGGCTCTCATGTGGTGTGTGTTTGGGCTGAATGATGCACGGTGCACGTGAACAAGGCTGACCCAAAAGTAAAGTAAACAAAACTAAATCTAGTGCACACTGGGGCTGGTCCACAGAGCATGTGTGAAAACAAACTTAAACACGACGCCCATAAAAACGACAGTCTGAGTACTCTCATTGAGCATTCCCTCTATAGAATAAAGATAAATTCAATGAAAAAGATATTTTTGTCCTTATTATTTCTAAACCATGGAACTAGTTCTGTGTAGCTGGGTAAATAGTATATAAATATTTGAAATTGTTTTAGGTATGCTTAATTATAATATCAAGTACATAGTCTTTAGTACAAAATCTGTCAAAAAGGAGTTGAAAACTTAAGTAATGTCATATTGATATGTGAAGCACTCTGACCTGAGTTCTACATATCAATCTGGAACACCCAGATGTATATTTGAGGCTGACCGGTCAAAGTGTCACAACAGCATAACTTTGGAGAAATCCAACCTTTATGTATTTCTGCTAAATAAAGCTGTAGTACATTTGTCATGGATTGCTTGGATGCTTTGTCTTCGACTTAGTGATTGTGATTGGTCCAGTCTCAGAACCATTGGTGGTCTGGGCCCAATCTCAACAGCAGGAGCCTGGCCAGATGGATTCTCATGAGTTACTGAAGTCACAAATATCGCTAGAATTCATCTTGATTGCCAGGTTATTAAAAGCTGCAAAAAGTATACCCAAATATCTTTACTTTTTGTGCAATACTTAAACCTCAACTCAGACATCTATGGATATGTTTACTTACAGACAGCAAAATATGACCTCAACATTGTCATCTGTAAAACTTCTACCTAAAAAATATTGGCACCTTCATTTTTCTCTGTATCGCCCACCCTTAGCTCAGCGCAGGGTAGAGAATGGTAATGATCCTCTTGTGTTTGTCGTATAGAGACATGTTGATCTATCTCGCTCCACTCCTGTCTCCCTAGTGCCGCTCCTCATTCCAAACCATCCATTCTTTATAAGCCCTATCAGTCACTGTAGTCCCCCGCCGCTTGGATCTCGCCTCTCTTGTATATCAGCAGTCTTTCTCCCTCTATCTCCCTTTGTCAGCAATATTGGACCCAAAATCCCACCAGCTTTCTCCCATCCAGAGTAGCATTTCTAGCGTTGTGTTTGATTCATGATTGACTGGTAAAGAGAGAGAAGAAATGAATAAATCAAAAGACCCAAGAATGCTGCAGATTATTTTAAGGTGCAGTACCATATCTGGACGGTCTTCATTTTAAACGTTTTCCAGTGGTCCTAAGTTATTTCTTGCTTGCCTTATGTGTTCCTAGAGTCCTAATCACCGCAAGGAAGTGCAGAGTTTTGCCGTGAAGCTAAAGCTAACAACAGCTAGCATGCTAATGTGCACTTCCTGATTATAGGACTGTAAAACACATTATAACGGAGTTCAACATTAACCGGCCATCTCCTGGTTCCAAAAGGAAGTTTGTCATTCATTTTTCTCATAGACTACAAAAATAATTTTGAAATCTGACGCAGGGCTAATCAGCTGTGTGGTAAATAATAACCATAAGACCTGTAATTTTAAATCTTAAAACTTTATAACCCACAAACATTACACTGAACGTGTTTTTTGGACTTAAAACAATGGATAAACAGATAAATGATCCGAGCGTTTTTATGGATATTAGCTACCACATAGGTGATTAGCCTCTGTTGTACCATTATACTCTTGATATTTGATTTATTCAAAAGGTCTATGGGAAAAATGAGTGAGAAATTTACTTCCAAATCCAGAACAGACATTGTTGTGGGCAGGACTGCTGAGCTCCATTAGAGAATAGTACTCAGTGAACTTATTTTGACCTCAGAGCTGCTTATATAAAATATCTGTACTGGGGCAAGACACATTTTGTTCAACTACATTGGAAAAAATCAGGTACAGACAATTCAACAGTGCAGTAACATAAATGGCTGTGAGCTATTCGTAGGATTTTTACTCATCTGAAATTGAAGAAGAAGTTATTACAATAGGTGTAAATAGAGAGGAAGCTGGAGTGCCATGTGTCATCTTTTAGAGTCTTTCAGAGTGAATGAAATGCAATAAAAATAATACATTCAGAGACAGTTGAATTGTTTCTGTCCTGCACCATTGCAGGTTTTCCCTATAGGACCATAGCTTTATCTCCAAATATGGCTCTAATATTCCCCATTATAGCCTCTATGCTCTGGGATAGACTGACAGATGTGAGGCTGCCAATGCTGCACAAGAGTTATAAATAAACAAGACATATCTTGCTTTATATTCATAATCTATGGCACTCGTAGATCATTATGTTCACAATCACAATATTGATCAAACACAACTTGTTTCAAAAAGAAAGTCAAAAAGAAATCAGTCAGTTGACTCCCGTGTCAGAAATTTGTGGTGTCCAGCGGGAGCAAACTTTGCCGTAGACGTCATCACACAAAAGTGCCGCTCTGCTAGACCAAAGCTGTTGGCACCTTGCATGGATAACAGCAGAACATGGTAGCGAGTTGCGTTTTTTTTTTTGTCAAAAAAATTAGCAACTCTGCTGTGAGTGTCACTGATTAAGAAAATAAAATTGGAAAATGATTGCAAACAAGAACATGTTTAAAAGCTCTAAAATGTTGATTTGACCTAATAGGCCTCCCTTTAGACCAGTGGCACAGTGCATACTGTTGCTGTGGCAGTTGTGGTGACCATCTTGTGATTGTAGGAAGATGGAATGTTACTGTAACCTTGAAAGCAAGGTCATGATTTTTGTGGGTTCACAAACTCTTGAGAATCCATCTTGTTTGGCTCCGGCTAAAGCGTTCATTTGTGATAAGTCATGAGACTGACCAATTACAGGGACCATAGTGGTTTGGGCAGAAGCCAGCGGCAAAAAAACCCAAAACAAACAGAGCAGCTCATGTATTTTAGCAGAAATAGGCCTGTGCCCTTCTCTCAACTGGATTTCACTAAAGTTTGTTTCCTTGCCTTGTTCTGCTGTTGTGACGCTTCCACCAATCAGTGTGAAGTATTTGTTTGAATGCTCTGATCATGGGTTCTGATTGCTTTCAGCGAGAGCCATCCCAGATTAATGTGTAGAACTCAGTTTGGAGGGCCACACAATCAATTTGGCAATAGCCAGGTGAATGTCATTGATCAAAGGCCTCAAATGGACAAATAATCGTGTCAAAAACAAAAAGCCCTTTAAAGAAAATGGCTATAAAACATCCTTGTCCCTGAGTTCCCCTTGTTGTGTAGAATGAGGAGAATAAAGCACTAGAAAAGTCCAAACCATTATGATTTGCATAGCTAACCCAACACCATTTAGTATGAAGTGTTGCTTGACAATTCATAATTAATAACACTCTTTCTGTAACCCCTGACTGTAACAAGCTGTCTGCCTCAGAAGAGCTTTCACCTCCTCCAGTTCACGCTCCCAAACATCTGCCGACTCCGAACCCCCCACAGTATCACGGAGACTAATGGACTCATTAGCAGGCTCTCCAATCGAACACTGCAACCTGCGCTAGCTAACCGGGCCCGGCTAACGCGATCCGTCGCTACTCTTAATTACCAAACATCAGACTGCTAAATGAGCGCCGCTGAGTTCTCTGTGGGGAGAGCTATCGGCTAACGTGGCTGCAGAGAGGTGCTTCGTGGCTATTACCCAGAATCCTCGGCTTAAGACTGGCTCGGGGGTAAGAAGGAGAGGGAGAGAGGTGGAGGGAGAGAGGCGGAGGGAGAGAGGCGGAGGGATCATGGCGGTGTTCCCAATCAGGCCAGTGGAGGAACAAGACAGATGTGTAGCAGAGCAGCTAAATCTGCTTAAAACAGATGTTTATTTACTACTTTTGGGTATTATTTGATGAGTTGAAAAGTATTCCATTAAAATTAACATGTTTAATTCTTTCGTAGTTAAGCCAGTCATTTCTAAAAGCTGAAGTAATTGATTTTTGTGTGTTTATGCCACTGATGTCTTGTGTAAACCCATCCAAATGCAGTGATGGATGAAGTATTTAATTTTGTTACTTTAGTCACTTTTGACCTCTGTACCTGCACTTTTACTTTAGTAAAAAATGAAAAAATCTACTTAAGTAAAAGTATTTAAGTACCTATTTAAAAAAGTAGAAAGTGTTGTTAAAGTAGTAGGTAGTAGTAAGTGTTAAGTGTTGCAAAAGTGTTAAATGTAGTGATATTGCTTAAAATTATACATATTTTGGTCAACAGTAGCAATATGAATCATTTTCTTAATTTTTCTCATGCATTTTGTGTATTTATTTTGTTTGCTCAAAGCTGCAGCTTGAACGTAAAACCTTTAGTCAGGATGTTACCTCAAACATTGTAAAATAACCCCTCACTTTTTACTTTTCAATTCAGTTAAAAATGTAGTGGAGTAGAAAGTACAGATACCTGCTCTCAAATGTAGTGAAGTAAAAGTAAGAAGTATTCACTGTAAAATCTGTATAAGTAAAGTACAGATAGCTAAAAAAAAAAATCTACTTAAGTACAGTACTTTACTACTTCTACTTCATTACTCTCCATCACTGTCCAAATGCTTTTATGATGAAAATAAATATTACTATATTATAATATTAAATTATAAGTTTTATTTGGATAACATAGTACAAAACAAGAGTAATCAAAAACAATGAGTGCTGCTAAAACAACTTGGCAACATATCTAAATTTCTGATTTGTGTTTCAGGCAGTATTTAATCCACCAGTATTTCTCGGTTTCGTGAGTACGAGTGCAGAGTGTGCTGTCTCTGTCCTACAGAGTGAGACAAATGTCTAGAGTAAGTTACATTCTGACAAAGAAAGACAAACCAAAAGTTTTACTCAAGTAAGAGTACTGTTACTCTTGCTTCAGTAATACTTTTCATTGAAGTGACATTAGTCCTAGAAAAATACACCAACAAGCAGGCTACAATGGCTTTTTAAAAATCTCTTTATTTTAATGCATGCCCTTACTTTTACTTTATCATAGTTTATATTGTCACTTTGTTAAATATTCCTCATAATGCTGAATAGAGTTCCCAGTTTGTGAATATCGTTCACTGACAATGGCAACAAAACTCATTCTGATCCTGATTCTTTAAAAAGTTAGAAATATAACTGTAGCTAAGTACTACTTCCGCTTTTCATTCTCCATTACATCGTCAATTCTTATTTATGGTGTCTTAAAATCCTCTATAATCATACATTATTTAACTAATCATTTGACATTAATATTCTAAACCTGAATGGCCAGGCTTGCATTCTCCATAATCCCTGCACTTTCTTCACTCTGCCCATAGAAATATTACACAGGAGGCAGAGCGCATCCCAGTGTTGACAGCGGGCTCTAAATTACACCTGTGCTCCTCTATGAAAACATGGCGTTTGGTGCAGAAAGCAGGCAAAGACGAATGCACGCGGGAAAAGCAATAAAACACAGAGTTATATGTATCGTTCCAGTCATCCGTCTCCGCTACTTTTTCCGCATCTAATTACACAGGATGTGCTGTGAGAAATGGGAGGTGCTGATCATTCTGACTGGGCACAGACCTGAGCTGAAATACTTTGGTTACATTCAACTAGTTTTCATTTACGTCACATTTATTTTCCTTTTGTCAGGCAACTTTTTTAGTGAGATGTTTTTACCTTGATGTGTGTCGGCTGAAGGCGGCGCACCATCTTCAGATCGTGGTCACTTGTTGCTTCTTGAGGTGTGGTCAGTGTTTTTGAAAGGGTTAATGTTAGAGTGTTGGGATTGTTGCTGTGATTGGTTGTTTAAAGTGATGAAGTTTAGGAACAGGTTATGGTTAAGTTTAGGGTTGGGTCAAGTTTATGAATAGGATCAGAGTAAAATTCAAATTCACATCTGTCAACTGGTCAAAAAGTTTGTCAGATTGCTGGTGGACACTGCCTTATGTCTGTCTGAAGGGAAAAGCCAACTACACTGAAACTAAACACACCTATTGTTTAGTTTCTGTTTGTTAGCCAGGTCTATTGAGCTACACTAAGTGGGAAATGTGCCTGAGTCATACTTAGCATAATCATTCAGGCCCCTAATGGGTGATCCACACCTATTAGCATACTGGCTAACACTATTGTTTGCCTTGTTTTGATTTAAGTCTGAGGATGGAGTTATAAATAGGAGATAGATGATGTCAATGGCTCTCATTTCTGTTCAAAGGATTGCCTTTCCTACTTCTTCTTCTTTAACTCCCCTCTCAAACAATTTCTTTTCTCTGGCTAAGATCTGTACCGCACTATCTTCAAAGGAGTGGCTTTGAGATGGAGATGCACAGCAGATTGGGGTCCCGAGGAGTTCTTGCAATGGTGAATAGGATCATGTTAAGGCGAAGAAAATGTTTAAGGTTAGAGTTGAATGTTTGGGGTTAGTGAACATGCTCACAGTCATAGAGACAGATGAGATTTTTCAAATATTTCCTTTTGTAGCGACGGACCCACGCAGGCTTGTCACTGACCAGCAGGTCCGTGTGGTTTTACAGCTCCGCTAGAGTTTGTCTAGCCTCATATTGTCTCACTTTCTCTGGTGCCCTCGCTCTTAATGTTCAAATCAGTTTGACTTTTAGAGTATATGTTAAAGAACTTAGGCCTAAATGCGACTAAGTTACGTTTTGTTTCTGATCTCAGCTTTGCACACAGTCGAAGATTAAAGCAATATCACAGAAATGAAAATACAGTTGCTCTAGTCCTCAGATCACTCTATAGACTATATAAATGGACATAGCTCAAATAGGAAGTGATCATGGGCTGCGCTACTGACTCTAATGACTCCAATTCACTTTACATTAGAAAGCAGTCGCCTCTGTTTCTGCAACTGCTGCTGTCAGGCTCGTCATTTTGTTCTTAAAATGCTCATATTGGCCCGTCTACATGATCCTGGTGTTTTAATTTCACTATTAGTAAGAGACAAATCAGCTGCCTTCTTTCCCCACGGTTGCTTCCGCTATTGTTAGCAACAGGTTTTGATTGACAGCGTTGCAAAGCGGGAAGGGGCGTTACCTTCCATAACTTTGTTCCAGACTGGCCCTTTGGTTGCTATGATACTGCAGCCACAATTCCAAATAACAAGCCTCGCTGCAAATTCGCCCCATAACCTCTAGCCTCACTGAGCTTCATTTGACTTGAGCCGAACGTTGTGGGTGATGTCACACTCACTTAGTCCACTTCTTTCTAGAGTCTATGGATCACACCCGTAGTGGCTGAAATGTGGCTAGAGAGAAAGGAGTGAGAAATACTATGTTATACTGAAGGCATGCACCCACAAAAAAGGATTCATTAAACATTACACAGTCAAAAATATCACATTTTAGGCCTGTTCATAGCAACAGAAGCTAACACAATACTATGGCAACCAGAGCTATGTGAGCACTTTCCCTCCAAACCAGTCTATCCTGCACTAACCTTTTGAAAGACGAGCCTGGCAGGTCTCTCAAACTGACCACGCCTCCTGTCGCCCGGTGGTCCTTAGAGAAGGGTGTCCCATGTGAGTGAAAGAAGGAACACTCCATCACTGATAATTATACACCGCAGTTTATAAGCACTTTTCACTGCTCTCAGAGGCTATAGCAGGTTTTTGCTTTAATGGTAGTGCTAACAACAACTAGCAGACAGCATAAGCATTACTTCCTGGTACGCAAATAATAAAACACACATATTATGTTACTAATTATACTAATTAAGCCTATCCTAAGAGAGGCTTTTACAATGCAGCTACATGGGGAAAAACTTCATTTTATTTTATTACATGAAAAAAATATGTTCAGTGCCTTTTTTGGTAATGCAGAAGTACCCAAACCTTTCTATTTTTCTTTTATCAAAGGCCACATCTCCAAACAGACTGGTGATTAATGCAGTGTGGTGCTTTATACGCAGCTTTGACTGAGCCGCTGTGTATCGATTATGGCTTGAAAAACATTTATTTTAGGTCTGTATTACAATGCAATGTAATGTTTGAGGATATAGTGGTAGAAATAGTTTAATTTGCTGTTAAAATTACTGCTTATGATCAATGTGGCCGCTTCAGCAGGAGGCCCGAGGGCCAATATAAACTGGTCAGAGCTCCGCATCTGGCCCCCGGGCCATATTTTGGACACCCCTGTGGTAATGTATGCATGCTCTATGATGTTAGATGGTGATTATTTATCTTTCAGTTAATTTTAAATTGCAATATGAATCCAAAAGAAGTCATAAATAGAAAAGGGTCCACTAATGTTCACTTCACAGCTGAGGATTAATTTGCACCTGCCTTTTTTGGTGAAAAATGGCTCTGTGATGCTATTGATTCTTGTGTGTATCATCTCTTGAAAAGAAAGAACAAAGTTAAGTATGTGCCTGCGGCCATAAAGAGAGGATAGGCGAAGTTTATTATTTTACCCCTCTAATGTGGGACTTTTCAGGATTACTTAAACATGCATGAGTCAGTATAACCCCTCATTGGTCCTTGGTTGATCTGGACAGTATTTTTGAAATTGAGATGTTTCAACTATCATCTGGAAGTCATTTTCAATCTCATGGGACTGGAGTAAGGAATCAAAATGTATATTGCCCTGAACGAAACATCTAATTTTTCAACATATTAACCGGATCACCACACTTTTACCACAGTCAAACCTTTTCTCACACACATGAATCACTAAATTACAACCTTGTTTAAATGTGCTGCACCTGATTTTTTTTGTTTGTTACTTAATCACTTCAAACCTGTAAAACTGAACTAGATAATTTTAAACAATTTGCAGTGGTCTACGGTTATTCCTCATTTGCCTTATGCAATGTGAGCATCCTAACTAGTCACTGTGATGGGTTTACAAGTGTTTTTCACAACTTTCAGAGACCAGTGAGGAGTTTTGACTTGACGGTAAAGCTAACAAGCATGCTAACACACACTTCCTGATAAAATGCTTTGTAATTCGATGCAGACGGTACACAGTGGACACATTTCGACCTCAAGAGCTGCTTACACCATATCTGTATTGGGGCAAGACACATTTTGCTTAAATACATGGGTACAGGGCCTTAAAGCCTATAATAAGATAGCATTATAACCTGATTAAAAGTTGATTTTGAGTAATAAGTCCACCTTGAAAATATAAAAACAGGTCACACTTGATGATGCAATTACTGAACCAGACTGAAATCTCTACTATCCTCTATGTAAAAGAGTTGTGTGTCCTCTGTCTCACCCACAGCTCCAATGACACTTTGAATGGTCTGTTGTATTTCGGTCACCCGGGTGAGTTCAGACTGGGGCCATTATTCACGTGTGTCTTGGCAGAATGTCAAAGCTCCTTCTTACCGCTGCGAGCTGAAGTCATGTTTTTCTCATGTCGCTGTTTGGGGCCTGTCCTCCCCGCTCCACTTTACCTGTCCTTGGAATCCCACCAAAAACTCCAAACCAAATCATACAGCAAAGGAATACAATAGGGGCGGACAATGTATCTGTGCAGTGTGTAGTATCAACTGGCCGTTATGATTGGACATTTTGCTCCACCCCAACTTAAATTGAACTAAAAAAAATGAAATAACCACATTTTTTTCCCATGTATGTGAACACAATTTATCTTGTCTCTGTACCGATATATAGTATTATGATTCCATCCTCAGACCCAAAGCAACAAAAAGAGAACAATAGTAGGGCCATTAAAGGTTGAATAGGGCCATTAAAGGCTGAAACTGGAGACAATAGCTGTTTACAGTTTCAGTGTAGTTAGCTCCTTTCTTCAGACAGATATAAGGCAGTGTCCTCCAACGTTTGGCTGCTCATGAATGAGCAGCCAAACGGCTTCACTCCTACAATTTGTCAAGTTCACAGATTTAAACTTTGTCTTTTGCTATGGATAAGACCTGGACCACTGAGGAATTACACAGATGATATACAGTATAGTATTGTATAAGAAATTCTTGCAGTCTGCAGTCTTGTCTGTGGGTCAGGAAGTGTGACGTTAGCATGCTAGTTGTTGTTAGCAATACTAATACCATTAGCTTCCGAAAGTTATGAAAAGCTCAGAATGTGTAAGACAAGTGAGGAATAACTTTGGACCACAGCAAGCTGTTTACAACGAGCTAGTTCATTTTGTTCATGTTTTAAGCCAGTAAAACTCAAATATAGTATATTTTAATATATGTGCAGATAATATAAAATAGAATGTATTTCAACTCTGATTAACATGTGATTAAAAGAGCATTTTTTATATATGTTTTAAGTATAATAATTTAGCACGAGAATAGCATGAGATACTTTTCGCTACCTTCTGAATATCGATATTTTATTATTGGTACGACCATCACGAGTCTAAGAAGAGATTATGAAACACAGAATCACCATGTTACAGGAATCACATCACAGTTAACACAATTAGATTTTTAATGAATAAAATAATAATAATTTAGATATTATCAAAGTTCAACCGCCTTTTCAGTGGAATTAAAGAGCCGAAATTACGCTATTTTCTAATCTCTGTTGTTGTTTCCTCATCACAAACATACTTGGGGGTTGTGTTCTGTGTCAGTCACATCATGCTTAACACACAAACCCCGCATATTGAGTTCTTATCTCAAACAGAAAACACTCTCTTCCACCTGTGATGTCATGTGGTAATACAGGAAGTGCTCCACTGTGTTTTTAAACGCCATACACCTTCAGTAGAAATGGAACAAAAGGTCAAAAGTGCTGTTAACTTGACAACTACCACTGCATGACATCAGGTGGAACGGAGAATTTTGAGACAGCCAAATAATCCAGGGTTACGCAAACGTGTGAATAAAGCAAAACACAACTCCAGGTATGTTTTTGAGGAGGAAACGACATTCTAACATGTCTTAAAGCTCACAAGAGTCTATTATAGAACCGTTAACTATCATTCACTGTCATGCTATTGATGTGTCCAGGACTGATGGAAATAATGTGCTGTTAACAACACTGCATGGACAGCCATCTCTGTTTTCACAAGTGAGAGATAGTTTGAAAGGCTGTTTCATCTTTTTTATTTACTAAGCGTTATTTTGGTTGGGCAACTGTCATTTGTGAGGGAAAAAAGAAGACTGTTACCTAAAAATAAACCAAATTGTTATTGTCATATTCCACAAACACATATCAAAAACCTGCTCTAAAAATGCCCCATCTTTGTCGACTAGTCCAGGTGTAGCTTGTGCAGCTGTGAGCGCACCTGATTGCTCCTTCATTAGTTTATTAAGGATTCTCTGCTCCATTGATCTTGATTAAACACTGCTGGAATGATACCGGTTCTACTTCACCGACTCGGCTCGCTGTCTGGCTCTGTCCTGATATGGTGCACCCAAAACAATCACAACTGACAAAATGACATTTGCTGATGAGGGATCTAAAATTCCATAAATACTATTTGGTTTAATTAAGTCAAAATATAGATCTTATTTGCATTGATACGGAACAGTCGTAGCACCGTGCTATGCTAATGCCAATCGCTGAGGTCACACACACAATCAGTAGTATGCTATAACTAATGCCAATATCGGTGCATTATGTAAAAGATCAGGTTTTTGTGTTACATCTTAATAACGTTTCTTAAAGTTTGTGCTTATTATATAACTCGCTATACAACTATTTTACTGGATGTAGGAAGCTAAAAATGACTATATTAATTAAAAGTTAGCATGCAACATCGACTGCGTAAATACCTTGCTCATTTTTTGATGTGCATTCAATCATGGCCGGGTGTTTGTCCATTGGGGTATGTGGCAGAAAAACATGATTAAAGTCGTCAACAGTGTGGGAATATTTTCAACAACGGCCACATAAAACAGTTGTGTGCACGCTGTGTTGGTGTGAAATGGCATACCACAGTAGTACTCAATGCACAGACTTTTAAGGAGAAAGAACCCGGTACACCAAGCGGTCAAACGGCAGAGTGAGTATAACGTTACATTAATTCTTATCTACATTAACTCAAATTGAAAAAAAAAATAAAAAAGCTTCCATTGTACAAAAATAGGGTTAATTACTAGTTGACGTGCATTGAAAATAAAGCTACAAAGCTGTCTAATGCAGGTTTGTACAAAAGAACTACTCTTTTCTACCAAAGCTATGGTTTGATCGCTTTTTGAAACACATATCAACATTTATAGATAATATAATCAGGAACATGAACAGTTTGAACTATTTAAATTTAAAAATAATTTTTGTAGGAAACAGTAAAGCAACATCCAGGATTTTTTTCAGAAGAGGCATGGGACTAGATGCACACCCCTTCTCTGATGGGGGGCCGGAGTCAGTTTGTAAAAGAAAAAGCGTGACGATTGCAGGAGCCTAAATGTAAAAAAAAATTGTTTTCCAGAAAGCCACATATAATCAAATAACCCTTTCTGGATTCTTCACAGAACAAAAGTCAGGAAATAAATAACACTATTAATGAAATAAATAATAACCAAATTACCCCCCCTGGGTTCTAATCATCAATCAATAATCGTTTGTCCACTTCAGGTTAAATGTCCTGCATTCTGAATCAGTTTTTCTCTTACCTAACCTTTTATTATATGTTACTTTATGTACGAGTTTATTATATCTGTGGGAGATGTCTGCCGCACGACAGTCAGAGCGTCAGGGCAAAGGGGAGAGGAGAGAGGAGAGAGGAGAGGAGGAGACCTTGTGAGTCTTAGCACAAACAGCAGAAGCTAAAAGAAAAACAGCTCAAACATGTGAAATATTAAGGTTTCTTGACATTGACTCCATATTCTGAAATGTTTTAAATGTTCATGAAAATAACACTTTATAAATGTATTTGTAGCGTATCTGAATCTTATTTTGAAAGCTCCTCTGTGCTTTAGTTCAGTGTGGAGCGTGAGCGTGAGTGAGAGGTGACGTGCGTGTGTCGTTGAGCGAAGAAGCGACGTGAGTCTGGAGTGATACCTGGAAAAAGACGGTGGAACTGATGTGTAATTACGGTGCAGTAGAGACAATAAAGCAGCCAACTCTTGAGCAACAGGCTGGGCTCTTTCAGCTCTCACCACCCTCCAAACAACTTGGAGGTAAAGAACATTGAGTTAAACCCCGGAGGAGGAGCGACCCTTCGGCCCCGGAGAAGACGGCTCTCCCCTGTGTTTCCCAACCTCGGTCAGGGGACCGACACAGGAAAGGTTTAACATAAACGTTACGATAGCGATTACGAGAGCGTGACCCGTAACCCAATTAAGGAGGCAAACGTACCGCCGATGAAGGAAGGTGAGCACACCACCCCAGGTGTGATGGCTGGGAGTCCGCTTTACGCAGCTCACTTTCTGGATTTTGAAATGCGTAATGGACCTGGTACAGTGAGTACAGCCGAACACCCGGACTACAAGGGACAGATGTGTAAGAATTTGGGAATTTTATGAATGAAGAGGCCGCACGGGGCATTACCTGTCACTGCAGATGAAGCACACGCGACACACACTTGGCACAAGGTGCAAAGTTACAGCCAAGCAGAGAAGCTACATGAAACATGGACTAAGATTAACTACTACTGCCCATTCATAAAATTGTCCATAGACGAGGGCGCATGAGAACGCGCTGTGAAGTTCAGTGTGTTGCGCAAGTGAAGCAGTGCCGAGCTGCAGTCAAACCGCGGCACTAAAAGAGCAACGATTTAGGAATTTGGATATTTTCATGAATGAAGAGTAACGAATTAGGACTTTACCTGGGCATGGAGGACAGAGCTGCTACACAGGGACCCGGAAATGCGTGTGGGCAAAAGGGGGAGCAACGAGAAAGGGAGCGTTTATATAGTCCACCAGAACACACCACGGGAAACCAGGTGAGCGCACCTGCAGCACAGGCCTCAACAGCTGTCCTACCACACATGAGTTTATGAATAGTTACTAACTAATAGTTAATAATGAAAATAGTTCATAACTAAGGAACATTTTATTGCAAAAGTCCACCTTTATTATCAAATACAAATACACATATATGAAAAAAAAAATCAAAATGCTCTCTGGAATTGTTCAGGGGGCCGGACCAAATGTGGAGGCGGGCCGTGTCCGGCCCGCGGGCCATAGTTTGGGGATCCCTGCTCTAAAGGATCAACAAATCAACCCTTTGACCCACCCTTCCTTAGTGGAACATTACAACAAAAAGGGAGCTGACCAGTACCAACCTTAAGATGAACAACAGGAAATGGGTACTTCTGACCATAGCCTCAGACAGGATGTTTCTGTTCCTCACATGTGAACAGAAACAGAGGAGGCCAATAACTGCAACTCTCTCAGACTCAGAGTTCACCCAAAGAGGGAAGCGTTTCCTTGATTTAAAAAAGTGAAGAACTTTAGCAAGTGTTGAAGCCCTTTGAATGTGCCAATGTTTACATTAGCAGAGAGTCGTATGTGTCCGCTTCTGCAGTACTGCTGCTGGTGAAAGGACTCCTGAAGTCTTCACAAGCCTCATTCGAGAATCCTGTTAAATCTTTACAGGCCACTGCAGCAAACGCAATTAGCTCCAGGAAGGGACACATCACTTTTAAAGAAGAGAGACCAAATGTGTGCATTTTTGCAACTGTTCTGGACCCAAGATTCCAAAAGCTTAAGTTCTTAACACCAGAAAGTTCAGGTTAAGCTTCAGGCAATGATTCTTGAGGAGCAAATAAAGGAGAAAGACACTCAGCAGGAGGTACGAGAGGAAAGGTCAGTTGCTGACAGGAGCCCAGTGTCTTTGCTGGACACTCTACTTGGCTCTGACTCTGATGAACATAGCAACAGGAGTTGCTGGCATACTTCAGAGAACTGCCTTATCAATGATACACCTATGAAAACCAAAATCCAAATCTGGCAATATTGGCTAGGTCTAACCTCTCTGTTTCGGCCACATTGACCCCTTCTGAGCATTTTTATTTTTCAGCTGTTGTGAATGTTATTAAAGAGCGAGCCTTACCCCTGAGCATGTAGACATGCCGGCCTTTCTTCATTACAATTGGGTGTGACTGTGCAATTATTTTGTAATTAATGTCTAGTTTGCAGATTATATAAGGCATATTTATGTTATTTAAGCATGTTGTGCTTCATGAGCACTTTTATTTGGACTAATTAAGTCCAGGTCAATTTGTTAAAGATACTTATTAAGCCCTTCTACTTTTAGTAACTTTTTATATGCTTTTATTTATCTTGTTTCAAGTATATTACACATATTTTCAGATTTGCTTTTCTATTAAGCATTTAATAATGTTTTCTGTGTGTGTGTGTGTGAAGTTGTTGAAGTTGATGTCAAGAGTGAAATTGTTCATTCAAATGCACTTTCTGAGCCAGTCTGGTGCTTAGATTAAGCCCCAGTCTTTTGTATTTTACGTTACTTGAAATTCAAAATAAAAGAATATACTTTAAACATACAATGTATGTGTATACCAGTGACGTGTGGTGAGGTTAAATAGAAAATAATGTTATAGTACAAATCATTGGATAAATATAACTATTTTTATTTTTTCTCTGTGATGACAGGTGAGGCACTGCCTCACCTGACCGCACGTCACTGCAAAGTATGAATATGCAAGGCTCATTATACATATTGTTTTCCAAATGCATTAACTAAATGCATAATTATTTTATTAAATTTTAGTTAAATAAACACAGCAGATAAACTTGCATTCAGTTTAATCAAGTGCCAAAGCATCAACAACTTGTTGAAAAGGTAAACTGAACAAGATTTACCTAATTCAATATAATTCGGTCATGTTTGGCAGCCAGATTAATAAGACCAAAGGGCTGTGTGTGGCCCTTGGGCCGTAGTTTGCCCATGTCTGGGCTGACCTGTCCCTGTATTCTCACACAACACCACTAGATGCTACCTACATTATTTCTGACTGATATTGTGCCAGCTTTGGCCTGATAGAAGAAAACCAGAGATACAGATGAGTCTGAACAAAAGGTGAGGGGAGGGGGACAGGTTTCACATCTGCCTGCCATCTTCTGATGGGGGGGGGGGGAATTAAGTAAACTTGAGGATGGTAGCTTTAAGTCAATACCTCTTTATTAAATACATTATACAAAAAAGTCATGAACTCTTAATGCTTTTTTATTGAAATTTTGAAAGCATTTCAATAAACCAATGCTTTATTGAAATGCTTTGTTGAAATGGTGGTGGAGGTCTATGTGGAGCGTGAAAAGAGCCTCCTGTACCACTTGTTCTTTTTCTTCTGCTCCAGGAGTTGAACCTTCTCTGAAAGCTGTATGTTAGCCTCATGCTCTGCTCTTAGCTCGTCCAAAAGATCATCCATGTCCTTCTCCAAACTGTGGACCTCTCAGCTTCTTCAGCTCTCATCTGGTCCAAAACATGGACCTCCTCCTCCAATGCAGCGTTTTCTTTTTTCAAAACGCACATCTCCTGCTCCCAGACTGTAGACCTCTGGATTTCATTAGTCTTCATCTGGTCTATCATCGCCTCCAGATCTGCAGCTTTATTTTCCAGTGCTCTTGTCTCCTGCACCGTCTGCTCCACCTTCTCTGTGGAGGCTTGTAACTGGAAGTCATCTCTTGCATGACCTTCTTGAGATCTTTGATGGATTCCTTCAGAGTAGATTTTTCAGTCTCCCATTCCATATGTTGGCAGGCCTCTTGTTCAGTCATTTGCTGAATTTCAAACTTCAATTGAGCAACTTGCTGAGTTAAGGCTTGCTCATGTTCATCCTTCAGTCTCATTTGAGATTCCAGGTTCTCTGATATCTCCACCAAACCAAGTGTCTCTTGTTTAATCTTTTGCAGTTCTTCTTGATGGAAGCGTCTTAGGTCTTCCATCTCTCGTTGGAGTTGCTGCTTTTCGCGCTCAGATTCTTGCAGCGACACTTCAAGTTTGGCGATGACTTGAAGATTTTGAGAGAACTCGTCCCTCTCATGAACAACCTGGTCATAAGCCTGTTTAGTCGTCTGGATGACCACACTGAAGGCGTTTCTCTCTGCCGCTTGGACTTCTTTCACCTTCTCCAGATCTTTCTCGAGAGCGGCCACCTTAAGTTTCAGAACATCTCGCTCATCCTCCATGGATTTGCGTAGATGTTTTTCAGCAGTGACCTCTCTTTTCAGTGCAGTATTCTCAGCTTCCAACTTCTTCATCTGGATCTTGTAGTAGTCCAAGTCCTTGTCTGAAGAAGCTGAGGGGACTGGAACCCCTCTTGTGCGGCTGTATTCTCTGCACTGTACCAATGGTACTTGGGATCACTTTTGACAAGTACGTCGGTTTCCTCCTTTCTGGCGTTTTTGGCCATGGCTGAATGGGTTTTTCTGGTAGCTTTCGGCATTTTGCTTCTACTCTCTCTGTCTGTGGCGATTTCTGTCAAGTGTCTGGGTGAAATGACGATTGGAAAGATCTGTGCTTAACTAGTAACCTAAGAATACGTACGTACGCATCATAGGTGGACTTTTATGACACGTACAGTTTACCATGGTAACTGTACGTGTCATCATGGAACTGATCGTGGAACATAATTGTTTGAAACAGGGAATGTGGTTGCTAGGCGACAGCTGTACTCTGTGAGTGGCTGAAATATTTGTGATTTTTGTATATTTGTAAAATAAAAATGATTGGCTGAAATATTTGTCATTTTTGTATATTTAAAATAAATTTTACAATTTTCAGTAAATTTTTTTTGTACAAAAAAAGAAAAAAAAAACTGGTGTAAAATTGAAACTTTTAGAAACTTTGGAAAAGGGATATTTTTTTTCTCATTTTATATGAAAAATATTTTATTCACTATTGTAAGTGGATAACAACCGCAATATCTTTCAACTGCAATCTATATGTGTGTGTGTGTGTTATATCTATATATATCTATATATATATATATATATATATATATATATATATATATATATATATATATATATATATATATATATATATATTTATTACGACGGCGTATTACTGCCACTAAAAAAAAAAAGTCGTAGCATTTCGACATTAAAGTCGTAATTTTACGAGAATAAAGTCATAGTACAACGGGAATAATGTCGTAAAATTACAAGAAAAAAGTCATAATTTTATTCGAATAAAGTCGTAATTTTATGAGAATATAGGCTCCTGTGCGTGAATGAGACGAGTGCGTTATGTGTTATGGAGAGGAAGAAAAACTGTCTGAAGTGGTCGGCTGCAGGGGGAGAGTCCAGAGAGGATTTGTTGTTGTTTGTTCCTTAAGAGTGTGAAAGATGTCCATCCAAAATTGAACGCATTGTTTATGCAGGACTCCCCACCAAGACTATTCATTGATTGGCTGCATCCATAGATGATAGCTTTGATCTCTGCGCAGGAACCGTTGCATGTCGCAGGCGTGTGAATTTTCTGTACCTGTGTTACGTGTTGGCGCCCCTTTGCCCCAGTATCTTATGTGTATTCTGTATTTATGCTTGTTTTGAGGCGTGGCTGGTCTCTGTATAAATAGGTTGTCTATCCATGGCGCGCTCTCATGCCTTATAACATTGTTCCCTCATCAAGTAAACAGCCTGGACCTATATTTTGCTTTATTCAAACTTGAATCATGTTTAGTAAGTCCTTTTCCTTTGAGCACAAAAACAAAAAAATGCTATTTTAAATTTTCCATGATTGTTATACCACAGGTACAGGTGTCAGAGGTCTCCTGTGCTGTTCAGCTCATACAAAATATGAAACTCTGCATGACTCAGTCTGGTGAAGAAAAAAGCAATAAAACATTACACACTGATAAACATATAAGCCTATAAATTTGAATGTATGAACTCTACAAGGCAAACTGGAGTGGCATGTGCTTACCAGATTATTATTATTATTTATTTATTCATGTTTCCATCAGTACATCACATTGCTGTAATATTCAGCTTTATCTTCCATCTTATTCAAACTCTGTATCTTAAATCACATTTTATATTTCGGGTCATTGTTAACACACCTGTATTCACTAAAATGTCAATGAAAAAAATGGAAAAAAAAAATCTACGTCCCTCCTTTACATAAAGAAAGATGTGGAATTGATTTATCAGCTGCAGTAATTACATTCTGCAAGAAAAATGGATTTAAGAAGGTCACAGTTAGACGATCAGGCAGAGAAGAAACTGCTCTATCTGTCAAGGTTACATCGCTGTGAAACCAAGCGGCTAACAAGCTTCTCAGCATGTTAGCATTCTGCGCGGGACCATAGCAACATGGGACCACCTCAGCTAGCTCAGATCTACAGAAGAAATGCATGATGGGAAAAAGAGAGGTCAGGGGTTAGGCAGCAAGGGGCAAAAGTATTGATACAATGTTCAGAAATGTAAATGCTCCGTATAGGCACACACACACAAAAGTCTATTGACAGTTCTGTTGAATTTCTTATTATTAAATACGCTATTATTTAATTAATTGCTGCTATGTTTCTGCAATATTTTAGTCGGTTGATACCCAGAACATGCAGTTTATAATTATTCATATATTTGTTGCATGTCTGACTAATCTAGTGATCTCCCTATGCAGACCCTCCTTACAGTAAGTTAGTATGATTCTGTCCAATGCTCAGCCCACAAGCCTACGTAATTCATGGTCCCACATGGCTAAAAATACACAAATGTTTGTTTCATTAGCGGGATGCACGGCCGATTGTGTTGTGATATCGCTCTGAAGGTGGAGTGACAGCGCGGGGGAGCAAAGGGAGGGAGTGTCAGTTATGAATGAAACTTATAAAACATATGAATACGTCATTTCCGGCAAATAGCATTTTCAGAACCATAAAAGGCAACATGGTGATCAAATATGTTATGTGTTAGCAGTTAATACTCCACCTTTAAATGCAATTATGAAATGTTTAGATGAGACATATTACATAAAATCTACTTTCACTCAATCCAAGTTGTATTTTCAGTGATTCGTGCATGTTTGAGTCATCTTTATTGTTCTACATCCTGTCCTCACCATTCCTATCAACATTACTCTCCCTACATACATGGTCACTGTGCTGTACTTTTTCATTCTGCATTGTGTAACTATTTCTGAACTACTGTGGAATTATTGTGACGGTGTGACGGTGATTAGAGTGATGTAGGATAAAGGGGCAAGCAGGAATCAAAGTTTACAGACCCTTTCATATGTTGTTTTAGATCAACGTAAGCAAAATGTAAAGTAATAATGTAAGTGCATCCTATATTTATTGATTTATTTATCATATATTTTTTTTAAGGTGAGTAAAAGTGTTTGCAAAAAGATCTTGAGAAACTATTCATCCATCCATCGCTGGGGCAGCATCCCAAGCGGGGACCAGCAGGCGCTCCCACCCAAGGTGTTCCCAGGCCAGCCGAGAGACAGCGTGAACTGAGTCTTTACCAGGGCCTCCTCCCGGTGGGACATGCCCGGAATACCTCCCCAGGGAGGTGTCCAGGAAGCATCCTGAGCAGATGCCCGAACCACCTCAGCTGGTTGTGACACTAGCAAATCTATATTTCATAGCTGTTGGACTATGTTTTAGATCGATGCGAAAAACTGGAATACTGACAATAAAATCTATCCAGACACATTCAGAACATGCAAACTGAACTCAGGGAATGTCAGAGAATTGAACCAGTGAACTCCTTGCTGTGAAGCAATAAAAGAGGGATATCTGCTGAGCTGTCAACACTAAACTGAAAGCACAAGTGATGGAGTCAAATATCAGCAATGACAATGGCATAATCCAGCATATTTTACCACTACAGCAAGTATTAATAATATAGGTTCATCAAGGATTATATCTAGTAGTAATTTCCATATAACCCTATAGGGCTATCTCACCTCGTCTCCTAATTTAACTGCAGAGGTCAGACATAAGAAGAGCTAATGATGAAAGTTGGTTAGCCATTGGTCCAGATCTCCCCTGAGTCCCTGGACCGGCCTACAGGGACCTGGGTCTATACCAGGCCCAGAATTAGCCCAGGATTAAGTGTGGGTTTACAGCTCTGCTCAATGAAGCTTCTACTTAGAACAGAGAAAGAGAGGTTCAATTGCTGCTTAGCACATTCTAATGCTCCCACGATTAGCCAAGGGGGGAGGAATGGGAGTGATACTTTCAGGAACAGGAGATCACAAATGGGCTGCAAAGTGGGAGCGTGGATGTCTTGTTGGGTTGTCACTATGGTTGAACATAACTTATGCATTTTGCATGTATTGTGTAAGGATGCGCTCGTTGTCTGTGATTATATTGTGTATCATTGTTCTTCACTTTGTCTAAAACAATTTTCCTACTGGGATTTGAAGTGACTGAATTAACTGAATTGACTGAATTGAATAAGTGATTGTGTAAGTTCTGTTGAACTGGATTATATTGTGAAATGTTCTTCAATGAATTGAATGTTGTTTACTGTGGAACTTGGTAAACAGAAAATTTAAGCGAACGGTCTTCACTCAATAAAATGTTCTGTTCCAATCCTGTTACTAAGGATCATATCTGGATGACTGAGGGTTTACAAAGACATACCATGGAACCTCCATCAAGATAAGGAGGTGGTGGATCCTTTAATGTAGGCTTATATAATAATGTAATTTATAGACAAAATAGATTATTCACCAACCCACTGAATGGTGACCAGTTCCAATCTTGCCCAAGTTTCCAAGGCAGATTGCAATCATTTTTTTTTTTTACCAAATGCTTCAATGGTTGTCCCAAACTTTATATGTAGACGATGTTTGCCTGGGATGTTCCACAAAATGAAATAAAACTTAGCAATTCATACGGAGCCAACCTGATGACTGCTGACTCCAAGTGGTTCATTTGGCAATAAAATCAGCTGGAATTTAAAATATAAAAGAAAATACATTCTAGATCCCACAGCCCCATCAATTTATATGAAGTTCTTCAACAACAAAGTGACAAGACGCACAAGAACCTTATTCTTCTTATTTTTTTTTTATTTGTAAAGGGACATCACGTTTTAATGAGAATTTAAAAATGAGAAATATGAAAAAATTATAGCCAACGTGCCTTATTTCAATCTTCAATCCCTGAGCAGGTTGATGTAAGACAGTCTACAGGACAGAGAAAAAACAGAGAAAAGAACAGCAACACTAACACAAAAACAAATGCAAACCACATACACACAACATGCACAACACATTCACTATTATAAAACAGTCCATTTGAAGTTAGAAGTTAGTTTTGTTATACATGGTGACACATTTGACCTTTGTATAACCTCGGTTTTAAAGCTTTTGAAAATGCTGCCAGTGCTGAGAGCAGACGGTGTGTTCCACGTCTGACCTGCTCCATAAGCAAACGAGAGTGGTCCAAAAGCACTTTTCCTAAATGGCACAGAGCACTTGAACCCACTCTTGTTGTCCAGTTTGAATTTCTTTTCACTTACTCCTTGTAGATGAGGTGGGACCAGATTCTTAAAAAAAACAAAACTGTGTACAGTATACTAAAAATTAAATCTGCATATTTGATTGTCTTGTCCCAATTATGAAGTTTGTATTTGTCATTATTCTGCAGTAATGATAATTAGTGGGCTTTTTGTCTAAGAGTGCTTTTTTATAAATCGCTTCAGCTAATTTAAGAGTAGTTTAGCTTTTCAGAGTCCAACTTATAAAGCAATAATTGATTTTAAACACATCATTGCAGAGTTTGTTGTTAGATTGTTTCATATATGATGGAAATGTGATCACTTATATTTGATTTTATTCACTGTTCTTTTGGCATGAACCTACTTCAGTCAGAACTGCATTTGCAAATACACCAAGAGAAAGCTGGAGATGTTGGCTGAAATTACAGAGCCCAAACAGGAGGTGGTGGCCAAGGAGAGGGCCTACCAGGACAGAGAGGAGGCACGGCAAGCCAAAGAACATGTCCATACAGAGCGCAGGAGCTGTTGGCTGAAATTGGGCCAAGGAGACGGTCTACAAAAGAAGAAAGTTGGGTGTCAGCCTTGCATTACAGTTGTTGTTTAAGCAAACTCAAGGACTACCAGGAGAAAGAGGCCAAGAGAACAGCAGAGGAGGAAGCCAAGGAGAAGGCCTACCACCAGCGAGAGGAGGGGTGTCCGCCAAAAGAAAAGACCTGGTTCAAAAAAACAAAAGGAGTTGGTGGAAAGAGAGGAAAAGTTCAAAACCTTGGCCTCAAAGAAACAAAGGAACAGGTTAGTTCAGACACATACCACCAGCGAGAGCAGTGGCAGGCCAAAGAACATCTCTGCATCCAGGAAAAGAGGGAGATCACGGAGGAAGCCAAAAGCCTGAAAAGTCAATTATAAGCCCATCAGAAAGGAGAAGAAAGAGGAGGACCATGAGTAGAGAGAAAAACAGAAAGCCTGGCTCCTTCAGAAAGAAACTCAAAGCAGAGCAGATGTTTTTGTCCATGAAGTTTCTCAAGGCGAACAAAGTCGGTGCAGCGAGAGAGGGCCGGTGTTATAAATTCCCTAATATCACTAACATTTAGTTCAGGCAGTCAGGTAGCTATGGGGTTCTTGGGAGCAGAGTAGGAGTTTTAACTGCTGTAGCTCTAGTTATTTTCCTTTTTCTAAATCTGCGGTCATAAGCTAATGATTTTGTTATATATTTGTGCTGTTACTTATATGGAGGCTTAGACAGTATTTCTTCTTTTAGATTACCAAACAGATGCATGATTAAAGTTCCATCCAAGTGTCCTTCTTTACTCTCTGACTGAAGTATTGTTTTGGATGTGTCCCAACATACAACAAATACAGTCCTAATTATCTCAATATTGGTCCTTTGAGCTGGATCTGAACTGCCCGTGTGGAGGTGGAGCCTGTCACTGAGCCAAACCATTTACCAACTGTGTGATCGGCTCTGCACTGGTCACACCATGAGGCTTTTGTGCAGATAAAAATGCATCAAAAATGTTGTAATCCCTGTATAATTATTCTGTGTTGGTTGTGAAGGTAATTGAGGGTGTGTTTTTTAAAGACATGACTTGATAATATGAAATCTGAAGTGTGCAGGATTCAATTCAATCTAACTTATTTATTAAGTTATTTATTGCTAAACTAACATAAACAAAAAAAAAAAAAAAAAAGTTTTAGGGGTGTAACGGTACACTAAAATCATATCTGGTTTCAGTGTTGGAAGGCATTAGTGAGGTATATTTTTAGTTCATAGTCAGTACAGAAAAAAGCTGAAGAAACTAGTTGCAAAATGTATTTAACCAATTTAAAAATATATAAAGTTGACAAAAAAAAACAAAAAAAAAAAAGTTGACAAAAAACACCAGAAAAAAAAATTTTATTAAAAAAAATGATACAGAAACGTGCACGTGGACCACACCAAAGCCGATTTTATTACCAAAATGATTCACTACACCCACATACACTATTGACACCCCTACCAAAGTTTTGTATCCGAAATGATTTACTACACCCACATGTACTACACTTCCAGTTTGATCCACACTGCAGAGTCAGCAAAGGCAAGAGTATTGCCCACGATGCATTTTACTGGAATGTTTTGGGACAGTTCAGCAGCCAGCGCTAACTGAATGCAGTAGACCTCATCTTATTTTTGTTTAAATGATCTCAAACTCAGCATTAGCGTGACCTTCCAAATTACATTTGCACAATGCTGTATATGAAGTCACAAATCTCCTGATTATTTTATTAAGCACAACACTTAAGCCCAAACAGTAAAGGCCCTGCACTGGAGACTTGCAGTTGGGCATGCTGTTTCTGTAGCTCTTCTGTTTTAGCAGTAAGATGACACACTGCGCTTTGTCTGGACACATGTAGGCCTATGTTAAACATGCTGTTTGGGCCATTTGTTTGTGCAGAACACAGTCACGACAGGCGAGCACCTGCACTGCTGTTAAATAAACCAGTATTTATTGGCCCACTCTGTAAAGCTGAGGAACCAAAAGTTGGCACCAAATGAACGCTAGTTTTTCAATGCCCACACTTACCGGCCCTTTTTTTTGTGTGGTGCCTACTTGCAACTGAATTTCGATGCCATAACTGCACCCTTGTGCACTTTCAGAAAATGCACACTGAAGCACACTGAAGTGTGTAGTGTGGGTATGAGGATAGAGCCACAGGTCATACAATCACCTGATCTGTGTCTTACATAAAAGTAACTGTGGACAAATACCTGGACAGCCAGGCTCGCGGAGGTCCATACTAGCATGAGGTACAGTGAGCATGATCAGTGCGAGCTGCGTCTCTCCTGTGAGTTTTAATGCAGCAGCAGGATTACTCATGCTGACAAATATCAGAACTGTTTCAGAGTAGTCATTTGTAAAACATTCCCAAAGCCCCAACAAACCAATATAGTCTTTATAATGTGTATTATTCCAGAGATGAATGCAATTCCCTCAGATGCCATTGTAATCGCCTGTTCCACTGTGCCGCTGCATCCAGAGTCTTTAAAGGATAATTCAATCATATTAGGTCCCGGTGCAGTCACTATTGGCATCTGAATTTAGAGAAGATTACTCACTCTATAGAGCCAGGTCTCTGAGCACAATGACACGCCTTCTGCAGTTCAGTTGTTCCAACCGTTATGCAATCAAATCATCAATCTTTTTGTATGTGTGCGTGGGCAGGTATTGAAAATCAATATATACACTTCAATTTATAAGCAAAAAAAAAAGTTTGCTTTGTGGGGACCAAAAATTAGGTCTTCATGACGTAAATTCTTCAGTAATACCTGATTTCCAATTTGTGAATGGAGAAAGTAGGTATTTAGATCAATCAAACTTGTTCCTGGCTCCAACAATCCCCTTGGCGCATTGCTAATATTCACATGCAGGGATTTTTTTTTTGTAATTTTTGTAATTAGATGATAACAGCATGTGTCTGATCACAACATTCTGCATTAAAATCACAATAGAAAACATTAAAATCAGTACAAAAACACATAAATAATCACAAATGATCATCAAGGCAGCAGGTAGATGAACTCAGACTGGTGACGACCTCTTGGACAGTTCTGTTAGTTACAGGTGCAAAGTGAGTCATTTCAAAGTGTCTAGGTGGCTGTAGGGTTGTTATTTGCTTTGTGGAATTGATGGTATATTTAATGCCGTGAATCTTGTCATTAAAGAATACTGCAAACTCATTGCACTTAGGTGTGGAAATTAGTTCTAACAGCAGCGGAGCTGGAGGGTTTATTAATCTGTTTACTGTTGCAAACAGGACACGAGAGTTGTTACTGCAACTTCCAATAATGTCAGAAAAATATCTCTCTCTTGTTCTACATAAACTGTGGTTGTACCTGTACATCTTTTTTTCTGTAAATCCCATAATTAACAATCTCAATATTTTACAATACTCTTCCGGGAGAGACAATATGAGGTAAACATTAACAAATCAAATATGACTATGTAACCTGGTATTTTGGTTCTAATGATCATTATCAAATCAGAAAGCTGTTTAAACCTAAAATGCCTCTCTCTGATCTGAATCGTCACCATGTACTTTGGAGTCTTTTTGTTGCAGTTTGAGAACAGGAGATATTCCGTACAGGGCTTGTACCTTTGTCAGTCTCGTTGAAGTGAATGGTCACACCTGTTGTATTTCCACAGAAAAATAATCTCGAGGGCAGGTGAAGCTCAGTGTTTAGGAGTAGTGACAACAGACCACATGACCATCTGGGGCAGTGATTATCACATTTATTTATTTTAACAAGCCAGTGAAATGCATGGAAAGCAAAGCTGCACACTAAAGAGGAAATCTATACGTGAAAGTAATATTATGATGTGTTAAAAATAAAGCCTTTGTGTAAAAAATTACTTAAATGACAGCTTGTAAAGCCGCCCTCGAAACTTTATAAATCAGCAAGTTATTAAAACATTTTGCTGAATCTTGCTTTTTAAATATGCTTTTTAGACTTAAAATATATTTTAACTCTTAATGTAATTTTGGGAAAAATTTATGGATGAGCTACGTTTGTCCACTGCATTTGACCCATCTTGCAATGCCACTAGGGCAACCTGTCAGGAGTACTGGGTAGAGGTGGGTAGTACTTAGTTACAATTACTCAGTTACACTTACTGAGTATTTTTTTTTTTAAAGAACTGGAATTTTTACAGCATATTTTTATTCCTACTTAAGTAATATGTTTATTGAAGTAATAATACTCTTACTTGAGTAAAAGTTTCAGTTACTCTTCACATTGTGAGTCTATTATTAGTCTATTAGTGACTTGAGCTTTATGTTAACAATATGAAGTGATTTGAACATTTGTGTTTCTTGCACCGCTCCTTCAGATATGATTTAGTTTGTCTCATCTTTGTGTCTATCCTTCGAAAATACCAAAAAAAAAACCAATTTCTTGTACCTTTACTTTGTATTTCTACTGGAGTAATATTATTTTGAAGTAATGTTTCTCTTAAGTATGATTTTTGGCACCTCTACCCACCTCTGGGAGTAGCTGCAACAGTTCCGCTTCTGGAAACCCATCTCCAAATCTTGAGCTAGATAAAGCTGAAATTTTTGCCTAAACATTGTCTGTACATGTTTAAGATTGATGGGAAAACCAGACAACCCAGAAGAAACCCACCCAGACACAGGAAGAACATTTAAACTTGCATGGCCTCACCTTTTCTTTCCAAGTCAACCCTAATCCTGCATAATTGTAGTTTCACCATTCCGGTTGTATTCTGCTTGTGAATGATCAGACTTCTCAGCGTGTGCTTTTCAATAATGGATGTAATATTTTGCTGTTGGATATGACATGTACTACCTCAGTTGCACCTTGCTATCAACCTCTTTCTTTCCTCCCCCACAATCCCATCATAATCCTCATCGAGTTTGGGGCAGAGTGCTGAGCGAAAGGCAAACGAGCTGCAGCAGACCCCATCATTGCAGACAGCCCCAGAGCCGGGAGCTAGTTTTAGATATTATTTATACCATTCTGCTCACTCGCTGATGAACGAGGAGCAAGGCGTGTCATGGGCCCACAGGGTCTTACAAAACTCTAATGGTTTGACTGGTCTCAAAAGAAAGATTGGTCGAATTACTACTGTTTGCAATAATGGGTAGATACAAAGTAATAGTTTGTTCAATATACTGGAAGTGCATTTACTCGGGTGGAGGGTTGTTGGTTTTCGATTGAGCTCATATTGTGTCCCTGGGCAAGACACTTAAATCCCACTGGTTGCTCACTGTAATGTTGTTGGTGGAGGTAGATATCTGGTGTTAAAATCCCCATCCAACTGCTGCTTGATCTTGATTGAAAGGTAGTCGCACAAAAAAATAATAATAATAATAATAAAAAAGAAGTTATATTTTTTCTTTAATCATGTATTTAAAGCCATTGTATTGTTTAAAAAAAAAAAAATTAAAATAAAAAGGAAAAGATTATTTTTTCTTGCTTTTATGGCATAAAGACATGCTTTCATAATCTGAGCAGACTTCTATCTCCACAAATCTGACTCTAATTTCCTTTTTTCCATAGAAATGCTGTTCTTTTGGCTATAAGCTTTCACAGTAAGGTATGAACATTAACCATCTCCATGGATAATGTTCTGAAGGACAGTTTTAACTCTCTACTTCCATCAAATCATGACATGCCACCTCCAAAAAGTAACTTACTGTACCTTTGATCTTAGCCAGTGGTCAACAGGCCAGCAACTAAATCCTGCTTGTTTCCTAGGCCAGTAGTTCTGAAATTTTTCACACCAAGTACTACCTAAATGAATATTGAACCTACCGAGCTTCTAAGCACCACCAAATATAAACCAGGTCTATAACAAGCCTCTACAAGTCTAATTTAAGGCTAAACAAGGTCTAAAATCGGACTGCACCACTCCTACAGAAGAGGAGTCTGTGTACCACTCTCCTTGGTCAATACACTTTCCCCGCCATCCTTATATGAGTTTACGTGATTGCTGACAGACATCTTTCTACCAATTAGCCCTTGAGCAGCTATGTCTACAGAGAAGTACCTTGATGTGTGCCGAAATGAATCAATATTGCACTATGATTGGGATAAAATTGGACAAAAATAGCTTTCTTTCTGATATGAAACCCTGCTAGTCAAGCACTTTAATTCTAGTTTATTTAGTTCAAAACAAAAAGCTTGAAATATAGTGAAGACCACCAGTGTTTCATATTACCTGAGGATATTCAAATGACCTCTGAGTACTTTTGGTTAAAGGCTGGAGATTTGTACTAACCGAGAAGAAATTTAATATTTCATACAAAGCCCGCTGACTGAGGTTAGAAAGGGTTCCGGATGTTTTAGTTTTGACAGCTCAACTGCACAAACACACAGTATTTTTCTCTGGCTTTTTTTTCACTTAGCTCATATCCATGGTTGCTCGTACACTTTGTAATATCCTGGTTGTGAGTTGCCCCTGGTTTGAGCTCAGCGCAGTGGTGAGTGAATAGACATGTTTGGGATGCTTCTCCGTATGAAGGCGTCCTGCTGTGCTCACCAGACTGGGCCCTGCTACGGCTCGGCTCCGATCAGTTTAATGCTCTTTTATCTTCCAGACGTTCAGAAGTGTGTACTCTGCCTCAGCGAATTCAACGTTGTCCTCACCTTACCTGTTCTATTTTGGATATTTTGCTACGATCAGCTACAGGTGGCATTCAAGTGTTAATGGTGTAATTTCAAGGGTCCTAAATAAAGAAATGTTCAAACCTGTGATCCACAAATGTTGACCCCTAGCATTACTGGCTCCACAAACTTGTTAAGGTCTTTTTAAAGCTACTATTTATAATTGTAGTGGCCGACCCAGTCCTGTGGTGTTGTTCTCGCATAGCACCACTAGATGCTATCTACGTTACTTCTGTCTGTGCCAGATTTGGCCTGACAGAAGACGACCAGAGAGCACAGGTGAGCCTGAACAAAGACCAGGTGAGGGGATGGAGGATGGGGAACATGTGCACTTGTGACACTTATAGATGGTAGCTTCAAAGGGCCTATATTATGCAAAATTGACTTATCTGAGCTTTTAGTCATGTTAGAATGTTTCCTCGTCAAAAAACATACCCAGAGTTGTGTTTTGTTTCATTCACACATGTTTGAGTAACACTTTATTATTAGTCTGTTACATCTCCAAAGCTCATGTCATGAATCTTTAGTGTTCACGTTAACAGATATGTTTTACCTTTTGTTTTAGAGAAATTAGGAAATTCTAGGTCTGAAATGATCCAAATGATTCTAGTGAAGGTGTATGGAGTTTAAAAACACAGTGGAGCACTTCCTGTATTACCACTTGACGTCACAAGGTGTCACCGAATTTTCAGTTTAAGAGAAGAGCTCAGCCTAAATATGCAGGGTTTGTGTGTTAAACATGTGTGAATGAAACAAAACACAACTCCAGGCATGTTTTGGATGAGTAAACCAAATTATAACATAGTCAAAAAATAGCGTAATATGGGCCCTTTAAGTGATCATCAAATCTTTAGGGTTTAATCATGACACCACTGTTAAAATACAACTGTTATGTGTCATTGTCAGGGAGAGTATCCTTTATTAGTCACTTGAAATAGGGAAAGCCATTTTCTGCATTAGATCACGGGAACATGGGACCAATTATCCTTATTCATTTTATTTGCAATATTTTGGGCTTCTTTTAGGGGTCTCAAAATAATACAAATATCAAACACCATCTCTACAAACCATTTTTCCTGATATCACACGTCACTACTTTCTTTAGTCCCCCATGAGACAGCTCTGAAGCAGGTCTTAAGACACTGCTAGCTCCCCCAAAGCAATTTATTTATCTCCACCTGTTTTGACCCCGTTTTATGGAAAGCAGATTGCCTCCAAACTGTACGTGGAGGGCAAACTCGGGGTCCGGCCTCTCTCATAGGCAGATATGGCTTTTCCTCCTCATCAGCGCCGTGTCAAAGAGGTTTTCCCGCCTTTCCCGAGATGTGTTTTGGCCTTGGGCTCCGGGCTAACAAGAACAGCGGACGAGCGGTGATCCAGACTTGAACCGGAGCGGATCACAAATGGCTCTTCATTTTGCCTCTTGCCTGCCCAGCGTTGCACCGTGTCAGCTTGTGTCATAGCTAGCCGGGGGCTTCAGTGGAGGAGAAGGGAGCAACATTTTTTGGTGCCGATATTGTGATGGTTTTTCGCTCAGATGCGTTGGTTAAAGTGAGGGAAATGGGTGCTTGGTAATGGGGAGATTTATGCAGAGTTGTAAACAAGGATGGTTGCTGCTATTTACTTGTTTCACATTTAGTTGAAATATGTCTTTCTCCAAAACATATAGGCCTACATTATGCAAAGCAGCTCTTCAAGTAGAAATGAGACCGTTATGTGTTGTTTGGATCTAATCGTGAAGCGCTTTATTCTCAGAGAATAAGGAAGTGCGCTGTTAGCATGCTAGCTGACTTTGTCCTCATAAAGTCAGGAAGGAATCATTTGCCTGAACCACGTGATGATAAGTAAAGACCAGTTTACAACTTGCGTGGGTAACACTTTTTAATAACTATAGCCTATTTAGCCTTAATGACGCATGAACAAACACTTAATTAATAATGAAGAAACACTTAAGCAATGATGAAGAAACACTTAATTAATGATTCATGCTTAATAACTACTTAATTACAACCTTAATTAACACTGAATTAGCAATTAATTGGCCTGTGTTGTGTACAGTTACTCATACTTATTTCACACTTAGTTACTCCTTAAATAAGCATTTACAGATGGTTAGTTAAGTATTAACTCAAACACTTGTTAATGAAGTGTTAATTAAGGCCGTAATTAAATAGTTATCAAGCATGACTCATTGTTAATTAAGTGTTTGTTCATTATTAATTAAATGTCTAGTTCATGCTTTATTAAGGCTAAAGAGGCTATAGTTATTATAAAGTGTTACCCTTGCGTGTTTCCAAAGACTCATTTATACAGCAGAACAAGTGACAGATTGGATCACAAAATTTGGAAGGCGAGTTTATTTGTACAGCACAATCCGTACATAAAGTAATTCAGAGTACTTTACAGAATAAGAAAGACACAAAACAAACAAATCAAAACATAAATAATCATCGTAAAATTTACATTAAGACAGAATAGTGCAGAATCAAAACCTTTCAGTCATATGCACAGCTAAACAGAACTGTTCTGGGCCTGGATTTAAACATTGTCAAAGTAGAGGTCTGTCTCACAGCTTCAGGAAGGTTTCAGGTTTTAGCTGCATAAAACTGAAGTGGTGATTCTCCATCTTTCATCCTGGATCTGAGCACTGAGGTCCTCGTAGTGTGAGATGGTTCATATGGCACTAATTTGTCGGAGATGTACTTTGGTGCTAGGCCATGGAGAGACTTGTTCACGAGCAGCTGCTTTAAAGTCTATTCTCTGAGCCACAGGAGCCAGTGCAGAGGCCTGAGCACAGGACCTATTTGCTCGTACGTTTGTTTGGAGAGGCCAGTGAGCAGGCTGTTCCAGTAGTCTAACCTAGTGGAGACAAACGTATGGATAAGTCGTTCCAAGTCTAGTTTAGATAGTATACCTTTGATTTTTGAAATGTTTTTAGTAAAAAAGCTGCAGATGATTTAATGTGGCTGTTAAAGTTCAAGTCGATTATTAGCCCTAGATTTCTTTGTTGTTTCTGTGGGCCAAAAACTATGACTTATCTGAGTTTAGCTGGGGAAAGTTGTTTTGCATCCACACATTGATCTGTAGGATGGAGTGGCGTTCCTCTTCCTCCTCCGCAGGCTAGCTTTTTTGGTGCCGATTAAGAAGTCTCTGGATTTGGAAACTCGATTCTCACACGGAGGAGGTGGCGATCCTGTCTCAGAGCCCTGAACTCTGAACAGCAACCTTCTCTGCTCTTTTTGTGGAACTCATTACGGGGTAACCACTCAAACTGCCTTTTCTGAACACTGACTGAAACGACTAAAACATTATTGAGCTCAGTAGAACTTGGGATTTTTGATTTATTGCGCACAACTTGAATGTAAACATAGATGCTCACTGTTAAGTTGTTAACTCATTTTATTTTAGTTCTGTTTTTCTTTTCAATACTGAACCATCTTTGCTTTCTGTCTCCAGCCATTTCATCTTCACTCACACCAATATTATTCCTATTATAGCCCTGGTCCAAAGATTGCAAATTTCATACCTACAGGCGAGATGCAAGTCCAAACCCTCAAAACTGAAGAAGCCACTTGGATGACTGGCAAGATGTATTTACTCTAAAAACCTTTGTTCATTTAACATAGCTCAAATTTAAGATATACTTTAATTTGTCCTTTGCATTTGACCCATCCCTCTATGCCGCTGGGACAACCTGTCAGGATCAGTGGATGCCACAGTGGGACTCATCTCCAGATCCTGAATTAGGCTTTGTCAGGACTACTTTAACTGGAAGATTTTACCTATGGTGCACATTTGGGTCGATGGAGAAAGTCAGAGTGCTTAGAGGAGGGGTGTCCAAACTATGGCTCAGGGGCCAAATGCGGCCCTCAGACCAGTTTTTATTGGCCCTCAGGCCTCCTGCTGAACCGGCCCAATTGATCATAAGCAGTACTTTTAACAGCTAATTCAACTATTTCTACCACTATATCCTCAAAAATCACATTGCAATGTGATACAGACCTAAAATGAATGTTTTTCAAGCCTTATTAATATACAGCACCTCTGGCAAAGCTGTGTTTAAAGCACTGCACTGGATTGATCAACGGTTTGTGGCTCTCCACTTCAAATATGTTTTGAGATGTGGCCCTCGATAAAAACCGTTTGCGCACCTCTGGGCTTAGAAGGAACCCACACAAAGGGAGAAACATGTAAACTCTGCACAGAAAGACCCGGGCGGGACAAGAATCGAACCCAGAACCTTCTTTTGCTGTCAATCCTACCTGGACACCTGAACGATTACACGAACATCTTTCAAACCTGCATTAACCATGATACCTCCATACTACTTTTATCATTCTGTTACCCATTTTGTACGACAGACCTCTCGCCCTCGAATCCAATCACGCATTTAAATTATTCCACCAATTGGCTCCTTTATTGCACTTCACTTAACACCCAAACTGTAATTTACAACAACACATCACAACCGCAAAATTATGTCTTAGTTTTTCTGCAGAGAAAAAAAAGAAAAAAGCACGTTGACTTGTCCCAGCAGGAAGCCTTGTATCCCGCTTTGCTCAACTGAACCATAAACCACATTTGCACAATTCATAATATTCAGGGACGTTGTTGTTGCCGTGTTGATTTTACGAGCGTCGCAAATTTAATTGAAGACGCGACAGACATTAGTTAACCCGTACATGTGCAATAAAAGATGACTGGCGCTCCAAATTTGCACATATCTTGAATCCAATCCAAGTCATATTAATGCTTCCATAAGGCTGTAATTATGTTATATTGTGCGTGATGATGATGTATACATAAAATTGCCTTTCTCAACAGATGACACAACGGACAGTCATTCCTTTGCATGTGGATTAGCTTAGCGGCTCTAGCAGATGGGAGGGCTCGGAGGTTGTTGGCCCGCTGCTGTACGTACATGCATTATTCAAAGGGCATTCATCACAGCTAGCGCAAATCCCGGAGTAGCCGACGGAAAGGAGCAGATTTGTTTACGGCGTGTTCGTGTTTTGAAAATACGGAGCCGTGGACAATTAGTGACCTCTGTTTATCCCAGGGACATCTGCGAGCGTCTTTCAGCATTCATTTGTTATTGTCGCGGCGGAGAGGCCTTTGATTCATACAATGTGGGAGCGGTGATTAATTCCACGTCCGGTACATTTCTGTTACTCTTTTGACTCAAAGCAAGACAATTGGGAATGCTGCGGATTGTTTGTTGTGTTGTGCATTTGACCCATATTCAACGCTAGAAAAATGTTAAGAGCGGGGACCTGTCGAGGGCGTATCGTCACAACACTAAAACTTCAAATAGGATTTCGATACTAAGGAATAGATCCAATTCTCTATACTGATTACTTTCTTTAGGCCAGGGGTGTCCAAACTTTTTGCACCGAGGGCCACATACTTAAACATATTTGAAGCGGAGGGCCGATATAGGGAGTCAAACACTGCATTTAACACACGTCTGACGGTGCTATTGTACCTTTAATAAGACTTGGGAGATTATTTTTAGGTCTGTGTCACAGTGCAATGTGATGTTATTCAGGTTATAGAGGTAGAATCTCTTCAGTTTGTAGTAAAAAATATTTCCTGATTAATTGGGCCAGTTTAGGAGGAGGCATGAGGGCCAACAAAAATTGGTCTGCGGGCCAGATTTGGCCCCCGGGCCGTAGTTTGGACATGCCTGCTTTAGGCAAAAGAATGTCATTTTCAAGATTAAACCATGCTTTCTTTCATATTGCAATGTTATATCCAGGTGTGTTCTATAGTGGTCCATGAGTGTATATTACTGTATGTGGTTTTATACTTTTCAAGTATCGGTATCGGTGAATACTTAGACCAAATCACCGTTCCAGTACCACTCTGTATTTTCCAGAATTCGGACCCATAGATACAAGCACTGCCGCTGTTCATGTCTGTGGCTTACGATGGCGCTAACACCCAGGGCAGGTTAAATGCACAGTGTGGAAGCTCTGCAGACACTTAAAACACGCTAATAATAACAGAAAAGACATTTGTGTTACTTCTGTGATGCCTTCATTTAGCCTTTGGTGTGGACACTGAACTGAGTAAAATAATAATGCATAATAAGCCTTGTGTTTCGAGGATCAGTGTGTTTTTACAGGCCTCACTGCTGTTTTTGTCCACACACTGGTACAAAGTGAACAAGTAGAAAACTAAAAGTGCTTAAATCAGCACAACTCACCATCAAGATCATTATACATTTGACTCATACTTTGGTCTTCAAAATCTAATTTATTCTTGTAGATTTTCTTTAGAGATAGCCTTTCATCTTTTGCTCTTGTACTGTAACAAATTTGAGTAGCCTCAGTCCACCTCTTCACACTATGAGGTATCGGACTGGTGTTGGTATTGGTGAGTATAATATGACCAAGTATCGGCATCAGATTGGAAAAAAATTAATGAATTAAAAAATCGGAAACAACACTTCTTTCAATCTGACTTGTTACCCCACGCAGAGTAGGCCTACAGCTTATGTATTCACAAAAATGCAGACAGTGAAGTGATAAATTCTCAATTTAAAATGTTGCCTAAAGCCTTAGAGTGGTACCACCCCAGGGCTACTCCAGTGAGAGAAGTCAGCACACGCCCCTGGGGTCTCATGTGTAAAACCTGAAATGTTACGTACGCAGAGGTGGGTAGTTACATTTACTATTTAGCACTCGGGGCAGTGACCCCTAAACTGGAGGAGTGGCTACAGCAGATCCCAGGAAAAACATCAGACATCTCAGTCCAGAAGAGTGCAGTACTAGGAAGGAGCAAAGATACTGCGCAGAACCCTCAAGCATGGAAAAGAGGGGAAGAGACCACCCACGGAGGGTGAGCAGGAGATTTATATATATATAATATAAATATAGTTCAGTTAAGTACATCTTTATTATGTGAACACCAAACAAGTGGCCTAGGAATCAGCAATCAACCCCACAACCGTATATGTTTATCACTGTGCTACCCATACTGCACAATTTTTTCCATCATATTTTTTACTTAAGTAAAAGTACCGATACAGAGGTAAAATATTACTCTATTAAAAGTAAGACATGACAAAATCTACTTAAGTAAACATATTTAAGTATCCGTTTAAAATGTAAGAGTAAAAAGTTTAAGTATTTCACACAAATGTTGTTAATTGGTTAAAGTGTAAATGTAGTTATATTTTTTTTTTTTTTCTTATAAATTCTGTATTTTTTTTGTTTGCTCAAAGCTACAGCTTGAACTCAAAAACTTTAATCAGGATGTTACCACGAAAACGGTAAAAAATAACCCCTCAAATCATTTGAAAAGTACTTTACAAATGTAGTAGAAAGTACAGATACCTGCTCTCAAACGTAGTGAATTAAAAGTAAAAAGTATCTACTGTAAATGTACTTAACTAGCAATTTGTGCCTACAAATTTTTACTTAAGTACAGTACTTAACTACGTGCACTGCATTACCTTTCATCACTGTATTTCTCATCATGTTCTTTTTGAACAGATAAATGTCAGCTTGTTGTTTCTGGCTCAGGTTTAACCCGTGAGCCCTTTGTTTGTTTTTCCTTGTTTTGATTTACATTTTTAACCATGTTTGAATGACCGTGCCTCTTACATGACTCTTAGTTTGGATTCATCCCTTGCACACGCATATATTTGGATACTGAGAGTGTTTGGGCCAAACCTAGCAGGAGGCAGGTGCGCTGGAGCCTCTGCCAACTCACAATTGAATTAAATGTAATTTTATAGCCCAGAAGCACATTTGGCACTGTTGTCTTGGCTCGGCCGCATCCAGTACTTGCCAGTGAATTGATATGTTCATGTGGTAGTACATAAGTATAAGGAAAAACACTTTAAAAACAACAGCAAAAAATAAGTATATTTAATTACCCAAAGCCATTAAAGTACTTTCCATGCTACAGCTGCCCAAACATGTGATTATGCCATGTCCAGAGACACACATATTTTAAATAAATTAGGTTCCTGTTGTACCATTTTTTTTTTTTTTTTAAAATAATGCTATAATTTGTAGAGCAAAGGTAAAGGAAGGAAACAAAAAACACAAATGCTGAGAGAAAAGACATTGAACATGCCAGTTTTGTATTATGTGGATGGTCTAATAACAAAACAAAAAAAAAAAAAAACCTCAACAAATTCCAAACTATGCTCTCAAAAAAAACAACCAAAAACATTCTTAAGTATTATCATGAATCAAGTTCCGAATTTACGTGCTATGTTTAAAAGCCTTGTACCGTAATTTGACTGTTTTTTATACAGATGGGCGATATTTCATTTCCAGTGTTGGTATCGGCCAATAACGTTTTCCCGATTGGAAATTGAAGAACATTATATGGCTGTATGTTTAAACTATGTAACAAATGATTTTATATTCCTGATAAACACATTTTGTCATTTTTACAAAACTGAAAAGATAAATTTGTGGACTTTGCTCTAGATTCTGAAAGCTAAATATCGGTTACTGGCCACAAAAGTAAACCAAATATCAGTATGGGCTCAAAAAACTCATTGGCTTGTTTAAAAAAAAAATGCAGACAGCAATTATATCTGTACTGGGGCAAAGCAATTTATTACATTAAAACAATCAGGTACAGCACCTTTTAGAAATGTACACTCAACCTGTCCCCCATCACGCCGAGTTTGTGTCAGGTGTAGCTAGGTGAGGTTGACTTAGATTTGCTTACACACACTTTAGATAAACAAAGAGCTACGGGGCAGAGCAGTCAGGGTCACGACCTCTCAGATCGATAGCTCAATCGGCAGCGGCACCTCCGGGGAGTGCAAGGTTCAGCCGGGGAACAGGATCAAGAGGGTCTGACCACTGCATAACAATGAAGAGAGGGGAGAAAGGGAGGGAGGGAGGGCTGCCTGTGCTCTGGCTATTATTTAACCACCGAAAGCTGTGCCCCTACTGGTTTGAATTGATTTTGAACCATGAGTGAAGAACATGTTTTAATCCTTTCTCTCAATTAGGTGTTGAGCCATGACAGAGAAACCATTGTCTGAGACTGTGGAGACTTTACAAATGGTTCTCATCCAACAAGATATCTATTTGCATAAAACGGTCTGTTCCTGGCAGTTGCTTCTAATATAAAATGTGTAACGCAATATCATTCAGTTTAATTTTATTTTCACAAATAGATGGTATGAAATAAACAGCCAGGTGCGCAGGGATCATTTGGGTTCAAAAGCACTCAGGAGGAACGTGAAATTATATTAAATTAAAAACTGTTCAAATTGACTAGTATCTGAATATTAAATGTTTAATAATACCAGAAAAAATAAAAGTACAACAGGAAAAGGAGTAAAGAGATAAAGTGCTTATAAACTCATCACCGCTAATAATTAGGATGTTCAGAATGCATAAGGTAAGTGAGGAATAACTTTGAAAATCAGGACTAGTTCATTGCATTGGTCCAGTTTTTTTTAGACGATCAAGTATAACCTTTAATGAAACAACAACAATTTTGACGATATTTCCAACTATTTCAAATCCTAAAGGGCCCATATTATTCTATTTTCTGATCTACTTTATGTTGTTTCTCATCAAAAACAGACCTGGAGTTGTGTTTTGTTTCATTCACACATGTTTAGCACAGAAATCTTGCATAGTTAGGATGTTTTCTCAAACTGAAAACACTCTGTTCCACCTTGTGATGTCACGTGGAAATACAGGAAATGCTCCACTGTGTTTTAAACTCTATTCAGCTAGTTCCCCTTAAGGACAAAACCCCGAGCCATAAACAAAGTCATGTTGGTCTACTCCATTCAGTGTAGTGAAGAGCGCCGTGAGTGTTACATTGGAGAAACTAAACACCGGCGTGAGAGCTCCTCGGGACCCCAGTCTGCTGTTCATCTCCATCTCAAAGCCACTAACTGCTCCTTTGGTTTACTTCCAAGGATTACTCAAACACGTGTGAATGAAACAAACCACAACCTTGGATATGTTTCTGTTTTTGAGGAGGTAACAACATTCTAACATGGCTTAAACCTCACAAGAGTCTATTCGGTGTAATACAGGCCCTTTGAAATCAACGAATTCCACTTATTCAAATTTCAGGCCACTTTCTGCTTTCAAAACATCCTTCAGCGCGATCATTACACGTGTTCACCAATCCGTGGCCTTTTGATTGTAACCATCATTGAGCGATTTCTTGCCATCTGCTCCTCGCTGACATTCACCGCCATTTGTTCCAATTACGGCCCGGATTAACTTTCAAACGGCCAATCAAAGTGGATTTCTCCAGGTATTTGTCATATTAATACTCCGGTCTCAGCTCTGCTTGTTTACTCAACGCGCAGTTTTGCCATAAGGTCATTGCTGTTTTAATTAAGATGACGTATTGAAGATATGAACAAGAAATCCTCTGACCTTTTACCGTGGATTCCTTTAGCGTGGTAGTTATTTCGCGGCTTGCCTGCGCGAAAATTACACAAATTAGGACGGTACATACAACAGATTTTTATTATGATAAGTGACGCGGGAGTGTTCATTTATCTACATGCAATTCCCTTTCAGCGGGCTTCGATTAGCCCGCTAATTGAATTTTAGGATTACTGTTTTTCATTGCCGCAATAATAGCGGAACGGCTAATTAGCTAAACAACGCAGTCGCCGCATAAAACAAACTATTCCAGGATATTTATTCATTTTCCAATCAATGTTAACGCCCTTGTTTACATTTAATAGCTTATTATAGGAGGCCAATAAAGCATAGGAGACAGGAAGTGTGCTATTCGCGCTACAATAATTGAATTTATAGCATTTGGCTAGCTCGCGCGCATGATTAATATTGTTTCGCCGGCCAAATTTATCATACTCAAAGTGGGGTTGATTGGTTCATTATGGAGTTCTCATCTGAAGTAGTCCTTGGTCAAGTGTGTATTTTGCGACGCTGTTTACAAGAAGGCCACACCCCCCCAGGATACTGTCGCTTCTCATTTCTCCACTCCCGACAAAGCCTCAAGGGAAGCACACACATTATGTATGATTCACTTTTATAAAACATAATTAGGCTTAGGGAAAATCAATGGTGCAGGTAGCGAGGGGGAAGGGGGGGACTTTATTAATAATAGTCCTTTACAGACTTGGTGCATGTTGGAATGAGATCATACTTCATCTACGCTCGCAGATAACGTAACGTAATGCTCCAGTGCATGTCTGTAGACTGTAGGGTGGTTGGATTAAGTGGGATTTTGATGCAGAATATAACATCGTAGTTTGTGGGATTATTGAATAGAGTTGTGGTGTGGAATATGGTTTTATTGTTTCGTTTGCTTATTTTGACCACTGTGCTTCACTTTAGAGAAGATATATAGCAGGTTTCTGGCTCGGTAGACTTGAACCAAAAATAAAAAGATAAATACAGGCTATTATTTTATTTTGATGTGTCACTGTCATTACCAGGAGGGTAATTCTCACAATGTATTTATTTTTTTAGAAATTTAAATTACTGCTTTATTCACCTGACAACTTGTGTATCCATCCTTGACCCCAAAATGTAAAGTGACTCAGGGCGACAGTAGTTCATCGGTTACTGCACCAACCCTAGAGGTGAAGGACTATTCCCTCTCGCACCAGTGCACACTCTTGTTGTGCTTTTAGGCAAGATAACTGCACACGTTTCCTGTGTAGGTATAAATGGGATGTGTGAGTGATTGATGGTGATCTGCTGTCAGTCTTGCTTATTGCAGTTTGCCCCAGGACGGCCGTGGCCACAGTTGTATCAAACCGTCACAAGATGAGACTTGAATGAGAATGTAATGTTGAATGTCTTTGACTGTCGTGTCCCAAAAATAAAAATAAAAGACCCATCTCATCTAGGGAAAGGGGAAGTAACAAAACCACATGGAAAATTGTAAAACTAAAGCTATAATTTATTAAAAAGGAATGTTAAAGTAAGAACTAACAAAAGAAGCTCTAAACTGTAATTCTCAATGTATAACTTACAAAAACAAAAGTACTTAAATTCCAATAACACAAAACATATCAGTCTCAGAACTAAGCAAAGATCTGCGAGTGTCTCAATTACAAGAATCACGCAGACACAGAACAAAGTGGCTTGCTGTTCACTGACAGAACCCAGCAGCCGGGAGGGGCAGGGGGCGGGGCCTTTTAAAGGTGTGGCAGCTGCAGGTGAAGGACCAGGAGGGAGCAGGCTCTCGGGTGTTGCACCAATCAGCTTATAAGAACCAGGAGCCAATCAGGTGCCAGCTTGCAAAAAATACACCAGCCGCAGGAGAGGTCTGTCGGTTCAAAGCTTGAGCAGAAATAGCGATCTGCTGCGGTGACACACATATGGCTGTAAGAGGAGCTAGAGGCCTGGGGCTGTAACAGTCTCTATAACACTTACACTGAACACTTAAATTATCAATGTCTTGCACGTAGACTGTCATTAGCTCCATAATAATTTAATAAAATGTAGGATTAACAATTGTTCTGATAGGACACATGAGTTATTATTCAAATAACTAACTTTTTTCTGTTGTTTGTTTTTAGTTTTTTGATTAAACTTCTACATCACAGTTTCTCGTACCTCACTTATTGCTCCACATTACACGGGCCTGTATTTCTCGCCCCTCTACAGACAGCTCAAACTTTACCTGAGACTGCGCCCTCAGAAGACGCTCGTGGCTGTCAGACCTACAGTACCGAAATGCACGACAAGAAAAGATGTGTCTGCTCCTCGTTGTACGGTAGCTGCCTGGGGCCAAAAGCTTCTATTTTCTCCATAATTTCTAACAGGATAAGCAGCACCAGAAAATTGTCTGAGAAATTTCCCCATAGACCAGTAAGCGCTTAGGGTAAATTGTCTATACAGGATTTATAAGGATTTGAGTATACAGTTTAATTATGAACACTTTTCAATTCTGTCGTATGTTACATTTATTAATCATAATGAAGATGTATCATTGTGTCTTTAATTGGCTTTTAACCCCCACCATGTAACATAAGAAAACCAAACACCCACAAATCTGGCTCTTATTCGGCCTGAGTGTTGCATCGAATCATGTGCGTGACATGTCCCGTCCAGAAAGTTACACAGTGCTGCTTTAAACATGTTGTATAAAACTTTGGCATTAGCATATCACAATTTGTAACCTAAAATAATAGGCCCTTTTCACGGAGCCACCTGACTAGTTTCAGATCTCTCAAAAACTGCTGAGCCTCACTCTTCGCTCCATTTACTGTGTATTGGAAATTAGCCGAGTCGTGTTAAAATAAATCAGTAGAATAGATAATGGATAATCGCAGACACATGTAAATACTGCACCGGAGGAGGCTTCTGTGTTTAGAAAAGTAGGTGTTTGTGTCTCGAAGCTAATGCTAATGCTAACTGAAATTAAAATGAATCAGTAATGTAACAATCTGAATGATTTTGCACAGAAAAACATTGATTGTCATTAGATGTATTTGCATATAGTTGTTTTGTGTTCTAGTTAGATATTTAGATTAGCTTAGCATTAGCTTTGAGACACAAATACCTGCTTTTATAAACACACTAGTTTCCATCATAAAAGTCTTAACATGCCGTTTCTGATCATGCATCTGTAACTTGCTGTCTGCTGTCTGATATTTAAATCTTGATCAATTTCATCGAGACTCTGCTAAATCCTCAAAGAGAGTGAATGGAGCAGGAAGAGCGGCTGCTTTTTGAGAGCACTGGAGCTAGCTGGTTGGCTCCGTGAAAAGGCTCTAAACCTGCTCTTCCATTGTGATGTTTAGGTGCTGGAGTGGCCTTTACTGTCAGCAGTGAGAATTAACAATGAAAAAATACATAAATTAAGCCTTTTGGCAACGTGACCGGCATGCTAATGGAGCAGTACATTCGTTGTGAACACACTTCAAGCTCAGACATGCTCAGAACAAGTCCAGTAATAGTATATGGATGGCACAGAAAACTTGTAAGATTCCAGGCAAACTTTAAAGCAGAACGATTACTATTATTTTTATACAAAATTTACTTTTCAGAGCTTTTAACCATGAGTTGTTTTCATAGCCACCAGCATATGCCCACTGCTCTGTACCTGTAAGTTTTTCCATTTTGTTTTCTTGGTGATGATACGTATATGATTCAATAGCGTCATTTTCGTACAAAAAAGAAAAAAAAACACTACTCGCCAAGGTGATGTGCTGTTAACCGTACGATAGGACAGCTACAGGGCTTTTTGTTGTGATGACGTTTACGCCGACATCAGCTCCCATCAGGCACTGCAGTTTTCTAAAGTGGAAGTCAGCGGACTGGTTTCTCTTATTAAGTAGTTTTAGCTCAATATTGCAATTTAAAATGTGCAAATTACAACATAATGATGCACCGGTGTCATGGATTATATAGCAGACTATATAACTAAGTGTATAGGAGACTTCTTTAAACAGTGATTTCAAAAGCAAACTGCAGCTCCAGGTATGTTTTTGATGAGGGAACAACATAACATGATTAAAAGCTTTAAGCAGTGGAGTGTTTAAAATATGATATAAAGCATGTTGATTGCACCGATTCTCTGGGAGGCTGTAAAACGGCTTTGTAGTTCAGATCAGCAGATCAGCAGCAACATGCAAAATAAACCAAGCTGAATTATGATAGCAGCACCCATGGCAACTTCCGGAATAAGGTGGACAGAATGTACCGATCGACAATATTTCTACATTTGACCAAAGTTTTCCCAAGTCTGTCTTTGAGCTGTGGGGTGGTCAGGGGTCAGTCAGACAGCTGAAGAGATCAGAGCTGCAGACTCACTCCGAGCGGGGCCAGATGGCTGTGGAGACTGAGGGCCACAGCCAACAGTGTAACCCAAGAGAGGCCGACATGTGCCAGGCTGGAGTGCGCTCAAACCAGCCATCTCACGCTCAATAACACGCTGCTTATCTGCCGGCCTTCACCGATAAACCAGGATAGAGAGGAGAGGCAGTGTCAGTGCAGTTCAGATGTGTTGTTCTTCAAAGCCAGATGGGGCTATAGTCTGGGAGTAGATTTGGTCAACTGGAAGTACTAAACCAACTGGAAGCAACTTTAAAGAAGACATAATGTTCTTGTGTCTGTTATATAGTTATAATCATGACACCCGTGGTTCATCGTGTTACAATTTGGGCATTTTAAATCGCAATATTCATCTAAAATGACTAAACCAGGGGTGTCCAAACTTTTCTCATTAAGGGCCACATATAAAAACACAGACAAAGCTGAGGGTCAATTGAGGGCCATAGACTGGTCGTGAATACAGTGAATACTTCAAATCTGTGTTATTATTACAAGTTAGACTGAACCACTGGATCTTTATTCATGCTTACATCCTTAAATATTTGGTATGGGCTTGTTAAAATAGATTTTCTGAAATATACAGTAAAAAGTACTGTTTAAGGAAATATGGGTAAATTCACCTGGAAGCTTGAGGGCCAAGAAAAAAATAGTCTTAGGGCCACATTTGGCCCCCGGGCCACAGTTTGGGCATGCCTAGACTAGACTAAAGAAACAAGTATAGTGTTAGAAAACGGCGGTGCCTAATGGAAACTGACGGCGACATAAACATCATCTCAACAAAGAGCCGTGCAGTTGTCGGAACGCAAGCAGGTAATGGATGTTTTTAAAAACTCTACTAAAATGAACAGTGGGCATGTACCTGTGGTGGTGAAAAAGGAGCTGATCAGAGCAATGTCGTTTCAAATACAGAATAGAATTACGCAATCATGCATGAATCACACTAAATACAACTAGAAACTAATACAACTAACTCGATGCACTAAATACAACTAAAATTTTATATAATTGTCCATGTAACGCTTTTTTCACTCTATTCAAGCAAGAGTACAATTCCTTCAAAATAAAATATTACTCAAGTATGTATGTTGTCACAAATCTGCCATGAAAAGTAACATTACTTCATGAAATGGGTTTACTTTGGGCACGTTGGTTTACCTCATAGGCAAAACACAAGTTGGCTTAGCCTTCAGCTACGCTCCACACCAAGATTATATTAACTGAACATCTGAACATGAGTCCCCACTGCTCCTGACAGTTCTAACAGTGAGTGGATCAAATGAGGAGAACATATTTCCCTACAAAGACAATTATTGAGAAACATTCATCCCAGTACAGTTTAAAATGACCTAGTTTTGTTTGTTTATGCTTTTAAGACATCAGGTACAGCGGCTATATTTTAGTCTTTTTTTTTTTTTTTTTTCGTCCACTACACTACTCATACATTTTTTTTTTTTTTGTCTTCACACCTTATAAACGCAGCCCCTCCTCTGTTTACCCAGACAGCAGACAGAGTAAAGACCCACAGTCCACTGCAGAGATGACTGGCTAGGATTTCATTAGTATTGGACTGAGTGGGCGACTCCGGTGCTATCCAGACTCAAGCTGATTCCTGAAATTTCATTTGTGCCGTTTGCGGAGGACAGTTTGGAGTTATAAGCAGAGGTGTACTGAGAGATAATCCCGTTAGTATTGGTTCGAGGTAGAGCGGTGTCTGCTTCACAAACTCACTCCAGTCCAACGAGGGAGCAGACTGTAAAATTACAACAAGAGACTTTGATCCGCTTTTACTGTTCCCATTTGAACTTTACGTCAAATATTTTAACCCACAAACGACATATTTTAATTTATATTACTTTACATGTTAACCTAACCTTGCAGAATAAAATAAATTATTGTAAATCCACCTCAGGCTTCCAGTGCTGCGAGGAAGGCTGGACCAATCAGAGGGCAGCATAGTGATTTGGGCAGAAGCCAAAGGTAATGTTCCCAAATGAACCAAAACAAACATTGCAAATTGCTTTGTGTATTTATGGACAGGAAAGATGCCTCCTACATCTTACCACAGTTGGCTTGTACTGCATTTGTGGCGCTTCAACCAATCAGCTCGAAGTGTCCGTTTGAATGTCTCGATCGATGTGTAGAACTCAACTGCTGCACATATCAATACAGTATTAGTCAGATTAGTGTCAGTCTTGTCTTCATTACTACATAGGAATAAGTCTCTTAATCTGCCTTCATCACATTGCTAATGTCTCTTTCTGTCGTAATGAGGGGTGTGAGGCGGACCAAAAGATGCGGGACTCCTGTCTGTTCTGTCAATAAACACCCTTAAACTTGCCCCAAGAAAAGTGACGGGAGAACATACGAGGAGCTGGGTGCAGGGGTGCAGGTCAGGGTCCAGAGGTGCAGGGAACAAATGAGACAGGAACACAGCCGGTACCGGGAGACAGGGTCAGAGACGGGAGTCCAGAGCAGTGCAGGGTGCTGAGCGGGAACACGATTGGGACAACAGGCAGGACACGAGCAGGACAACAGGCAGACGAACACGGTCAGGAACACGAACTGAACACGAGCTGGACACAAGCAGGACACCAGGCAGACGAACAGTGAGGTGAACAGGCAGACGATCTCACACTGAGGAGAGTCCTGGCTCCTCTTATCCTCCCATAGGTGGTGTTGATTGCCCTGATTAGAAGCAGGTGTGTGCGGGAGGAGCCAGGAACTCCACCCAGCTCCAGAGACAGACAGGTGAGGGAGGGGCAGAGCAGACACAGGAGGGAGGAGCAGGTAGGGATCATGTCACTTTCAGAATTAAAGGTGATGTACCTGGTTTTTACTTTCTTTAAAAGGTGAAAAACAGAACAAGTTCATTTTAAACAGTGGTCCAAAGTCATTATTATTCACCGGAACGAGATTCAGAAGCAAGTTTCATGTCTTTCAGAGTGGAGTTTTACCATAACTAACAAGGAAACAAGGCTTTCTTCCTGGAGTTTGACTCATAAAAACACTTTAAAACACTTTATACTAAGATGCAGACAGTGCAGCTGTCCCATTTTGATCCTAAGAGCACGTTTTTTTTTTTACATGAAAGTATTTGGGTACAGCTCCTTTATATATGAACTGTTTAGCCTATATATACTCATGAAATACAATTACTATAGGCTATTTCTTTAATATTTCAGGAATATTATCTGTTTTATCAGACAAAAAGTAATCACATATAAATAAAATAAGTTTGCACAGATTCTAATACTGATTTATTACAGCATTTTACATACATGATGTAAAAGTTGCTTATGTTTTGTTTCAGAGTCCCTGAGACAATATCAGATTCACATTTGGTGCCAGATTCTTCAGGAAGTATCCTCAAATGGCATCTCAGGTTCTCATTGTTTTCGAACCAGTAGAAGAACATGTCGCTGCTTTTACAGCGGTTTTGCCTGACACCTTGATATCTGAGGAGTTTTTTCTCTGTATATTTCTTTTAGCACCACCTACGCCAGAAATCCAACTCTCTCTCATACCCTGTGTAACACTGTCAGCTTGTCAGTGTGTCATTCCTGCTTTTATGGAGTTACGAGCCATGAGACGAGCAGCGGACCAGGCTCTCCACTCAGCAGTGGACTCCTAATAGGCCCTGCAGGACAAGAACTCATTTCTCCACACCAACTCATGTCTAAATTACCCACACCCTCCGGCCTGACGGGGCATCTGACATTTAGCCAGCACTCCCTTTCTGACTGTGTAATGTCTCAGTTCATCAGCCTCCAAATGTCCTCTGTTGAACCACTTAATTCCCACTTGCTATATTTGTCAGCTGGGAACAGTGAAAGTCAAGTCAAGTATTTCAATATACATTTTTAAACCTTTGTTATAAATCATAAAAGCTCTGCTGTGGAAAATGTCACCCAATAAAAAGATACAAAATAGTATTAATTAGCATATCATAAGTATTGTTAAGAAACACCTTGACAGACATACATTCTAGTGAGCAAACTCGCCTCTCCGCAGATCTGACTTGTAATTGGCCCTGGAGGAGGGCCACAACCTGCTTGTGTCTATGGAGTGTTGTGGTTTTTTTTTAGGCACTGCTTGTATGTTGCTTGACCAGCCAGTCCCTTATACATTCTGTTCGACTCCAGAAGGGTCTAGACTTGGACCATAAGGGCCTCAAACCACCGTCATAATTTAGGATGGTCCCACCACAGCCACTAAATTGAAGCATGTGTCTCTCAAATGTGACTTTGGTGCTTTGATTGTTGATTCAGCAATAATCTGCTCTGTTTCACAATCATCTGTGTTGTTTTTTTTTGTTTTTGTTTTTTTACATGTAAACTGACATGTTTGCTTTGACATGAACGAACCATGCGTCTCTAATTGGTTAATCTGTCTGTCAATCACACAGATAATTTTAATGTCATACTGTGGAACAATCCAGGCATAACAAACTTATCTCCATGGATACAAGCAGGTGGCAACTGTTTATATTTTACAGGATGTAACCCTGCACACTCCAAATTAATATGTGTAGCACTCTGAATGGCTGAGTGCTGAGTTTTACACATTTATCAGTCTAGAACGGCTCTCACTTAAAGGAATCTGGAAAAAATTTCAATCTGATCTAATAATCGCTCAACATCTAGTTGAGACAAAAGCACAGACATCTTCTCTGTCCACAACTGCACCAATTTTTTCCCTCTGCATGTTTTTCACAAATAAAACAGTTTGTATTTGTACTAAAATAGGCTGAAGAACATAACTCGGTGCCACCCTGTTTGTTCTGGTTTGCTTTTTCGCTTCACCTTTGGCTCCTGACTAAACACCAGTGCTGCTCTGTCAGTGATATCACGAAAATCCATCTTACTGTGCAATATTACATCATATAAATACCTTTTTTTTTTTTTTTTTTTTTTTAGATATCTGGAAACTGCCATTTTAATCCTCCTCAAACAATACATTTTATCATCTGACATTTTAAACTGTGCTGACTCTTAGAGAAAGTGCAAACCGCCACACAAGTTAGGATCAATAAAGTAAGTGTCAGTAATTGTACACACTGTGCTGTACTCCACTTTTGATGCATTGAAACTACAAAGCCCTATTCCCTATACCGACTATATTAACACACTGGACAGCTGTCAAGTTTTGCCCTCCACGACCCCATCTTTCACTTTTCCATAACACACTTTACTTTGTTCCTCCTTCACTTCTGCTGACAAAGACTCTCTCCTCAGGTCCACCACCGCTCGCACTAAAACCATGGCTAACTGATTGGCTTGATGTTTAATTAATGCCCTGACACCGGCTAATGAAGCTAATGACGCTAACTGTGCTAGCATATGGGCGCCCGGTGGGGATCGGCACTAGTCGCTCTAATTTAGATAAACGAGTCTTTGCAGGTTTATGGGGGCTGTTTGCTAGCCTGGGGAGGGACGGGATTAGCCGAGGATGGATAGCGGAGGTGTTTACAAGTGGATGTTAGGGGGTATGCTAGAAGAAGGGCCCCCAGTGGTGAGGCTCTGTGTTGGGGATAGGGAGGCAAGATTGGCAGGAGCTGATGGTGGTTGGAGCTGACTGTCGATGCACTGTCAGATCTATAGGAGAAGCTGTGTGCGTCTGGGAGGATGCACATCAGATTGTAATTGCATTTTAATAGCTCGGGAGAAACAAGTTGTTGACAGCATAAGAACTCATAAGGAAACCGTACAAGACAAATTGGCTTGTTTTGCTGAATGTTAGCTAGATGTATGTGTAATCCCTCAGTCGTCAAGGTATGAAAAATTCAATTCTGTCAACTGGACAAAAGTTTTAGAGTGAAGACGTTTTGGTGCTCATCCAAGTCGCTTCTTCAGTTCTGGTCAGATTACTGGTGGACACTGCCTTATATCTGAAGAGAGGATCTAACTACACTGAAACTACCCCCCCTCCCATTCCTGTTCAAAGATGGATTGTCTTTCCAAAAAATTGCCTCTTTAACTCCCCTCTTCAAACCATTTCTTTTCTTTGGCCTAAGATCTATACTTCATTATCTTCAAAGGAGTGGTTAGTGGCTTTGAGGTGGAGATGAACAGCAGATTGGGGTTCCAAGCTGCTCTTGCGACAGTGTTGGCACATTCTCTTATAGAGTTGCTTTTTTGTTTTCAAAACTAGTTTATTTTATACAGTTTGCAATGATCCCAAGTTATGGTCACTTACCTTATGGAATCCAACTTATTCACAATCATTATGAGTTTATAAGTACATTTCGCAACTTTCAAAGGCCAGACTACACATCTATGCAGACAGTGCACAGCGGACTTGTTCTGACTTGGGAAAAAATCTGGTACAGGCCAAGCAAGGCGACTGCTTGGTACTTATGCAAGGCTAACTTTTGAAGTACTGGTATGTATTGATTTTTTACTACTCTACCCAACTCTGCTTTAGAGTGCCATAGACGGACACACAAAACAGCTATTTTTTACCTCATTGGGTATTAGTATTTCTCATCTCCTTATTAACTAGGGCTGTATTTGGCCTAGCCCTACAACGACAATGTGTCATTAGTACAACATCCTGTTGTTTACTAGTGTTTTGATGAAGTCTTGAACAATGTGTCACATTGGTAGCGAGCTCTCCACCTTACTTAGTATGTGTTAAATACCCCCAAGAGTATGCAGTAACACGCTCCTAACATGTTGCTGATTAATACAGTACGGGCACATCATGTAAACATTTAATTATGTTGGTGGTGCCCCCTACTGACGTGTGTTGACTGAGCAGTGGGTGTGAACCTCTGGATACTTCAGTTATCAGCACTTCATTGGTATAAAGTCGTTTTTTTGCATACCAATAATGTCCAGTGAGGTGCTTTTGTGTATGTGGTTTATCATTGTGAAACTCATGGCATATACTGCAGTTAACAACATACCGCTCACAGTCTCAGATGTTTTTTCAATCATTTATGTAGTAAGCAAATAATTGGTTCTGCAGAGAAGTTGTTTGCCTGGCCTGCCAAGATAATGTGTTTTTCCATACTATACACAAATGTGTAGTGGGCTGTGGTTTCAGTTTGATGTGATTGACAGGTGGGTTAGCCAATCAGAGAATCTCATGATCTGACCTTAAAGAAGACCTATTGTGTTTGTGTCTGCTGTATTGTTATAATCTATGACACTCGTGGATCATTATGTTATAATTTGCACATTTCAAATCGCAATATTCATCTAAACCAGTGGTCCCCAACCTTTTTATCACAGCGGACCGGTCAATGCTTGACAATTTTACTGCGGCCCGGGGGGGGGTGTCTCAGAGTGCTCTGACTCGTGACTGGTCACTATCGTAACGTTTAAATATCCCTTCAAAATAAGATTCAGATATGCCTTCATATTTCACATAGAACTGTTTTTCCTTCAGCTTCTGCATGTTTGTGTGCCCGCTAAGACTCACAAGCTCTCCTCCTCTCGACCACTGCCCTAACCCACTCTGACTCTGTGACTCTGTGACTCTGGTTGCAAGGGCCATTCGATGCCGTTTGCTTTCTTGTGCAGCCCGGTACCAACTGATCCACGGACACACATCTAGCACAGATATAATATACTTGCCATTATATCAAATGGATTTATGTGGTGATTTCCTATCAGGATTTTCATTATATATCTACATATAAGCTTATTAGCGTGTCATGAGGAGTGGGCAAAAGTCACGTGGGAGAAAATGCGGTCACTGATAAATTATGTTTAACTGTTTTTGTGCGGCCCGGTAGAAAATGCGTAACGGACCCCGGCCCAGTCTGATGGTTGGGGACCACTGATCTATACGACTTAATAAAAGTCCACTGATTGCCACGTTAGAAAATTGCAGTGCCCAATGGGAGCTGATGTCTCTGTAAACGTCATCACAACAAAGAGCCATGGAGCTGTCGGCCCCATCCTATGTTTAACTGCAGCTCAAACAAGCAAGTAGCTGATTTTTTTTTAATTTTTTTTCCCCCTTTGTACGCCACTCTGCAAAATCCTATGCATACCATCGATTAAGAAAATACATTTGAAGAACAAAGTGAGTACAGAGCCAGTGGCAGTGAAAACGGGGATTGATCGGCAATATGATGTCTTGAAAATAAGTGATTAAACATGTACAGATCCAGGTACATCTTGGAGAGGGTAAATAAGAAGGGGAAACAACTATAACATGGTTAAAAGCTCTGAAAAGTACATTTTACATAACAGGTTTTAAATCAGGAGTTTTCTACATCAACAATCATGTCAGCACAAAACATTATCCCACCATAATACTGTATAAGCTTAGGCAGTCTACTCTATACAAGAAATACTATGTTGTCTTTTATGGTTGGTGTAAAAGGAGACACATCTTGTAACAATGACTCTTGCTTCATTCACACTTGTTTCATGAACTTTAATTCTGTCTACGAGCTCTTCTTTCTCAGATAGAACTCAAGGTTGCTACGATAATAATAATAATAATAATAATATACCTATACATTTTCTGCTGCTTTTAAGTCATTTAAGTCAGTTTTCTGGCCAAGGTCATCCTCTCAATGGGTTTTTCAACTGGTAAAATAAAGGTTAATATATAAATAAAAGTTCAAAAGTCATTCTGATCACTACAAACACATGCGTGATGGCTGCTTTTTATGGTTCATGTCTATTGTTTCCACTCAAAGTACTTGTTATTCCATCTAAGAAAAAAAAAAAAATGCATAAGAGAGCGAAAACAACTTTTTTTAGTAATTAACCAATGAAAGAGCAGATGGACCTCTTATACACTTGCTGCACCAAATTTGTACTGTCTTAAATAAATGGCTTACGACAACATGCTAGTACTGCACTTCCCGATTCTTGGACATTAAAATGACTTATAATTAGCCGCAGACAGTACACAGCAGATTTATGTTGACCTCAAGAGCTCCTTATACATTTACAAAGTCAAAAGTCACTGGCAGTTGAAAAAAACTTCATAACTCTTTTGTTTCTAAATATCTGTATTTTATTTTTTCCAGAGCATTTAGAACTACCCTTCTGACATTAATATGAGGAAATACAGCACCGAGGAACGACCCCTCATTGTACAGTGGTACTTTGAGTGACATGGGTCAAATTCAGAAACCCAGCAGTGTTACCGTCGACATTTTAATATCAGAGATGCCCCAAGCGTAAATGTCATTAAAGGAATAATAAGTGGTTTTCAAAGACAGGGGGCAGTATGTGATCTCCACAGACCTGACTAGTCCAGATTTCTTCCTGTGGGGCGATCTTAAAGAAAAGGTGTTTGTGAATAATCCTCAGACAACTAACGACTTAAAACGTAATATCGAGGATTAAATAAGAGTCATAAGCTCGGAAATGCTTTCAAATGTTATGCAGAGTGTGTTGGATCGGGCTACTTAGTGTCACACCCAAAATAGTGGACATTTAAAACACATTATTTTTTAAAAATTAGGTGTGCTTTCCCCTAGTTTCAGTGTTCAAGTGTAAGTGAACAATTATAACCGTATATACCGCTAAAAATCTGGGAAGGTTCAGTTTACCTACTGCTAAAATTTTTTGAGTATAACTTAAGAATTATAGGAGCTACTGAAGATTTAAAAGTGTCAGTGACTTTTGGGCCACCCTGTATTTATACTGTTCTTCAAGCCAGAGCAAAAACAATAAAATACAACTTGAGTGGATTTGGACATTAGTTTAGGGCTACCACTGTTGGTTTGAAACTTTCAAAACCAGCACAGATCCATTACTTTCCCCCTCCCCAACGCCCCCCCCCCCCCCCCCAAACTAAATCTACTGTCGACACAAAACCTGACCTTCAACCGTAATAGACTGCGCAGCCTGTTGACTTGTGGGTAATGCAGTTTTTAATGGACTGCCCCAACTTTCTGAGACAACATGGATAACTATAAAACAAAACCTTGCTAGAACTATATCCAGGAAAATAGATACATGTGTTTGCCTGGTATTGTTGTCGTGTCTAACATCCCGAGACGTGGCCTGTGGTACGGAGAGGATTTAATGCGAAGAAGAGAGACAGGGAGATCCATAAAGCCTACGACACCACCGGGGGAAGCCATCTTTAATTCATGAACACTATAAAAATAAAGGTTTCTCCCGTGATGGCCTCGTAGCCTCTTACAAACTCAGCCAGCAACATCTCACTTTGGGAGATTGTGTTTTCAATGGAATGAATTTTTAGGTTGTGCTTCCGAATAATTTTGACGGTGATACATTTGTTGAAAGCAGTAAAAGAACAGAAGAGGGTTAAGGCAGAGTTTGGTTACTACGTTCACAGGCAACACTTCAATATGTTGGGTTCATGTGAGATCACGACGTTCTAAAATCTTTATAGTTAACTGCTAACACATAACATCTTAAAATCACCATACCATACCACCAAGCTACCTTTTGTTGATTCGAAATACTAAATTCACCAAAAAAACAACCGATGATTTAAGAGCGTTGTTGGTGTGCTGAGTCTTCCCTTTGTTCGCCAGTTTTTTTCTTTCATGTGAATAGCCCCAGTATTGTCTTTCCACTTTCAGAGAGCTATTACGACACAGTTGGTGGGCAGCCCGCTAATGAAACTACTGCATACTGTACCACGTTTGTCAAGTTTATGAGTACAGTTTTGTGTCATGCTTTTGTCACAAGGGAGTACGGAAGTTTTACAGCTAATAGCAAAGAGGGTTCCAACAGGGCCACGGAGAGATCGCTAAATTCCTGAAACATGCATGGATGACATCTAAAACCTCTTCAGGCATGTTTTTTTGAGGAAACATGGTAGAAACCTCAAAAAAAAAAAAAAAAAAAAACAACATAAAACCCACTCTTTAAAACTTAGCTGGAGAGCAGGCCAGAATTCTACGATGGAATTTGCTGTTTAACTGTCAGATTGCAGATTTGTTGACTTGATTTATGGTTAATATCTCTGTAATTACTGGGCCTATTCACATGAAACAAAAACTGGCACAAAGTACACAAAGTTGTTTCTACAATATGTTCAAAAAGTGCTGCCATTTCCAATCACAAAGATGTGATTGTTGTCAGCTAAAACGCTTAAAGCCCAAAAATCTTGCATTTATTAAATGGCATGTGGTTTTACTTTATGTATTTGAGCAAAATGCATCTCATCTCAGTACAGATATATTGTATAAGTAGCTCTTGAGGCAAAAAAATATAACCGATTTGTACTATCTGCATCTGATTATAAAGCACTTTATTGTCTGGTAATCAGGAAGTGTGCTGCTAACATGCTAACTGTTGCTAGCTTTACCCTCACATTAAACTCCCCTCTGGTCTCTGAGAGTTATGACAAGCACTTATAAACACATCATGGGGAATAATTAGGATGATCGTAATGCATAAGGTAAATGAAGAAAAACTTTGGACCACAGCAAATCATTTCAATGAACTTGAAAAACTTGTTTTTTTTTGTTGTTTTTTTTTTACTTCTATTTTCTATACTAGAATACCAGGCCATAGCCATGTTGCCCCGTTTTGAAGTAGGTCTTACCATTCCAGTGAAAACAATTCCACAACATATTTTCCAGTCACTATTCTGAGTAATTCACTGTGAGTTGAAAGTTACCTCTTCTACCTTGAGCAAACATTGCAGTGTTGACTTGTGGTTGGAGTTACTCTGAGCTACTAAGAGAAGCCCAGGTTGCAATTGAGATGGACACCTCTTTTCTCCGTGTTTGCCGAGAGTAGTCCTGGCATTACGGAACGTCCATCACATCGGATATATGGCTTTTAATATGCTCACTTGAACTCCACTCTTCCAATTACCCAGTTTAATGCCGAGGGGTTAGCCAATCCACTCGCGGATAAAGCCAGGCTGGTGATTGGTGTCTTAGCTCGCCTGGTTTGGTTGCTGACTGACTTTCAATCCGAAGCGTGTCTCCATGGCGACCCGCCATCATTTCATTACATCCTGTTTGCTTATCTTATTTGTCCCGAGTGGTTTGTCCGAGTCCTCCATTAGGCTCGAAAACCGCAGGGAGGCCAATTGTACCACGGTTTATTTCGTTATCTCGTGGAAATATACAACAAGTAAATACTCCAGGGATGTTAATGTAATGGTAATAAATGGTTAAGAGGGGATTTTGAATAATTTTAGGGGTAGAGGTGTCCTGCTGGTGTTTTTCAGTGGGAGGAAGAGGCGCGTAGATTGACAGCTAGCCTCATGCTCGCTAACTGCAGATGCTGACAAGGTCATGTCAGTGCAAAACCTAGTGGTTAAGGGAGGACTTTTTCTCCAGCTTGGTTTGTATTTCCACCTTAATAAGACAGGAGAGGATGGACCACCTTAACAATGCGGCATGAGTTTTGACTGTGAGCAGAGAGTAGGTTTATGTCTCAAATGTACAGATAAATGCATTTGAAGCTAAGATGTGATTTATGTTTTTTTGAAATGTAGCTTTTTCCTGTTTTGGTATTACTTTATATTAACTACTTTTTAATAGCCTTAATAAAGCATGAACAAAGACTTAATTTAATGAACAAATGTTTATTACCAACTTTTTATTTTAATTGGGGTCACACCGGAAGAGCTGGAGGACATGTCTGGGGTGATGGAAGTCTGGGAGGGAAGACTGCAGCCCCCGTGACCCAGCCCCAGATAAGCGGAAGAAAATGGATGGAAATGGATGAAAAATGAATGGATTAAAAACATCTGATGCAGTTTGGACCTGTTTTAATATCTATGTGAATACACAAACAAAAACTGGCACAAATTTTAATGTCTTCCAAATTAACTATGATGAAAATATTGTTAACAGTTAAATGCTTGCTAAGCCTTACAATTAAAATGGTAATTTTGCTGACCCAGTTACTCAAACAAGATGTAGTGATGCGTCCAAGATTTATGGATTTTGAGTCTAACTTATGTTTTAGATTAAATGCTTATTCGAGTTAATCTCTTTCTGATAGTGAAATATTTATGTAGCCACAGCTGCCCTGGGATGGACATGGCTGCCATTCCGAGCCTTCAGCATTGCTTACTGTAAATAATTATGCCCCAACCTCTTTGTTCTTGAAGCCTCTGATGATAAAAATTATTTCTAACAAGCATTTATTTCAGACAAATAAACAGCAGTTGTGGAGTCACTATTCCCATTGGCATTTTCTAATAATTTGTTTGGATTTTTTATTTCATTTGGACAATTTTGGCTGAAGATTTGCTGATTTTTAACCTCAAGTATATTTGTTTTGAAAAGATATAATAGATTCTAGAGGTAGGGTGCCTGTTTTCCTCACTTGAAACCCATGGATGAAGCAGAAATGGAGAATTTTTCTAAGTCGGCTGACCAATCACCCCAGAACCACTTACTCCAAAACCAATTGGCTTCCACAACTGTGGGTCAACCTTTTACTGAAACCAGGTTCAGCTGAAGTGCAACAAAATTTAAAATCTATTTTATCTCCTCCCGCCATATTTCTAAGCATACAAATCACACTCAAAATATAACCTCACATTTTTTAAGCCAAAGGCAAAAGTACCGTGTCGCACATCTCCAAATTCATAATTCATTGCCAGCTGTAATATTTTCCCCGACCTCCTATTGAGCGCTTGAACAAAAACCTGCCAAATCTCAAGCCTTTGCTCCTTATTCCCTGTGAATAATCTCTTCTATAATATGCAGATGTAGAAATGTTTGATACGGGAGGACAAGTGAAGGGCGTGGTTTGGTCCCCTTAAAATCTCTGGCTTACCAGGGTTCCTGCTTGGGAACTCTTTTTTTTTATTTATAAGTGCCATTTTGAGGACTTCTTACCATTCAAAAAGACCAAATACTTTTTTCTAAAATGTTTTTCTAAATGTCTAAACATATGTTTTTAAAAATTATTTTGGTCGTTCATTACACTGAAAAAAGTGTGCCCTTACTCAGACCGGGCTTGCATTTCTATAACCTCAGTCTTTTTGGCCTGAAGGAGGGCCTCCTCCTGCTTGTTTCCATGGAAATGTTGTTTCTTTGGCTCTAGTCTTCCACAGTATGGGATTCAACTTATTTATCTCTGTGGAGAATGTTCACGTATGGTTTCTTTGCAGGTGACACAGTATGTCACTTTCTGGACGTGCTGGAGGTGGAAGTTACATAGTGTGCCTTTAAATGGGAAGGCAACAGTTCTCCTCTTCCATCAATGACACCTACTGACAAACCAGAGAAGGCAACACCTTGGAATTTTGTTGCTAAATCGGACAACCAACAAGATCACAGCTGTTGAAATCCATAACCAATTGGCATCAACTTTAAGTCAACATTTGATTAGAACCAGGTTCAACTAAAGTGCAGCACATTTTAAAACCTTTACATAAGCATAAAAATCCTACTCAAAGTATAACCCTGCACGTTTGAAGCCAAGGGCAAAAGTGCCATGTCGCACATCTCCAAATTCATAATTCATTGCCAGCTGTAATATTTTCCCCGACCTCCTATTGAGCGCTTGAACTAAAATCCTACCAAATCTCAAGCCTCCGCCTAAAAACGAATGCACTTTGCTCCCTATTCCCCGCGCGTCTTCCCTTCTATAGTATGCAGATCTGGAAACGTTTGATATGGGGAGGAGGACAGGCGAAGGGCGTTGTTGGGCAGGAATACCAATTGGGGCGGTGTACCTCTTAAAAGCTGCCGAGTTTATGACGACTCTAGCCCCCAAGGTCGCCATCCCAGCTGTTGCATCAGACCTGTATTAGTTATGCAGAATTTGTGCATCAAAAATGGTGGCTTTTTAAAGACTATGGATGAAACACACTTTGATCTGTTATTTAGTATAATGAAGGCACTTTTGACTCGCTAAATGAATCGATTTGCAAAGGTCTTAATAATGATACCGGACCAAGTATGTTGATATGAATATTTATTTATACGTTTTAGATAAAAAGGTGTGTAACTTTTTTGGTTTCCCTTTCAAGATAATCTCATGAAAACTGCCTTGCTTTGCCCATAATGTTCTCTAGTATCATAACTATATTTATCTTTAATTTATTTAATCACAGATGTACTTTATTTACTTGGAAAAATACTTGTTTTGGTGTGAGTGTTTAGTACAATTCTGTGGATAATTCTAGGCAAAAGAACATGGAAAATAGAAGGTTTCATACACTACTTCTAAAACTAGGACATAGTGCCCCTTTAAGATAATCACAATTTTAAGGACCTGTCAGTTCTTGTCTTGTCTCAAACTGAAAACACTCTCTCTCACCTTGTGATGTCATCATGTGGCAATACAGGAAGTGCTCCACTGTGTTCTAAAACTCCATACACCTTCACTAGAATCATTTGGATGATTTCAGCCCTGGAATTTCTAATCTCTACTAAACAAAAGGTAAAAGGAGCTGTTAACTTGAAAACTCCCGTGTCATGACATCACAAGGTGGAACAGAGCATTTTGAGCTTTAGATGTAGACAGACTAATAATAACGTGTTACTTAGACATGTGTGAATGAAACAAAACACAACTATGTTTTTGAGGAGGTAACAATATTATAGCATGGCTTAAAGCTCATGTTTTTTATTACTTGGTCTGGTGGGATAGTATCTGTGCTCAATATTTACCATAGTTTTACATAGGTTAAGTGTCAGTTTGGGGAAAAAAAAAAGGTTAGAAGAAAAGTACCAAATACAGGAAGCCTACCTATGTCACCAACACAAAAAAATCCTTCCAAAACGTTGGACAGAATAACAAAGGGGCGATGTACCTCTTAAAAGTTGCCGCATTTATGACGACTCCAACCCGCAAGGTCGCCATCCCAGCTGTTGCATCAGACTTGTATTAGTTATGCAGAATTTGTCTGTCAAAAACGGTGGCTGTTTAAATACCAAGGGTAAAACGCACTTTGATCTCTCTCTATAATGACGGCAATCCTGACGCACTAAATGAATGGCATAATTGATTTGCAAAGGTCTTAATAACAAAACCAGATCAAGTATGGCTATTCAGTTTTAGACATTTAGCAAAAAGTTAAAGGTGGAGGGTTCATCACCTGCTTATATCATGAAAATGTTTTTGCCTAAGAAGTTACACAGTGATAATTGTAGCTAAAGGTTATTAGGGTAATAGCTGTGATAGATGCCCCAGCTGGTTTTAAAATAGAAGCACAATCACTGAAGCATTAGCTGTCATAGAGTAAGAACACATAATAACAGAGAGAGATGCAATCTGGTTTTAATCACAGCAACCGGCGACCCAAAATGAGGAGCGCATTTTGCTTTTGAACACAAAATGTAGACTTAAACTACATACAACTTGTTATTTATACATATATTGTGGTAAAAGAGGGCTTGGGGCAGGTTTGTAAATAGCCACATTTTTATATAACGCTTTCTCACCTTCAAAGTACACGAAAGTGCTTTACATCAAGGAACCACTCACCCATTCACACACACATTCATATACCAGTGTACACAGACACTGGGGGCAAGGTGGGTTAAGTGTCTTGCCCAAGGACACAACGACAGCTTTCAGTCTGTGGGAGCTGAAATTGTACTCCCAACCTGCGAGTCAGTGGATCTAACGGCTCAACCGACCGAGCCACTGTCGACCCAGTAGTAAATTAAAACTACATACGTCACTTGACCTGTACAATCGGTATCTGCAACGCCCATGGGAAAAAAAAAAATAATAATAAAATAAAAAACATACTGGTCAATCTCTAATTATAATCTTTTTAATTTTTTAATTTTTTATTTTTTTGACTGAAAATTCATCTTGAAATAGGCTACTAAAAAGACTGTTGTATTGTGATAAAATTGGACTGAGTTGTGCAGTATTAAAACAGAGGTACTAGTTTTCTGGGGCGTTCACAGTCCTGGTTTGGAAGAGCAGAGATGAACAATAGCACCTTGTCCATGCTGCAGCTGAAAGCATCACATGATCACATACTGGTTTATATATACTATTATTCAACTTTTGTGTAATCTATCAACTGCTAATGCATGTGCTCGTGATCCCAAGGGACCTTTTGTTTCTCCTACAAGGTGGAATGTAACAAGATGATTTATTATGGTGGTACAGTGGTAATAGCTCTAATAGTTTTAATTGTATGGATCTGTAAGAGCATTGACCATAACATCTGTCAAATTAAAAATACAATAATTGATGTGGCCTCCTTAGTGACGATTAGCACGGACCTCCGCAGAGTACTCAAAGCAACATTGTTTTCTGTATTCGATCTATTCATCACTATTTCAGCCAAGATCGTTGATTTATTTGAGTTTTTTTTTTTTTTTTTTGACTAGTCACTTACCAATCAAAGTAGTTTTATTTATTATTTCAAGAGTAAGAAATCGAAGGGAAAATGTTTGTTTTTTGGGGTTTTTTTTCACTGTATAAGCTAACTTTTCTCATGCATGGTCACTTATGTGGCTTGAAAAATGAAATGACAGCCTGTATTATAAGCTAACATCTAATTACTAGAAACGCACAGCAAAAAGGGAGTTATTTCAGTCACTTGCAGTAAAAGTTGGCGTTGCTGTTGTCGTCTGTTGTCATTCCCATGGATCTATAATATGGGTTTAGTGCAGTGGTGTTCGCGCCTGCTGTGGTCCTCTGTATCCATATGCAAGCCTCTAAAACAACCGGCTGGCTCTCTGGTTGTAAAAGTGCATGTTGAGAGTGTAGCACGCCATGGCCTCCGTAGCACAGGACAACAGCACGAGTTAATGAGACGTTTGGAACAGCGGTTGATGGAGCTCGCTCAGTGACATGTAGAGTGTACTAAAGGACACCATGACCACAGCTATGCTTCAAACAGGCAGAAGTGAAGGGAAAACACCATTATTTTTATATATTTCAAAACTATTTTATTATACGTTTAACAGGTGATGGTTTTAGATCACATTGGTCAAGCACTGTTTGCCTTGATTGCCCTGACCACATGCCACTGATATATATGTTTTTCTGTAAGATGACATGTGTAACCTGTGCTCTTGATGGTTTAAAAAAAAAAAGGAAGGAAGTACAATCACAATCTGTGACTGTGAACCATGCCTCATGTGAAAGCTCAGAACCTCCAGGATCCACTCACTGAGCTGCAGAGACTGCACTAGCACTGATTCATGATTCAGGCACTGGGGTTTAGTGAGTGACGATTCAGATCAGAGAGTATCCTTGGTTCATTTCCAACTGGATTTTGGCTCATTTTGCTTTTGATTTTATAATCAGCTTGAAAAAGAAAACACCAAATGACAACATCAGCAACTTTGCCAAGATTAAATCAACATTACAATGATTATCTGTTAAATACAATATTGACAGAACATTTTTGCCTTTTATTTGGGGACAGACAGGTCGTGTTTATGAATTTAGACTGTCTGTTATATATTTAGACAGCTCCTAGCCACGCATCAGCAAAATGAAACTCGCCCAAACCATTTTCTGTTGCACAGCGTAATCCGCCCTATAACCTTCTCCCAGCCCGTATCCAACTAGTCTAAAGCCACGCTGCCCTGGTCTGAAGACAAAGCCCATCCAGTCTGCAGGAGTCCGTGTGAACGCAGAGATGCCAGAGTGCGTTAGCGGCTCGCTCCCCCTGACACCCCTGCCTCCTCCCATCTCCTCACTGCAAACAGCTCCACAGATGGCTACACCACAGCCCTGTCAGCCGTGGTTAGGGCCAAGCTGTGAACTTAGCATTTTGTTTGCTTCCCCCTCAGCCTAAAGAGGAGAACAAGCTGAAAAATGTAGCATCCCGCACGCCCGCGACAGCAGTGTGTCCCCATAAGCACATGATTTATGAAAGAACAAATGTGTTTAAGTCACAGGAATCAACGCAGCTAACGAGAGGTGACAAGTGGCGGTACGGAAGTCTACAGAGGACAAAAATAGGGGGAGCTTTTGGGGCATGGGTTAGTCACAGTTGTCATTTTTGCAATAGGTTGCGTTCATGTTGTAGAATTTATGATGTCACAATTGCAGATGGTTGGCGAGGGCCTATAGAATTCTATGGGAGATTCACTGCGTTTGAAAAAAATATCCAAAATAGAAATCCACAACGTTGAACCTTATCATTATTTCAATTTAAACTATATGGATTCTACATACACCCATATTCTGAAAATTCAAAAGTAAATTATTGTAAATACTCAACATATTAACCCTCTGATGCGTTTAGCTGAGGACACATCATATCATACAGAGTTATTTGGTGTATAAAACAAACCATTTTTTAGACATACAATCTGGCAACCCAAAGCGCGGAGCTCGTTCTACTTTGTGATTTGATAACCAAACACTTAATGTAAATAAAAAAACAACATACACATCATGTAAATATGTGTAGTAACCAATAAACATGTATTTTGTGGATTTATCTATTTATGCAATGTAATGTGATGTGTGTAAAACCCATAGTTGATTCTAAAAATGTTTTAGACACATACTACAACAGATCAAACACACAATCCAACTTACCAAGCTGATCAGACAAAATAAAATGAATATGACCCGACTAAAGCCCCTTTGTCTGTCTGTGGAGCCATGTGAAGTCTTGTGCGAGTGAGGCAGCAGAGGTCACATGAATGAAATGAGGTCTGAGTTGAGGCAGACATAATGGTATTATTGAAATGACAACAAATTGAAGTCATTTTAAAATGTAGTAGCTTTTTGATCATTTTGCTTTTTTATACAGCACTTTTCCACCTTCAAGGCACTCAAAGCAGTTTACATTAACCACACACCCATTCACACACACACACATTCATACACCAGTTTCGAATCTGCCATCCAGACTATAAGTTGCACTTTTTTCATAGTTTGGCCCGGGGGTGTGACTTATATGTGAAATTATTAAAATATATAATTTCACATCTTCATTATTGTCACACAGACAACTGTTAAATTTCAACATTACGGTAATTTAACAGACATCTGAGAAAAACTGAACCCCCTAAAAGAAAATGATATTCTGCTGAGTCTGATGACAGCGACGCAGGAGAGGAACCGGTGCTTCATCTACCTCTGGAGTTGGAGGAGTTGTTCAGAAGTGACACCGAGGATCAAGAATTCAATGGATTTAGTGATGGCTAAATGTTGGCCTGTTTTTGTTTTTTCTGCTTTAGTTATCTGATTAACTGTTAATATTTTAGTTTAACATACCAGACACATATTTAGTTCTGTCGATGATTAATGTAGCTGAATAAAATAAAATAAAAAAATACAAAATAAATTTCCTCCAAAAATGCGTCCAGTGCAACTTCTATATGTTTTTTCTTCATTAGGCATTTTTTGGCTGGTGCGACTTATACTCCAGAAAATACACATTACTGAAGCATTATTGAAGCATTACTGAAATGAAAACAGATGCAATATTCAAAGGTAATAGCTATAACATGTTCTCTTACTGGTGGAGACGTGTGATGCCACTAGCTGCCATATACTGGGAACAAATCATATCATAGTGGGCCATTTTGGATTTAGTACAAACTGTTTTTTCGTCGTATAACCTGGCAACCCAGAATTCTACTCATTCTGATTTCTAATTGGATCAATCAGAATCAACATTGCTATTGTCAGTAAAAGCCATATTCAATTCAAACATGTATTCTTGGACACGCAGTATCAGGTCAATTAGCAAACATGAGCCCAAACTCAGACAAGATGAAAGAAAACTTCCTCACATAAACCGCTGAATATAACCCTAATAAAATCCCATGTCTGTCTGCAGAGCTATGTAAAGTGTAGTGCGAGCGAGGCAGAAGCAGAGGTCACTTAAATGAACCTTTGTCCCGTTTTGCACAGAGGATGCTTGGTCTGCATTGAGGCAGAAGTAATGGAAGTGTGCTGGAGCAGTGAAGATTGATGCAGGGAACTCCCAGACCTGTTCTTGCTCCGTTTGAGCCTCTGTGCCTTCATCTAGAAACACATAAAGGCACTAGGGTTCTTTGCTCTGGTTATGGATGTTTAGCTGTTCTTTTCATTCCACTTAAATCAACTTTACACTTGTGCTAGGTTTTTTGACCATAGTAATTTGTCATATTTTAATTTTTTCTGTTCTGTGTTGTCTTTTTGGTCACATTTTGTGGTTCTATTCTGTGTTAAATGCCTAGGAATAACAAATGAAACTGAACATATTTGCTATAATCTGGGATATTTACACTGTAATTACAGATAGTCATTACAGATAGTGGTTACGATACATTGGTGGATGTGGATGACAACTGGACTAAAATAAAAATTCAACATCTAGAGCCCTTTACTGCACATATTAATGCTGTGGATCCAAACATCAAGTTCACACGGGAAGAGGGCAAGGAGAACAAACTGGCCTTCTTAGATTGTGCTGTAACAATAGGAGAGGACCGACGTCTCCAGGTAGAAGTCTTCAGGAAGCCCGCACACATTGACCAATACCTGCTGTTTGATTCACACCATCCACTGCAGCACAAACTCGGAGTTACTCTACAACACCGAGCTCAAGTGGTGCCCACAAACAGAGGGAAAAGTGAAGGAGGAGCAACACGTGGCGAAAGCCCTCTCTGCTTGTGGATATCCAAAATGCGCCTTCAATAGGTCTAAGAGAGTCAAAAAAAAAACAAGACAACAGGGAATCTGAACCCAGAAGGAAAGGTGTAACTATTCCTTACACAGCGGGTGTGTCCGAAAAGCTTTAGAGAATTTTCACAGTATGAGAGTCCTGTCTTTTTCAAACCCACAAACACTTTAAGACAAAAACTGGTTCACCCAAAGGACACGACCCCGAGCCATAAACAAAGTGATGTGGTCTACTTTATTCAGTGTAGTGAAGAGTGCAGTGAGTGTTACAGTGGAAAAACTAAACAGCCACTCCATAAGAGAATGTATCAACACCGGCGTGAGAGCTCCTCTGGACCCCAGTCTGCTGTACATCTCCATCTCAAAGCCACTAATCACTCCTTTGAAGGTAGTGAGGTTCAGATCTTAGCCAGAGAAAAGAAACAGTTTGAAAGAGGAGTTAAAGAAGCTATTTTTGTTAGGAAAGAGAATCCTTCTTTAAACAGGAATGGGGGCCTGAGACATAATCTCTCCCCCATCTACAACTCCATCCTCAGACCCAGAACAATGAGAACAATAGCAGGGTCATTAAAGGGTGAATACGGTAGTCTCAGCTGAAACTGGAGGCAATAGATGTTTACAGTTTCAGTGTGGTTACCCCTCCCTTCAGATAGATAGTAGTGTAGTAGTGTCCACCAATATTCTGACCAGAACTGAAGAATGAGCAGCGAAACGTCTTCACTCCTACAATTTGTCCAGCTGACAGATTTAAACTTCATCTTTTGCTATGGATCACTATGGATACTAAAGAAGAAAACAGAGGTCACATTGTTTGGTTCGTGATTCGTCAAACCAGCGAAATTATTCCCAAACACACTGTGCGATTGATTCTCATATGAAGCTCACGACAGGAGTGTGTGCACTGTACAGAGTGATGGTCGTATACGCTGACCTTCTCACACTGTACGAGGGACGTGTGGCAGAGGAGGACTGTGTGCAGGGCCAAGAACATGCTGGTTACCTTGTTATCTTTTAATGAGTGTGTGTTTAAACAAAAAAAGACCGTTAGCAAACTTTTGGCATTGTTAACGTGAGCACTGCTTTGTTTAAAGTCCGACACTTTTGTCACCAAACTTTTCTGACTCTCGTGTGCGCTGATTTGTCCAGAATACGTGTCAGATTATCGGCCCAGCTCACCTCCACACCTCACTCCGGCTCACCAAAGATGTGTTTGCGTCGCCTGCAGCTGTGTTTTTTACAGGGCTCACACTTCTCTCACCCGGCTTCCGCAGACCTTGGACCCCACGACTCACAACAAATATCAAACACGTCTGAAGTCCCTGCAAAAACAAAATCAGCAGTCGTGCGTTTATCGTGAGCAGATAATTGCACCTTGTAAGCCCCCTGACACCGTATGACACTGATGCACGGAGGAGTCGAAATTCAGCTCAGTTTTAAAATGGTCTTGCAGCTAAAAAATAGTGTCAAAACCAGCCAGAAAATTGCACAGTGTAAACCCAGCTTTAATCAGGACAGTGCTGCGTGATGTCACCAGGTACTTGGCCACTGGGGACAGGACACACTCATTTGTATGCATGTTTGACCTGAAAGCTGCAAATATGCCTAGCTCACCAGGAACAGTAAAAAATGATATTCAAACATCATATACACAGTTTAGGAGCAAAAAAGGTATAAAAGGTATAAAATAGGCTTTGAAGTTTGAGATTTTATTTTAATTGAGCCATATACTGTAACTCTATATAGCAGAGAATTTTGTCTGTGTGGTTTTGACTTTATGTTGAATTGTATTTAATTCATAAATACATAATGCGACAGTAGCTCAGTTGGTTGAGTGTTGACTTTGACTTGAAGGTTGCAATTCCAGCCCTCACAGATGACTGCTTAATCCTTGGGCAAGAACTTAACCCACTCGCCCCCAGTGTCTGCGTACACTGGTGTGTTGTGATCCTTGTTGTAAAGCTTTGAGTCGAGAAAAAGCGCTAGGCTTATGTGACCATTTACCATAAATGTTGTATTTATTTAGTTCGGCATGTTTTTTTTACACAAGATTATGTACATTTTTACACAAAAAACTTTGGAAAAAAAAGAAAACATTTTTGTATTCTCAACTGAATGATGCTATTCCATAACTCACAACTCAATCTTGTGTTGTTACAGGGCTGGTATGGCCTACAGGAAGGTGTGTGACTCTCAGGGGGGTCCTCTGGTGGGAGAGGTGTGCCCCGGGGCCCTGGAACTGGACTGGGACCTGGACAAAGAGGAGCTCCCTGAGGCTGGACCAGACCTGGAGAGGCTGCAGATGCAACATGTGGACTGTCCCAGAGCAGGTCAGACACTCAGATACCTGCATGTGTGTGTGAGTGAGTGGTTAGCACACTCACCTCACTATTTCCATGCCTATATTTGGGAATTTCTGTGTGAAGTTTGCATGTTATCCCCGTGTCTGAGTGGATTCCTGTTCTACCCTTACCCTCAGCATGATCAATACTCCTGAGGGTGGCTTCCGACCGCGGCGTCAGGGGCATCAGAGCCACATGCACAGTCCGGATGTGACACTCGTCTAGACTAGTTCAACATTTCCGCAGCGCGTTTCAAGCTTTAGATGCAGCACTTTGAGTATTTATGTCCCAACCGTCAAAACACCAGAGTTGAAAAAGATGTTTTAGAGGGTTTTTTTTTTTGGCAAAATTCGCACTGCGTCAACATGTTTCAAGTATTTGCCCTCAAATGCAAAGGCGTTCCAACTAGAAATGTTTGATGTGATTTTGATGCAGTGGTCTAAACATAGCATGACAGTTAGCTACCACCATGGCTGCCCACTGCTGCTGACAGGTTTAATCCCAGTGGAATTAAAGGATGGGTCAAACATGGAGGACGTTTCCCACAAGCGAATAACCTGACTACATTTTGAACTTATTCAGGAAAATCTCTATCGTTAAAATTAATGAGAAAAAGTATTATTTAATGTATTATTACTCATAACTAAAATTGTAACACTTAATTTTACACCTTGACACAATAACCCTAAGCGTAGCTACAATGTAATTACATGCTAATACTAGTAATAATGCATTTTGTATCGTATAGCACCTTTTTTCTGGCATTATTCATTCATTCATGTAGCCACAGCTGTCCTGGGGCAGACTGACAGAAGTGAGGCTGCCAAACTGTGCCATCTGCCCCTCCGACCACAAACAATCACTCAAACACCACATTGATACTAGGGAAGATGGGTAAAGTGTCTCAACAACAGCATGCACTACAGCCACTGCTACCCCATTATTACCACAGATATACGGTGCATTACATTGTACTTAATGAAAGTACAATCTATAAAATGTAACATGCAACACAATAAATTCCATCTGTCTCCTGTGAACACTTTTGGTTTATTTTCAGCAAAAAATCTCTCCATCCAGGTCTGTTCTTTCAGAGCTTTGTAGAGAGACTGAAGAAGCCGGTGCCTTTGAAACAAACTGTCAGTGTGAGGAAAGACAATGCTTTATTTAAAGTGAGGAGTGAGCGCGCCCGCAGCTCCGCACACTAAACTCCGGAAGCCCCCTCCAGCTCCTCTCCATCTGCAGCCTTTGAACCGAGAATTTGGATTTACGCTTTTTGAATCTCTGCTGCACACAAGTGAGATTTTTACAGTTGAAAAGGAAAGCATTACGGCTGAACAACTTTGGAAAAATATTGAACTGTGATTTGTCTGACAGGCTTTACGATTGGATTTGCGGTTTAAATATCAGCTTTTGCCTATCCCTTGTCTCAGCCCACTTCTATGAACTGATAATTGTTCTGGAAAAATTAAGACTTTGAGTAAGACATGTGGGTTAAAAAAAAAAAAAAAAGAAAATGTCACATGGGCGATTGTCAATGAGATCCTGCTGCTTGTTGCGCTGAAATGCCACAGTGAAGAGGTGGGGTTTGAACAGGAAGTCAGTGATTACTACTGACATTTATTTAACCAGGATAGACTGTTGAGATTAAAGTGGGACTTGAAACCAAAGCACCCGGAGGCAACCTACAAAGACACAGAGAGATGTATCGCCCTGGAATCGAACCCAGGACCTATTTGCTGTGAGGGAAACTAACTACTATGCCGCCTTGCTGTCTGTTGAACCCGTTTCTAGACTGTTTTTGATCAATTTAAGGCAAAGAAAATATAAAATCATGATCTATGCATGTTATAATTTACGTCTCAGGTGGAATGTTCCTCACTATGGAACTATCTCCAAACTATCTCCATGGAGACAGGCAGGAGACACCACCTGGCCAAGTGTGTTTTTTAGCAATAAAAACACCTGGAATTGAACAAATGCATGGTTGATCGGCTTTATACCATATTGTAGAACATTCCAGGCAAAGCTATGACATATGAGAGAAGCAGGTGGTGGAAAACTTTGTGCAGATACAAATTTGAGACAATACTGAAATACGAACTGCTTCACCAACACAAGATACCTTTCAGAACATGACCGCAGAGCTCTAAACTACAGGGGTAGGAAGTTTTGTGCATAAAAAGACGGGATATTATTTATTTTTGTGTTTGTGATTTGCAACATCTGACCACTGAAGTTGTAATTTTTTGATTTTTGATTGATATTGCAGCCCTAGAAATCAGTATTTAGCTTTAACTGTTTAAATAGATTTTTTTTTTTTTTACTTGCTCAGACCCAGGTCCAGACCCTGACCCGGAGTTCATGGAGCCCATCCCTCCCTCTGTGTCGGTCTCTCCTCATGGACGGTTCGAGCGACTTCAGGAAGATCCCAACTACATCTCCCACTTCACCAGAGGCCCAGGGAACAAGGGCCAGAGGAGGCTGCACTGCTTCCTGCTCAGGTCTGTGGGCCGTCAAAGTCACTGCGTGTGTGGTAAAAGTTGTGATAGTAGTAGGAGTAGTAGTTGTGGTAGTAGTAGTAATGGGAGATGTATTTAGTTTTAGATGGTGTAGCACTATCTAGTAGATCGTCCACCACCTGCAGGTCTCCATGGAGATTATTTTACCTGAAATTGTATCTATCTCCATTTACACAGGACCTGGGACCTTTGTACCGTTCACATTTGATAGGTAAAAACACAGTTCCCGTTCAGAACTTCAAAGGCGTGTGGTGTATACACTGTACTACTGCTTATACTGGAGGTAATGGATTGTGTAAGTGTTGTAATGTCTAGGGTGATTGGACCAAAACGCACAACCTGGGGCAGTTTAACAGTGTTTATTTACAAATGTGAATGTTCAGTTCAAACAAGGAAGAGTCAATCCGAGCAGGGCTAGGTGCAGGGCAGGAGCCAGAGTCCAGGAAACAGGGAGACAGAGACGAGAGGCGAGACAAACGATACCAGGCAGGGTGCAGGGTCCAAGGCGGAGGCAGAGACAACGGAGCAGGAACGAGCAGGATGCGGGAGTCTAGGAAGATCAAAAATATTCCAGTGAGTAGCGAAAAATCAGCAACGAAGCAAACAAAGCAGAGCAAGTGTAGTCACATATGACATGCGGACGATCTGCCGCCGAATGTCTGTTTCCCGGCTGCTTTATCCACGGCAGGTGGTGATGATTAGGTTGACGAGCTGCAGGTGCGCGCGGGAGGAGGCGGGAACTCCGAGGGAGTCAGGAGGAGAACAGGGGACACACAGTGGAGACAGGAACAGGACACAGGAACGGGTGGCTCATGACAGTAAGCTGCTAGTTTCATGTTGGTTTCTCTGTTCACATAAGGGCAATTTGTCAATTAAAAGAATAAAGGAACATGTTTGCTTCATCAGGTGGTTATTTGTGTATTGTTGCCAAACTGTATAAGCTGTCCTGTAGGGGGATCATAAAAATCTATGGTAAAATGCTCAGTTTAGCACAATTAATACTTAACAGAAGTGACAGATGTGAAAAGTAATATCAAAGTTTAGCAGGGTGGTGAAAATACACAGTCACTCAATTAATCATCTTCATTTTGTTTTATAGGTATTTCATAGCGGGCGTGGGTCTGTTTGTCCTGGGCCTTCTAATTGGCTGGTTCCTCCACTCTCCCTCGTCAGTCAAACCCAAAGCTCTCCCTCCAGAGAGCCTGGACCTGCTGGAGGAGCTGCTCACCAGGATCACAGCAGATAAGATAGAGGCTCTGCAAAGGTTTGTTTCTATCAACCACCCATTTTTATTTTTAATTTTTTGTTATTTTATTTTATTTTATTTTTTATTTGATTTTTTTATTTGATTTGATATGATTTTATTTTGATTTGATAATTTAATTTAATTTTTTTGATTTGATTTTTGATTTGATTTTTTTATTTGATTTATTTATTTATTTATTTTTTGTTTAATTTAATTTAATTTTAATTTATTTAATTTTATTTTATTATTATTATTATTATTATTATTATTATTATTATTATTATTATTATTATTATTATTATTATTATTATTATATAATGTATAAAAGCACTTCAATCAAGGGTAAGATGCCACAATGGGACAACAGTGGCAAAATCTGTCATGGTGTGTTTAGGCACTTTACCCACTTTCCCTAGTATGAATATGGTGCATGAGTGAGACATTGGAGGTTGGAGAAGGGCCGATGGTGCAGATTGGCAGCCTCCCTTGTGTCAGTCTACCACAGACCAGCTGGGGCTACAATAACACTACCATGAAGAATACACAAAATGATACAGTGACTTAGCATCTGGAAAAATGCTACATCAGACCTATGCGTTATGATAAACTCAGATGTTCAGCTCTGTACAATGCAATTTGTTTTGTTCCAGTGATTTATTTATTTTCTTTTATTTTGAAAATCCCAATCAAACAGTGTTGTCTCAAAATGTGTGTCCTTTGGCATGGACTACAGAGCGGCATAGACAGACGGAGATAAGCCCTGTCCACCTGCTGCACAATGTTATCAGCAAACACAAAAGCATAGATACAAAAGAGCGGACAAACAGGCCTCAGACAGTGCCATGTGTCTCTCACTGATAACTGGATTTAACACTCTGACTCCCGCTGTAGCTCCTCCAACTCTACCCCTGCACCTCAAGTTTATTCAAAATCTAAGTCTAAAGATTTCAAAGCTTTTTATGCAGGTTTGATGTAATACAGGGATAGGGCGAACATGAAAATATCAGGTCATTTCTTTGGGACAGTAATTTGGTATATATCCGATGTTGGCGACAGTGTGTCTTCTGGTTAAGGTTCAGGTGTTGCTCAAACACTCACGCACTTTCCATGCTTTTTAGGATACTTTACATTGACATTGACATTTATTTCCTGGACCATAATGACAACCATAATGACTGGTGAATGAATGGCTGGCTGCTTGATTCAATAGATAGTTATGATTTTAAAAAAAGAAAATGTGAGCACTTTTCTTTAAAGAGAGGTAATTTGGTTTCTTACACAAAGTTTAACCGATTTCCAATTTCTGTTTTGTTAGTGCAAATACTTCTGAGCTTAGACACTGTATGTAGTCACTGTAATTGTGAAGAAAGCAATTACAGACCAGGTAGAGAGTTGAAAGAAGTTTTTTTTTATCAGAAGATTGAAGGTACAGACTGGAGGCACATGTGTTACATTACAAAAGAGCGTCTCCTATACGTATATACATTTAGAAAGGCGCTATCTATAGAAGACTAATTTGACATAATGGAGATACATTTAACTCTTTACAGGAATACAGAATATGTCACAGAAAAGATTGCTTGCAGTCACTGAAAAGATGGATTACAAGAGCCTCTTGTCACAGGTATATAAAGAACTGGAGCTTGTAACTGAAGTAGCTGACATCTTAAAATAAGTATGTGCAGCATTCTTACTGAGAAACAAGTTGTACAAAGTGAAAAAGAAACAGAAAATATTTACTGACAAATCACTTACGATTTACCTTTAAATACATAAATAAATGGTGCATAGAAATATTTTATTAGTGAATACATGTCATCCTGTCATGAATATATATATATATATATATTTTATTATTATTTTATTAATTTATTTTTTTTTTAGCTTTTTTTACTTATTGCCCATGGGATCACATTTTTAAGTGAATTTGGATCTGATGGAGTGGTCTGATTCAGCAGTTGCTATTGTGATTCTCGGGTATGTAAGTGTAAAAGAACACACTCATGAACACTAGGATGTTGTTTTTTTGTTTAATAAAATAACCATGCAATATATTCACCTTCAGGGCCTACTTTAAAGTCATGCAGAGTTTTCCATTAAACTCTCACACACTTCCTTCTCTAATCCCCAAAGGTCTCACTACGTCAGGTATTGGCTCTGATTTTCTTTGGTCAGCCTCATTCTCCTTAAGACACAAAACTTGAGAGATTGTAGCTATGTGTTTCCGAAGTCTTGTTGAGGTATGAACTTCAGAATGATCTGCCCGACAATCATTAGAAAACTTGTGTAGGCTTGTGTAGGCTCTGTAAGAGGATGCAGCCTCTGGTTTATCAAGCATATCAATGTTTTCTTTTACAACATTTTAACTCAAGTCTCTGTAGTACCATAGAAAATACCATACATGGGACTAATAATGAGCTGTTTTCCCCTAATTTCACACTTTAAGTTCTTGCTCCAAGAGATACATTTTTATTTTTAAATTATTTTTATTCAAGTTTTACTTCAAAACAAAATATATAATGAAAACAATATATAAAGTAAATGCATAAAAAAACAACAGATACTCCAGAAACACATCCCATATCAAGTGAAAAGTATCCACTTTCCCTCAAAGTTCAAATTTATTATTATTATTTTTTTTTTTTTTAACATTATTTTAACTTGAATTTAAGCCATGTAAAATAATGTTACCTCATCAAAAACAGACCTGGTGTTGTGTTTTGTTTCATTCACACATGTTTGAGTGAACCTGCATTATAAGTCTGTCTAGAAGCTCAAAATGTTCTGTTCCACCTTGTGACATCATGAAACTACCTTTGTAAAGTGTTTTCTGTTTGAGAGAGGAACAGCTTAAATATGCTGGGTCTGTGTGAATGAAACAAAACACAACTCCAGGTGTGTTTTTTTTTTCTTTTGTTTTGTTTAATTTTTTTGACAAGTAAAGATTATACATACTTGACCTTTAAAAAGAGTAAGATTATAACATAGATCAGAAAGTAGCGTAATGTCTGCCCTTTAAATACTGTTAATTGTATCGAACTCCATTCTCAAAACCTCCCTTTCCCATCTTCTACTGAAAAGAATAACCTGAGCCAGGGTTACATTTGCAAGGTCTGCATAATTTTTGGTTGAGGGGCACATTCTTCACATCCTTTTTTGAAAGAAATCAAGCATTTTCAATGTGGGTATTCAGCCACTTAACATGGTAAAAGCTTGGGGCATTCCATTCCTTGTTTTTCTTTCATAGCGGTGGTTTCTCTGTTTGTGATCAGTCCCAGTTTTTCATGGTCTTAAAAAATCATGCCTACTGTACAAGGATCTGCTCATTTTTCACACTCTGCAAGCTCACGCAGTAGATCTAGGCTATTACCTGAGAGATAAGATGTGTTTGAATGTGTTTCTCTGCATCCTACCCGGTCAATTATTTTACACCAGCGATCATATTGTTGAAGTTAAAAGGATAAAGAAAGAGTGTTCTTTCTTGTCACAACAAACCGTCGCCCTATTTCTTAAAGTCTGTGTCTAATATAATCATGTCTGTTCTTCCGTGACCCACTCAGATCAGAAAAATGCTGGCCAAACTGCAAAAGAAGTTCATCATTTTGAATCACTTGGGTGGCATCATCATATGTCATACAGAGGAGCATATTCTTCAGTCTTTTCCTGACTTCACGGACCACAGCTGTGTTTAATGCACATCTCCATCTAACTCACTGTCTCCCAACGCTTGATTCACTATCTCTCATTGCTTTGTTTTTTTGTGCTGGGCATATTTTCATATCCCACGTCTTTAAAGAGGCAGTATTAAGCAAAATCGTCTATTTGGAGCTTTCTACTATGTTATATGTCATCCGTACATGTTTGAGTAATTGAGTGATCTCTCCTGGGCCCTATGGTTAGCTGTACGATTCTGTCCACGACCACGAAGTCACCCATGCTCCAGCACAGCATTTTTTTGTAGTAGAGCAGGATGCAGAACAATACACTACAACTCCACAAACCTGATGCGATGTGCAGTAGTTTCATTCGCAGGAAGTTGGCTGATTGTGTTGTGATAGCGCTCTGCAGGGGGAGTGACTTAGCACAGGGAGAAAAAAGGAGGGGGGGACTCAAAAATAAAACTGAAACTAATAACAAAAATAATAATATGTTGTTTTTGGCAAATGTAGCATTTCAAAACAAAGGGTAACGTGGTGATCTAAATGTTTTGTGTTAGCAATTAATACCCCCTCAGTAAAAACAGTGAATGCAATCTTTTCCATGCATTGAATCACTTGGGTTTGTAGCAGGCCTTGAAGACTAACAATTAGTACATACTGACTTGTCCAGCATCATACCATCCATTTAATTACCAAATGAACACGCGTGCATTTGGAATCACGTTCGGTGCAGTATAGGAGCTCTCCATGGTGCTGATCTGGAATTTTTTTTGTATAAGTCAATCAATTTAAATATTAAACATGGTTTTATTTGTCAAAAAAAACCCAAAAACTTAAGTGCTAGAGCTGTAAAGTGAATAGCATAAGTTATATGTTACACTCTATCATTCAAAAATGTTTAGCAATTACACTCTTTCATGCAAAATTGTATAATAATGCTTAGGCAGACTTGTTCTATGGCAGGTCATAAAGGGTTAAGTACACTTTTGTATTAATCAAAATTAATGATTCAATTTTCACAGTTAGTAAGAAGCAGAATTGCTACTTAAGTAAGGAGATCTACATCTAATTGTGTGTCTTACGGGTTAATTTTTGTCACCCCTACTTCTGTTTTTCCAGTACTGTCTTGTTTGATGAATCCTTGTTTAGTAAGTCTGCTCCCTCTAAGCCCCATAGAACACAATTTGAATGTCCCAGATTCAGAGTTGTGTAGTACTTTTTTTTTTTTTAATAACAGTACTCTTACTTCAGTAAAAGTTTAGGTTACTCTTCCCACTGTGAGTCTACAGATGTGTCCCGGCAATTACTCTTTAAGTTACTCTTACCTGAGTAGTAGTTTTCTCAAAAAGTACAAAGGCCTCCTGTGCTGTTTTTTAAGTCTGAGCATTTCTGCCCTCAAAACATGTTCATTATAGCTACATATAACTGCTTCTATTAGCATACTGGAAAAAAAAAGTTGCTCTCCCTAGTTGTTGTTTAATTTTCAAACGTTAATTCCCTCTGCTGCAAATATATGGTGTCTAACCACAGTTCCCAGTATTGGAGAAACAAGCTGCCTAATGTCATTATTTGAAGTTTTCAAACATGAAATGCCAAAGTGAATGTACTGCTTTAAGGTCATTATGATAGCATTGGAAGTGCAAGCATCCGAACAAAAGTATATAGATTATAGCTTGATATTGTTTTTGAGTGTGCTTTGTAAGTAAACTGCCCTACCAGTCTATAGTTTTGGAAGTAGACGACTAACAGTGTTCCAACAGGGTTTCAATAGTCAATGATGAAACAATGAGTAATGTGACTAAATATAGCAAAGTTAAAAAGAGGTGGTTATATTATAAATGAATTGTTGTGGAATATCTAATGGTAAAAACCTTAAAAATATATTAAATCAATAGAGAAATTGTCTTGAATCAAAAAGTCAAATTTATTGAATCAATTGTGCACAATCGTCAAAGAGCTGTTGTCCCTAATAGTGTTGTCTCGCCCTCAGCCTCTAAATGAACAAACACACAGTAAATTTATACCATCAGAATAATCGCATCAGTCTTAATTTAGTCCAAGTGATTCCAAGCTGCTGGACACATCGTCTTGTACGCTAACAACAACAGATATAGGTCAAAGAGATAGATAATATTACATGTCAGTACATGTAAGGATTTAGGAATTAGGTCAAACAGATAGATGACAATACATATGAATACAAATAAAGATTTAGGGCAAAGAATGCCATAACAATATGTGTGTGTGTGTGTGTGTGTGTGTGTGTTTGTGTGTATACATTATATGTATATAATGTATATAACATTATCATCTCTATTGTTTTATTTTGTCCCGAGCGTTAGCGTTGAGTAGCATCTGATAAAGCTTTATTTTGGTTTTCTGTCTGAAGTGTAGTCAAATTTGCTTTAAAAACATATCGTGTTTGAGAAAAACAAAAAAATCATCCCATCTTTTGTGTTGCTACTCACACAGTTCCCCTCTGTTTCCTGGCATCTGTTCAGAGCCACTTCCTTCTCTCTTGTCACTTGCAAAAACACTCAAATGAATCTACTCTCTTTTTTTGTCAATTTCCTCTTCAAAACACAGTGAACACAGCACTGTAACCGTGGAGTCGCTGGCTTATGCCCAAAATCCCTAAAAGATGGTTCCCTGCTGTTGCTGATCATGCTAGCTTAGCCTGGTTGCTAATTATGCCACTGTATCTCTCTTATACAGTAACATAAGGAGCTGTGTTTGAAAACCCGATCTTAGACATGAGAAAATGCCGCGTGCCTTTGGAGAGGTCCTTTGGGTTGAAGCTAAAGATGGTTTAAGCTGCGGTGGTAATTGCCGTGCAGGATTTTGGATAGAGTTGTGAGGAGGGAGATGGCTATCGGGATCAGATATGGGCCCGTGCTGAGGTGGGACAAGTTTGCTTTGTGGCCTGTGGCGCGACAAAAAGGAAATCCCCCTTAACCTAGCTGACCTGCACTTTAGATCAACACACAGGTAAAGGGCTTAGAAAGAAATGGGTTGTTTTAGGGCAGTTGTGTTTGAGAGAATGTTTGCAAAAATAGGTTTGTCATGGAGCAATTTTTAAACTATTTTTAAACATTTTTTAAATGTCAAGTATGTAAGATCCGTCCTTACTGGTTTCAAAGGGGACCTGGGTTGCCTTACCCTGCACACTGAAGACAGGACATTGAAGAGACATCTGCTCATTTTCAGTTAATATGGGTGGGCCATGCCTCATTTGAAAGCTAAGATAAATAACCAACACTATTGTACTATTATATTACTATATTATATTCATCTGTTTAAAATCCCTTACCTACCTTTAGGGTACCAAGTTCTGTCATTGTGTCCTTAGGCAAAACACTTCCCCCACATTACCTAGTATGAAAGTGGTGTGTGCGTGCATGATTGGTGGTGGTCTGAGGAGCCGATGGTGCAAACTGGCATCCTCGCTTCAGTCAGTCTGCCCCAGGGCAGCTGTGGCTACATAGTTGTTTACCATCACCAAGTGTGGAGTGAATGAATAATGACATAATGTAGTGCTTTGAGAGGCTCTGGCAAACCTGTAAAGAACATTATTTAAGGCATTATTATTATTATTATTATTATTATTATTATTATTATTATTATTATTATTATTATTATTATTATTTATAGAAGACATAAAATGCTTGTTTTCCGGGTACTTGTTGCATTGTTGTATTGTTGTTGTATTTACTGTAATTTTGTACACAGGGCATTTTTAATATGTTACCTTTATGTTGTTCATGTTTTGTCAATGCATCCTTTTCAGTCTGGATTCATTTTAGTGATTTTTTTTTTTTTTTTTTTTTCAAGATGCTAATTTATTTATTCATTAAAGAATAAGTTCACAAAACAAGAACATTGCCAACACATAATGACATCAAAATATACTGCCTGGTCAAAAAAAAAGTCACCACCAAAAAAAACCTAATATTTTGTCAGACCTCCTTTAGATTCTCAATGGGGTTAAGGTCTGGACTCTGTGGGGCCCAATCCATGTGTGAAAATGATGCTCCCTGAACCACTCTTTCACAATTTGAGCCCGATGAATCCTGCTACTCTCATCTTGGAATATGCCCGTGCCATCAGGGAAGAAAAAATCCACTGATGACCTCATTCTTTGAGCACAGACTGTTGCTGAACCTAGACCTGACCAACTGGAGGAGGCTCGGACCTATTTGCTTCGTTAAATCCAGGTGGCAACTTTTTTTTTTGGCCAGGCAGTTTATAATTTGCCGATCTTCCATGCATTTCGGGACACGTTTCAAGAGGTCTAAGCTACACGGTTTAGTAAGACCCCATATCTTATTACATACGAACACACGACTAATTAATTGAAGCATTTTGGTTATTTCGACCGTTCAAATATGCCCGTGTTTATTAGGTATTGTCTGTAATCGTTTATTAGCCACATCAGTGCCTCTTTTATGGAGTCATGAGTAGAGCGGTGGCCTGGTGCCAAGCCGGTGCCAGGATGTGAAGGCCACAGTCCCCAGGTGCTGGAGGGTTTGAGTGGTGTAGCGCTGCAGGGAGAGTGGTGCTTACACAGTCAACAACATGAGCTGCTCTATCAGGGGACCGGCCACTATAGCCCAGGCTGAAGTTAGAGCGAGAGAGAGAAGGGTTTGTGGACTAGGAACTAAACAGCAGAAATGGGAATTGATTGGACTTTTTCATTTTTAGCTGCAACACTACAACAACAGCCTAGGACAAAAATGAATCCCTCCAACGCCAACTAGCTTATGTTTCAGTGTTTTCATCCACTACATAACAAAAAAGTGCTTTTCAACAAACTCAAAAAGCGCAGAAAATATCAAATAAAAGACGTATATAGATGTAAGCAATAAGTAAAATTATTATTGCTTTGGTTTGTTCAAATAAGCCATGTATGTTCAATATATTAAGGTGTCACGATTTGGAACGGTATCTTGTCTCCCCAATTTCCGATGATCGTGGTTGACAGGCATTTCTCCGATTATCCAATCAGAGAAATGCAAGGTCAGTTGGTGTCAAAGAAATCAACGCAGAGGATTGAGAAACAGCACAGATTTCTGCAGAATTAACAAGCAAAGCACTAAACTCTTATGTATCCAAGGTAAAAAGAAGATATATATTTTCTTTTGAGTGATATAAGATTTTTTTTTGAGAGCGGTTCTCCACATTTGAGAGATGCATGCTACAAGTAAGTGGCTGTTGCTTGTTACCATGGAGATGTTACATTCCAGAGGTCCGTGTGGAACTTGGAGATCTTGTATTTATTCAGTTTTATGTTTTGAGCAACATGACATTAATGTGAGGCAGCTCTTGTACGGGACTAGTTTGGAGATCTTGTCACCACATTGCAAAATGAGTGTATTATGATCATTATATTGATTTGCAAGCAAAGCAGTAAACTCATATGTACGTGAGGTAAAAGAAGTTATATATATTTCCTACTTTACTTCTGAATGATACAAGATTTTCTGATAGATTGATAGACAAATTAGCAGCTGTGGTTCGACTGTCCCAAATCAGAATGGAGGTTTTTCACGCTCTACAGTTCGGTTCCAGATCCTTCAAACAGAAAATAGAAGAGAATGGCTGGTTAGGCAATTGCCATAGTCCTATACATCAATAACCAGCCAAATTTGGTGTGATTGTTTCAGTTGTGATTACAATTTAGAGACTCATTACACAGTGTTAATGGCTTGGCACGTCCAGAATGATATCTCTCTGTGTTTTTTGCGCAGGTGGAAATCAGTCTGGACATCACTACCTCCGTCGCACCTTGAGCCAGATCCAAAATGTGTGTTATCAGATTAATTTATTTCAGTGACGTATGTGAAAAGAAGGAGCTCCATTATTTTGAAGAAAAGTTTAGTGCTTTGTTCACTGACTCCACAGAAATCGGCAATGTTTCTCAGGTCGATGTGATATTTTTCCCATTTATTCCCCCCTCGTAAGCAGCCTTATTTGTTTTGATACAGTCAACCCATGCATGCATGTCCCTGATTGGCTAATCCACCTGTCAATCATACCCATCTGAACTCGGAGAGATTCAATGATGACCCGACTCACATGTCCGTATGTATTGGAGACAGTGACGTGTGATCAGGTGAGGCACAGGCCGTTTGTGCCTCACATGGACTGACTGTGCTGTGCGCTAAGCTGCTGCTTGAAGCCGTGAAAAGGCGCCGGGTGAGGCACGCAGTTACCCTGCCTCATGTTAGGGGGGCGCTCATCAGCCCAGGGATTCTTGTAACTCCCGCAGAATAGGGGCCACAAACTACAATTTAGAGTTAGCAAGTCAACTTTAGCAATTCACTTGGAGGAAGATTTCATATTAAAGCTCAAGCAGTTTTCTAAACTGGACTTTCGGTCGAAGCAGGAGGTTAGAATTAAAGGGCCGAGACCAACGCTAAAAGAGCTAAATGGTTTGCTCCAGACTACGGGACGAAACACTAGCTCTTTTCAAACAGAGACGTACAAAATGGTAAGAAATTTAATGACTTCAATCCACTGAAAATTGGGGAACCAGAATAAGGATAAAAACTATACAAAACCAGCTTTTTATTCATACTATTAGAGCTTCTTTTTTATTCTGGCCCCAAGTCACAGGGAGAGAAACTGACCCGGGGCCAAATGTACTGACAGCTGGTTTATATGTTTGTAAATCTGATTGTGACGATATCAGTGCCTCACCAGCCACGAACCTCACCGCACGTCACTGATTGGAGAAGTGTGTATTCTGGATCCTAGGCGACAATGGTAATGCGTTTTAATACACAAAAGCTTGAAAAGGCTAAAACTAATACAAAAAACACCAAATCTAACCTGAATTCTAATATTAGGCTTGTTTCTTTATTATGTCCATTAAGTAAGTCATTGGTGTAGGCTTATTATTTTCCGCGTTCTTTAGTTTGTGATTGATACTTTGTCCTTTTTGGCATGTATTCACCATGGGACATCCATAACTGCTCATTAGAAAATAAGCACGCTAATTACAGTGGGTTGATGAAGCAGCATGGAGCAATTCTGATTGAAATTGGCCTGTAATCACGACAAATAAAAAGGCTTAATGGACTGTGTAAATTAGACAAATATGAAGCACTCAAAAATAGTCTTGCTATTATTATGCTATTATTTGATTTTCAATCGTTAACCTTTTAGTGGCCATACAATATTTCCTCCCTCTAATTCAGCCCAATTATAGGGGGGAAAAGTCAACTGAAATGTGCACTATGTAACTTTTCTGGATGTACTTGTCACCATGGAGATGTTACACTCCAGAGTTTGGTGTGGAACTTGCAGATCTTGTATTTATTCAATTTTATGCTTTGAATAACCTTAAAACATGCATCCCTAGTGGTGCCACCTACTTATTTCCATGGAGATAGATACGTTTTTTTTGTTGTTGTTTTTTTTTAATACTGTGGAACATTTCAGGCAAAGCAATAACATCGTAATAGGAACAAGCAGGTGATTGAACTGTAAATGTTTTTATGTCTCCATGAGTTCTGAGGCAGCTCTTGTATGGGACAAGTTCGGAGATCTTGAGTGCATTATGATCATAAGATTGACTCAATCAAGTTTAAAGTCCTTTTATTAATCTTGTAATCATTTTTTTAAACATTTATTTTCTTTATAAATGTATTAAAATGCGACAAATTCCAAAACATCACTATCACATTGGATTCTGCAAGGAAGTTGTTTTGGGCCTCATCTTTATAGTATGTTTTTACTTCTCCATTGGGGTGTTATTGATTAGCTTGGAAAATTCACAGTATGGCATTAAACTTGTCTGTCTTGCTTTTATTCAATTACAGGTGCAATTATAGTTCAAAAATACCTTGAAAAACACATACCAGGAAAAGCAACAACATCTGCATGGAGACCAGCAATTGGCGGACCAACCAGAAAAGTTACATTTAAAAAGGATGTACCTGAGTTTAAGTTTTTAATCATTCAATTCAATCCAATTTCATTTAATTTTGTAAACCCCAAAATCACAACAGGATTTGCCTCTTAGGGCTGAACATCAGAATTGATTTAACCAACAGAAAGTTACAAAATCAACAATGAAAGAGAAACAGTGAAGTAAATTAATCAAGAGAAAACAAGCAAATATGTCCCAGAACATCCCCTCTCCTTAGACCCTCTTTCTCGGCAATGAAAAACCCAGTGCAAAAAAGAGAAACCTTGAGGAGAACCACAGTCAAGGAGCGAGCCGCTCTTTTGGATGGGAATTGCAGACGTTTCCAGGCTTAATGCACATCCATTTGCAGATAGAGTTCAAGAGCCCACTCCAGACTAAGGGACAGTGGGAGGTTTATCCACAGTAGGGTGGGGGTCCTCCTAGCCAGGTATTGGGTCATCCACCCAGGTGAGGGAAGGGAGAATCCACTTCCATGGAACAGGATCAGGGTATAGGAGGGGCATCTAGGGTCCAGTCATCGCCGTATGACCAGCGGCCACGCATCTGAAACAGTTGTATTTACCCTATAGCGTCGGATGCTGTCACCGCTGATAGATTCACGGTTTCGGACTTTCCTTTACCATAACTCCACAATTTTGCTTCATCTAAATTTAAACAGCGGCTCAAAGCAGAGGCATGGGGCTCTTTAAGGACTGAGCACATTATAGACCATTACAGCCTGCCTAGACTTTTTTTCCCTCCCTTTTTAGCCATAAAATCATGTTAAAGGAAGTATCAGCATGTACTTTTGCTTTTTAAAATTTTTTTTTTTAACACAACTTCCCCTATTTTACATATCCATCTTTATTTTTCCTTTGATGCATTATTAAATAACTGACTGGGAGAATCCCAGCAGCACCTGTGCTATGATTGGTCATCTTCAAGGGACGCCGTAAGCACATTACCGTAATGACAGTAACATATTTAAAGAGCCCCGTACCTCTGCTTTGAGATGCCGTTTGAATTTACATGAGAGCATCCGTCACTATAGGGTTAAATATGGTAAAAGCTGCTAAAAAAGACAATTAGGCTATAAAATATAGTCTATTCATATAGTCTAGCATTTTCTTGAGTTATAAATTTGTCCGAGCAGGAACATTCTTATGGAACCAACTGCCTGACACTCGCAGACACTTGATTTTCTGTCATGGTGCAATATCACAGAGGCAGAAAAGACTAAGTGGGCGGGGCTAAAAGTTAAAACTAAAACCTGCTCCAGATGCATGGTTTGAACTCTGGTATATGCTCTTTAATGAGTTTCTGAGAATACCATGATCATCTTTGCATTCGTGCTAGCTCGTCGGTGCAGTATACGTTTTAATGCGTGTGGGCTGCGTGTGAATAAATGTCAGGGAGGAGTTGAATCAGCCATGCTCCTCTGCCCATGCTAATAAAAGCCGTATCCTCACATTCATTTCCCCCAAGTTTACTGCTCTGGCCCGGTCACTCAAGTTAGCAACTGGCAGTAAAGACTTTATTAAAGCAGGGAGGGTGCTGAGTTTTAGGTCCACATAAAATCGTGTATGTTCAAGCCGTAAAAGTAATAAAGATTTACTAAGTTCAGGGAGAACAGCGAGCACACATGGAAGGGTTTATTTAAATTGTGTCCATCGTATACTATCCATGAAGTTAGGAGGAGAAGCAGTTTTAAGCCAAGTTGAACTTCTGGTGAAGTCTGTTGCTTTATCTGGGAAATATCTCTTTAATTACTTTGAAATTGCCGGTACAGTTTTGTTCTCGCGGCTTTGATTGTTGCTAATGCTAAAGAGGGGGTATTACACTTCTATGGGGTATTAAACGCTAACACATAAAAGTTTAGATGAACATGTTACCTTTAATTGTGCTGAAAATGCTATATTCGCCTAAAACGACTTATTAAAATATCGAATTAGCTCTTATTTTTGCCCCCTCTGTTTGCTCTCCACGCTAACTCACTCCCCCTTCAGAGCTCTATCCCATGACAATCAGTGCATCCTGCTAATTAAACTGGCGTACATCATGTCAGATTTGTGAAGTTGTAGTTTAAATAGTGCCGGGGGGAGATTACTGAAACATGCACAGAAGACAAACCTCCTCAGGCATGTTTTTGATGAAGGAACAATGTAGTTTTTTATAAATCCCAATAGTTTTTTCCACCTATATGAAATTTGCATTTTGTCCATACATGCTCTTTCAAGTAGAGTTTGACACAGTCTTTTATAAATGAGGCCCCTGGGTTTCTCTTCTTTCCTCTCTCTCCTGCACTCTCTTCTATCCTTTCTTCATTCATGTCTTCACCTCTTTTACCTTCCCTAGCTCTCATACTCTCTCCTGGTTTGTCTTCTTTTCTCTTTCCTGCACTTTCTCACTCCTTTCTTTCTCTCTCTCACCTTCCTTTCCTCTCTCCCTTCTCTTTCCTACCCTGTCTCTTGTTCTCCCTTCTTCACTCTCTCTCTCTCCCCTTTCTTTACCTCTCTCACCTTCTTTCTCACCCTCTATTCTTTCCTCTCTCCCTCTCTCTCCCTTCGCTTTCCTGCCCTGTCTCTTCTTCTTCAGCTTCTCTCTCTTCTTTCTTTACCTCTCACCTTCCTTCTCACCCACCCTTCTTTCTCTCTTTCCCCTTTCCCTGTCACTCCCTCCTCTTTCCTGCCCTTTCTCTTGCTCTCCCTTCTTCACCCTCTCTTTCCTTTCTTCACCTTTCTCACCTTCCTTCTCACCCTCTTCTTTCTCTCTTTTCTCTTGCCCTCTCTCTCTCCATTCTCTTTCCTGTCCTGTCTCTTGCTCGCCCTTCTTCTCTGTCTCATTTCTTTATCTCTCATCTTCCTTCTCACCCTCTTCTTTCTCTCTTTCCTCTCTCCTTCTCTTTCCAGTCTTGTCTCTTGCACTCTCTCTTTATCTTTTCTATACCTCTCTCACCTTCCTTCTCACCCTCTCTTCTTTCTCTCTTTTCTCTCTCCTTGTCTGTCTCTCTTTTCTCTTTCCCACTCTCTCTTGCTCTCCCTTCTTCACTCCCCCTCTCCCTTCTTTACTTCTCATCCTATCTTCTTTCTCTCTTTCCTCTGTTTTCACCCTCCCGTCTTCACTCTCTTCTCTCTCTGTTCCTGCTCCATCTTTACGTTCCTGTCTTCTTTCTCCTGCTCTGTCTCTTTCCCTCTCTTTCCGTCTCTCCTCTCTTCTTCACTCTCTTCCCTCCCTCTCTTGTATTTGTTGTTGAGTTTGCCGTAGCCGTTTGCCAGAGGTTTAGTTTAAGGTCAGATGCCAGAGCTGATCATGCCTCGCTCAGTCTGAGAGCTGCAGCACTGACAGGTGTCACTTCTCATTTATTATCATAATGTCACGGCCGCGCAACATCAATCCTCCAGCAAAGGCCTCGAGTTCACGCGCACGGGAAGAATCGAACAGCGTGCAAAAAAAAAAAAAAGGTCCAAAATTGGCTTGTCCATAGAGTCGTAAACCCTGGGTAAAAATATAAAGCCCAAACAAAATTAGAAGTAAACACCCAATCCATTCATAATAATTATGAATCTCATTATCTAAAACAGTTTTGCTTTTTTTTTTTTGCAGTTTGGTGTCTACAAATGCTTTTATACCAGGGGTGGGCAAACTTTTGACACACGGGCCACAATAGGTTCTAACATTCAACACAGAGGCTATATGTGTGTGTGTGTGTGTGTGTGTGTGCATACATATTACATTCAAGATTTGGCCTGTAACATGTGTTTTCCAAATGCATTAATTACATGAATAATTCATTTATCACATTACAGTGAAATAAACACAGCAGAAAAACTTTGAGTAAGATTTTACCCTTAGCTATTTTAATATAATTTGGTCACGTCTGGCGGGCCGGATTAATAACCCCAAAGGGCCGTGTGTGGCTCCCGGGCCGTAGTTTGTCCATGTGTTTTTTAAACACAAAGCCACACAGCTTTCTCCACACATTATACTGTTTTGTTACTGTTGTGAATACTACTGCTACTCCTACTACTACTACTACAAAAAATAAATAAAAAAATAAATAAATAATAATAATAATAACAATAATAATAATAATAATAATAACAATAACAATAATAATAATAATAATAATAATAATAATAATAATAATAATAATAATAATAACAATAATAATAATAATAACTTTATTTATATAGAACTTTCTTAGCAGAGTTAAAACGTGCTTAACATAAAAAAAAAAAGCAGGTAGAAGGCACAGATTAAAAGTGCAATACAGAATAAAAATAACCATATCATTCTATACAAGTGCGTTTTTACCTTAAATTTGAAAGTTCCTAGAGAGTCAGCCTTTCTTATTAGTTCTTTCTATAGGAGTATGGGACTGTATATCTTTGGGGCTCTGATAGAGAAGGCACAGTCCCCTCTAGTGTGGAGTCATGAGGGGGTACAATGAGAAGGGTCTGGTCTGAAGAACGAGCTGAGTGACCAGGACCATGCAGACAGAGAAGGACAGTAATGTAATAAACCATTAAGCCTTTTATAACTTATTAATACAATTTTAAAATCGATTCAAAAGCTGATGGGGAGCCAGTGTAGTGAGGCTAATATCGGTGTAATGTCCCTGTGTGTGTTTTTATTAGTCAACAGTCTTGGATATGTTTCAGAGATTTTTCACTAATACCATATAATGCACTTTAATAATCTAGTCTTGAGGTGACACGAACATTTTTTTCTAAGTTAGAGTGAAAGAAAACATTACATTTTTGCAGCATTTTTGATTTGCAAGAAAACAAGTTTGAACTGTTTTTTTTTGTAATTTGAGTGTCATAAGTGAAGTCATAAGTGTGGGCAGTTTGTTTTACAAGGGACGATTAATTCCCAAGACGTTTTTCAAAATAGCTCCTCATATTTGTTGGGCAAAATAACAAGATGTCTGGCTTAAAATTGTGAGAAAACTTTTTTGACATACAGTTATTTATATAATTGAGACAGCTGAAAACACATATGTGATAAAGCATTTGGATCATTATTAGACTGACATAAGTATAGTTGCTTGTTAATAACCCTGCATCTGATCTTTTTAGTTTTCAAGAGATACAACAAGATGATGCTTTTTCCACTTCTGTCTGACAGGATACAACATTGTGGTCGGACATAATAAAACCCATAAGATCTAAAGAAATTGAATATAATGATATTAGCTCAAAAGTACGCCCTCTAGAGTGGGTTGGAGAATTCACATATTGAGTTAAATTAAACGATTCAACAATATTAACAAAGTCAGAAGCTAAAGTGGATGATGTAGGGAACAACTGACAACTAACAACTGTGTCATATTTTGATGCTATTTTTGAGAGAAGCTCTGAAAATTCATGTATAAAATGTGGGTTTTGTTTGGGGAAGTCTGTAGACAAGTATGCAGACTCTTGGCAGCATCGACGAAACATTAAATATTCAAAAGATGAAAATGACTGACTGGCTAGAGTAGTGCACTTTAGGTGTTCTTTCTATATAACCAAATGTCCGCCATCGCGACCAGGCAAATGAGGCTGACTGATACATGAATAATTTGGAGGACATGCTGCTTTCACTGGTGCATGATAGCTGGGTCCTAGCCAAGTTACAGTGATAAGCAGGTCACTGTTATTAGACGTTGTTAAGTCCTGACATAAAAAGGATTTATTTCCTAGGGATCTTACATAGGTCAGCGCTATACAGGGTGGCCCAAAAGTCACTGACACTTTTAAATCTTCAATAGCTCCTATAATTCTTAAGTTGTACTCACCAAATTGTAGCAGTAGGTAAACTGATCCTTCCCAGGTTTTTGACTTACATTTGAACTTATCACTACTTAAACTAGGGGAAGTAAAAAAAATTAACTTATTTTAAAAAAAATATATATGTTTTTTAAGTGTCCACCATTTTCGTTTTCACTCAAGCCGACACACTTTGCGTAACATTTGAAAGCATTTCCAAGCTTATTTGATCCTCAATATTACGTTTTAAGTATTTTTTTGTCTGCCGTTTATTCACAAACACTTTTCTTTACGGTAGCCCACAGGAAGAAATCAGGACAAGTCACGTCTCAGGAGACATACTGCCCTTCTGTCTTTGAAAACCACTTATTATTCCTTTAATGACATTTACGCTTGGGGCATCTCTGGTATTAAAATGCCGACGGTAACATTGCTGGGTTTCTGAATTTGACCCATGTGACTCAAAGCACCACTGTACAATGAGGGTTTGTTCCTTGGTGCTATATTTGCTCATATTCATCTCGGAAGGGTAGTTCTAAATGCTCTGAACAAATAAAAAAAAAAAAAAATTAGAAACAAAAGAGTTATGAATCCTTTTCAACTGTCAGTGACTTTTGGACCACCCTGTAGTTGACAACTTTTGGGGCCTCTGTTTCAGTACTTATGTTAACCCGGACAAGGATAACTAGTACTAGCCATTAAACTACATGTAGGATGATAGTTATTGTTATCACACAAAATTTGTTGCAGAGGACATGAGTTGCAGGATGAAACTGTTACGCATTTTCTGCTCAAGAGTCAAGAGTGAGGTCAATGTTAATGAGAGAAGACGAGAGCCATACATATTAGGATGCAGGCGATCACGTTTAAACACGTTTGGGTCTTTTAAAGAAGGCAGCAAAATTGTCTACATGTGGAATTTGCTTGGTACCACAGAAGGCTTTTTCATTGTATTTATCTTTATTTATACAGGGAGAGCCCAGTGAGGTACCTGTTAAAATACAGAACAATACAAACAAACATACAAAAAAACAGGTGTACTTGTGGCTATAAATGTTATTACCAGATTATTAAAGTACATTTGTGGCACCAATATAGCTAGTTCTGCATGTTCTTGGAATGTATTCCATTTTTGGAATAATAAAATAACCAAAAGTTGGTTTTTTTTTCTCCATTTGAGTTCTAGTGTGGACAGTTTTTAGACATAGACAATCATGAAATCTTGTATTAAAAGTGCCGGTACCAAAGTTCAACAAGCAAGTGAGATATTCAGGCAGTCTGTCGTCATAGTCCCTTATAAATACATTTCATAAAGTTCTTTTCTGACCGAAAAGCGATGGCCAGCCTACATTTTCATAGAGTGTACAGTGATGGGTTTTTATTTCATCACTTGCATACAAAACAGCATCATCTGCATATAAATGTTTGAGGGTGTCTCTTAAAATGCAACCAATCAAATTAATAAATATAGTAAAAAGTAACGGGCCCAAAATTGAGCCTTGGGGGACTACTTTACGTAAAGTTTAATCATTGGATTTAAACCCATCGGCTACTTCTGCCTGGATTCTGTCTGAAAGATAATGTTGGAGCCAATTACATGTAGCATTGTCAAATCAATTGTTTCAAGCGCAAGGTGTGCGCTAAATACTAACAGTGCCCGATTTTTTTTAATCATGTGTTACTTTTACGGGTTGATGGTACAGTGTGACAAATACAGATAGTGAGATGCTGAATGTTTGATAAATGCTGATACAGTTGGAGAGAGGTCGTAAGAAAGGTCATCCAGGCTTAAGTGCTGTCAGCCCCTCCAACAGACAGCCGCCGATCGCGTCAGCTCACTCGAAATACAACTTCGAGAGGGTAAATGACAAAGGGAAACAATAACAATTATCTCCTTTAAAGTGCTCAACGATGTTTCAACTCACGCATGAAAAATCAGCAGTTAATAAAACAGATCCATTCCATAAAACTTGCAAGTTTATGAGCAGAAAATACGAAAGTTATTTAACCAAATTTCTGCAACCTCAAACCCATTTCTGATGTTCTGACCATAGACACAGTGGAACTACTTTTAGACACAGCTTGCACTTGAGGAACATTTGGTTTCATCAAAAGGTAATTGCAGAGTTTATGATGAAATCTTGGTGCAATATGAAATAAAAGTGCATGATATTAAAAGTTTCTAGATGATGTGGAGGAAGCGCAAAGATGGCCAGAATATCTTGCACACTCTCTAATATCTACCCCTGAATGATGACGGATTGGCTACAGTGAGGATACGGATCATTTTTACTGCAATTGGGAACAAAATTTGGGCAATAATTTAAAAGATAAAATGCGTGCCGCAAATAACTGTCAGTGATAAGATTTGCGTTTTGGATAAAATAAAGTTTAAACAGTTTGTAGCATCAACTTCACCTGGCATATCCAGAATGATATCGCTCTCTGACTGATATCAAACTGGTCCTCACATCGTCTGCGTCTCAAGTCCGGTCAAACATGATCGTGCAACCAGATCAGTTTTTTTTCAGTGATGCAAAGAGCTCATTGGTCACCTATGATTTACAAATAAAATCTAATCTCACCTCAGATTATCAGAGTTTAGTGCTTTGCCCACTGATTCTGCGGAAATCCACAATGTTTTTCAGTCTTCTGTGATATTTTTTTCCTTTATTATTTCCAATACAAATGCATGGCCCCGATTGGCTAATCCACCTGTCAATCACGCCCATTTGAAAACAGGGAGATCCACCTGTGACCAGACTTTGATTTTGTGAAGTATTGAAGAAGTGTGTATTCTGGATTCCAGGCAAGCACCAAGTAGTTGGAGTAATTGTCACTAGTAGTATTTGAGTATTTTTATGAGTATAAGTATTAAGTATACAAGAGGCTGCATCACGTTTTATAAAATTACATAATAAACGCATCTTTTATAGTGTCAAAATCAAACCGCTGTCTAAATATGATGCATTTTTCAATCATGTGTGAACCAGGAAGTAACGCTGAGACTCTTTTAGCATGTCATTGTTAGTATTACTTTGTCTATGCTCTCTGAAAATTGCGAAAAGTGCTTATACATTTATTGCATTGAATAATTAAGATGCCAGGACTGTGTTAGGGAGCTTAAGAATAAGTTCAGACCTCTGCAAATGGTTTAAAATTAAGTAGTTCTGTTTTGAACCTTGATGATACAGCAGGGACAGTATTTTCTTTACGGTATAGTACATTTTGGAACAGCAGTCATGATAATTGTTTTGAGTTAAATAGAATAGAATAAATACCTCTTGTTAATACATTTTACTTCTATTTATGTATGTATGTCCCGAACAGTGTCAGAATGACCCTAGAATGGTGTCAAACATTTATTTAGTTATTTTTTTTGTTTTGTCTCCCTTATTTCAGACATAGAATACAGTACATGTGACAAACAAAGACAAGAAAAGCCCCACTAACAAAAATGTGCAATAAAACATATATAATTGACGTTTGGGTTGGGTGCGTGCGCTGATTTTTGAGCTATTGACTATTGATTTATTGGCTTGATTTTTTTTATTTTTTTGGGGGGGGTCAACTGGACACTACGGAGGCAGCAACTACACAGAAATATGCATCATCTGTGCAGCAGTACGAGAGCTGAAAAGTGCCTCTGTTAACTCTGCGTGTTAAGGAGGAGAGGAAGAAGGGAGGAAGAAAAAGAGGAGGAGGAGGCGAGAGGGTGCTTTAGGCTTGTATTGAGCGTGTGTCGTGAGTCATTAGAAAACTCACGTCCGTTTCCTGTCACTCGTCTAAAGTCACGTGAGCCTGCTCCAGACCACTTTCCTTTCTGTACCAAACACGGAGGAGCTGGCGGGTAGGAAAAGGCACGTGTTTAGCTCTTGGATAAAAATCTAAATTAACAAATGCAATGAACAAATTGTGCTTTTTTTCGGCATTCGATTTGCAATATGTTTAAAAGTAGGAATCTGTTCAAAGTGTACAGAGAAAACCTCTCCATAAAAGCATTACATATTCTTTCTCAAGGTTTCGTAATCTTGGGATTCGTATTTCACATTTTTTAACTTTAAATGTGTATATTTGGAAAATACGCTTTAGTAACTACACCTCTATTTTCAATTACGCTTTTAGATGTTAGAGCTCCACCTGCTGTCAGTAATGTGATTAAACAAATAAAATAAATCTTGTGACATTGCAGAAGCGAAATCGAAACAATGCCACAGCTAATGCGTACCGTACGAAAGAGTGTGTGACCTTGTATTTTGGTGGCGACTTTTTTTTTTTTCGGCCAGGCAGTGTATTGTGGGTACTTTTTCTTCGCAGTAGTGGGGAACTCTTTGGTATTTTTCGATGATAAGATTTGAGATGGAGGGTCAAATGAATCATTTCTATGGTCCCTAATTTATACAAACTAACTACTACTACACTACTATTACTTATTGCAGTTCATGTATTTCAATGGCATGGTTCATGTAGAAAATGTTTAACTGGGGTGGTCCTGCTTTAGGATTATTGTGTTAGTGGTATAAATTAGTTTCAATGTTATCGTTTATCATCTATATTTTCTCCAGCAATATATTGTTATCGAGACAGGCCTTGTTGTGGACACAATTTGGCCATAGCAAGGGTCCAGAGATGGCTTGTGGAATAAAAAAAAAAATAGATTTTTACCTGTGACGCTACAAACCAGGCAAAATGCAAACATTTGATGATTTGTTTGTTTTAAGCAGTTGATCTTGGATTGGTTTTGACACATATCCAAGAAAGTATTTGAGTTCTCAGTGAAGACAATTTGGGATTAAGGGATTAATGCTTGGAGAAGTCATATTTTGTTCCTTGTGGAGGTCATTACCTAAAGAACTACAGCCATTGCGATTTAATAATTGCACCAACACAAAACATATTTGATTTTTTTCCTGTCTGCTTTAGTTGATGATATATTTGCGTTTAATTACATTTAATATAATAATAGAAATAAATAAATCATTTTCTAGCAACATGCATGCAGATCTAACTCAGAATCCAATATGATTCACAGTGTGGCCTCTGCGCCTGATTCTATTTGGCTTTTCTAATAAACAATCTCCCACAGGTAATGTGTAATACGCACTGCTATATTGTCTTATTATTGAGTCAATGGAGCTGTAAGTCAATACGCATGATGTGAAATATATATTGTTGGTTTAACTCATTAGAATGCGTTTTCATAGTCGCTGCGGCGGTGCTACCCTGTGTGCCACTTGGATGGATGAGATTGCATTGCTCATTATTTGTATGATAGCAATAAGACATTAATCACTAACTTGTGTCCATTAGCTGGTACTATCCCCTCCCCACTTCACGGCCCAATGGGTAATCGCCGGCGCTTCCTAATGCGGTTTAGTCCTCTCGAGTGGGCGCCGTGGCAGTCTCATTTCAATTACAGGTGGATGGAGGAGCGTGCGCGGCGTATCGGGTGACAGTGCATGTGGACCGTCCCCCTGAGTGCCGAGCCCGCAGGTAATTACCACAGAGCTGTCAGCCATAGCGGCCAACATGATCAATACAGGAGCGGTGCTAGCAAGGGACTGGATAAGCAGGGGAACTTATTTAGTCAAGTTTCTTTTCTTTAAAGTTTTGTTTTACATGAGAAGGAATGAAAGTATTTTAGGGTCAAAGGGAATGTTTGTGGCCTGCGTTATTACAGTGTTAAAAAAGTGAGTACACAACTGAACATGGGTTGTCAGATAATAAACCTGCGTATAGAGGTACAGGTCCCTCATTTATCGCCGGGGTCACGTTCTAAAAATAACCCGCAATAGGCGAAATCTTAAATTTTTCAGCTTTTATTTTATTTTTACAATTATACATTTTTAAGGCTGTAAAACCCCTCACCACACACTTTATACAGTTTTCTCAAACACACATTAACATTTTTTCTCCATTTCTCTCTTGTTTAAACACTCTCAAAGTTCAAACCTTCATATGTTATATCCCTCTTCCTCAATGATCACTTTAAATGTGTTGTTCACGTGCCTCTGCTCCAGCGGTATCCACAGAGGATACCTCCCCATGCCTCCCCATGCAGAGAAACACTTAAGTCCAAAGTGTTTCTGAAATTTGTCAAAGCCTTGGTGGCATTAAATGGGCTTGGTACTGCGTGAAAAGTACTCGTGGATGGCCTGGGCTCCACATCATCCTGCTCCTCAATGTCATGAATGCCATCGCTGTCAGCAAATTTGGCTGAACACATTCTGTACTGTACAGGAGACACAGCGCGGAGGAGACTGATAACGGTCTACAGTCCCTTAGCCAATCAAGATGCAGAACACAATGCACGTTCATACTCTGTAAAAAAAAACATGCAAAATTACAATAAAAAAATCTGCAAAACAGCGAGAATACAAAAGGCGATATAGTGAGGAACAACTGTATACACATTCAAATTTTTCTTGGTAAATGGAAAGGCTATGTCTCGTGTTGAAGCTCAGAACCTCCAGACTTGACTCGCTGAGATGTAGAGGCTGCAGTCGCACTGACGGCAGGTGCGGGGGTTTAGTTAGTGACGATTTAGGTTTAAACCAGCCACATAGACTTTGTAACTGATGCCCTGTTCATGTTCAGATGGGAGATTTTTTGAAGGGCGGTGCTTGTTCACTTGACCTGTGTGTGCTCATGTGCTTTAGGTCAGATGCTGAGAATACAATCTGGAGAATTTATTTGTGACTTAATATGACTGAAAGTTTTTATTCTGCACTATTCTCTTTTAATATTAATTTCATGATGATTATTTATGTTTTGAATTGCTTGCATTGTGGTTTTAATGTCTTATTCTGTAAAGTTCTTTTCCACCAATCAACAGCTGTGACATCACAGTGGGTCGTTTATCCAATTTCTTTAATTTGAGCAAATAGCTTGATGCACAACTTCCACTCAGAAAGTAAAAGTCAAAGTAAACCCTGTTAACTGGACAAAAGTAGTGATGACATTTGCTGCTCATCCAAGTCGCTTCTTCAGTTCTCAGAAATGAAAAAGTGACATAATGTGCCACCATGTCCAGTGTTTTTGTAACGAAGAATAAATGAGCATTACAGTTGACAGTAAAGGATATGTTTTAGTTGAACATGTTTACTTCATATCTGAGGACATATATACAGTTCCATGTTCGTTCTACCTGATTCTGACTGTATTAAAAATGTGAAAACAGATCTAGTTAATTTTAAGCAGTTTACAGTGGTACAAAGTTATTCCTCACTTACCCTCTGCATCCTCAGCATCCTAATTATTCACTATGATGAGTTTATAAGCACTTTTCATAACTTTCAGAGACAACAGTTTTGCCACAATGATAAAGCTAACAACTCCTAGCATGCTAACACACACTTCCTGATCATTACACTTATTATAATTTGATGCAGATAGAATGCAGCGGACATATTTTGACCTCAAAGGCTGCTTAAAAATATATCTGTACTTGGACGAGGTCAATTTTCAAAAACATGGGAGGAAAAAATGGCTTCTTGGTCTTAGAATGAAAAAAGGACTGCAAAACCATAACTTTTAAAAAACATAAAGAAATAATTATATTTTCAAAAAAATCACATTCAAAATGCATAGCAATAGATGACAAGACAAAGATGAGCCAAGAGCATTGGGACAGCTCAGATAAACCAGATGATCTGTAGCTAGTGTTTCAATTTGAAGATACAGGGATGACAGCCATGTTGGATATTTTCTCCTTCTGCGACTCGGAGGCTCAATGGGAGGCTGGCCACGGAAGACTTCACCGCCTCTTTAAAATTAAAAGAGGAAAAAGAGCAAGACACAAAAAGATAAGAAATTTTAAGAGACATCGAGATGGAAAAGTGTTAAAGAGGGGGTATTACACTTGTATGGGCTATGAATTTTTTGAAAAATTTTTTCATGACCATGTTGAATTTTATTGTTTTTGAAATTGCTCTATTCCTCCAAAATGACATATTAAAATGTGTAATTAGTTTTAGTTTCAATTTTGAAGGGGAATTTGTGAATTTGAAAGTACATTTATTGTGATGACTTTAGCTGTGGTTGTTCGATTGCTATAAAATTCACACAGATCTAACTTTCATCCTGATCAGTCCAATTTTGGTGACGTGACAAATGTTGTAGACACTTTAAAATATAAATCTTTGATTTTATGGAGGTTTAAAAATTAAAATACAGAATTAGTATGAAACATTCCTAGTGTAATGTTTTTTTGGGGGTTTTTTTGGGTTTTTTTTTTTTGTTTTTTGTTTTTTTTCCAAACTGACTTCACAAAAGACAGAAAAAAACAAACAAAAAATGCCCCAAAGTCCATATTCCCACTGAATATCCACACTAATCATAGTAAAAAAATAAAAAAATAAATTGATATTGATATTGAAATTGATCAAAATGACTGTAGGCTGTATATGACAGAAAAAACAAACTATCTAAGGGGTTAATTGTGTAAACTTTTTTTTTTTTTTTTAATACCTAATTGACTTCACTCAAAAACAAAACAAGAAATGCCCCAAAATCCATATTCACAGTCATAGTCAAAGTAAAAAAAAAGTTCTATAATGGATTTTTTTTTTCTTTTCTCTCAAATTGGCAGTAGGTGGTATGTGACAAAAACTGGAATGTGAAGGGTTAATAAATTATCGTAATTTGTAAGCCCAATATGTAATTTTAAATAGAACACGTTTAATGAAATACAGATAAATAAATACATTTTAAAAATCATTAACGCTGGATGATTTTATGGCAGACCTGGGAACATCTTGGGGTCCCACCGGAAATCTGGGAGTCCCTGCTTAGACTGCTGCCCCTAAAACTCAGCCCTGGATAAGCAGAAATATAACAGATGATAGACTCACTGGGTGCAACCTTTGTGCTACCGCATGCTACACATTTATTTGCAATGTAAAATCTCCATAGCAAAAATGTGGAATGGCTGTCATTTTGTTCTGTATATGTGCACCCTTGGGACTGACTCCTTGGTATATCAGTGCATAGCCTCCAGACAAGGGAATACATGGTTATATTATTCCACATTATATTGACATCTTATTTTGGCCATTTCCTCTCATTTAAAATTGTATACATTCTGTCAGCATGTGGTTGAGAAAGAAATATGTCAGAAGACTGCTGGATAAGTGCACTGGCAAAAAAAAAAAAAAAAAAAGGACTCCAGCTATGGTGACCCTGAATTTAGTTGGATAAACACAAAACAACTGTATAAACCGCTTATCTCCATAGAGATTGCTTTGTATAAAATGGCTCGTCTCCATGGAGAGTGCTTTTTGTCTAGAACCATGGCTCTGAAACTTATCACACGTACTGCCAAAGAACAAATTTGGCTTTCTGAGAACCTCCAGATCTAAATAAGCAAAATAACTGGACTATTCCAGGCTTAATCTAGAGCTAAACCAGGTCTAAATGTGGACTACGTCGTATCCACTGCAGTTTTAAACAAGAAAATATCCAAAGGAAGACAGAAAAGGGGTAAAATGAGCTCTAAATTAGGCAAACCATCAAACTGAAGAGCTGTCCAAGTACCACCTCAAGGAGCCAGTAGTACACATACCACAGTTTGAGAAACACTGGTCTATTTATTATTATTTACTTACTTATTATTACTTATTTATTATTTAATTACTGTTTATTTGATAGGGACAGATACCACAAGATTAACATGTAGTAATCTGATGCAAGTATCTTTATTTGTGTTTATAACCAGCCTTTGGAGGGCTTTTAAAAGATTAGATTTCACTAAGTGCAATATTAAATGGGTTCTGCTGTGTGATTCCCTGGGAAATCCACACTGATATTTCTCTGTATGTTTTATACAGGTAGATATCAGTCTGGTCACTGTGTACTCTCTCTCATGTCTTGAGCCAGAACCAAACTTGTTTATACAAGTAGATTTGTTTATTTCAGTGGTACATGTGAAACGAAGCAGCTCATTGGTCACCTGTCATTTACAAACAAAATTACATTTCTCTCACCTTAGATTAACAGAGTTTACTTTTTTCCTTGTAAGCAGTCTTATTTATTTTGATATAGATGTACCATGCATATCCCTGATTGGCTAATCTACCTGTCAATCAGGCCAGCTGAGAGACATAGTCCCTCCAGCGTGTCCTGGGGCTTCCCCGGGGCCTCCTTCCAGTGGGACACACACCTCTCTAGAGAGGCCTCCAGGGGGCATCCTAAACAAATCCCTGTGCCACCTCAGCTGGTTCCTCTCGATGTGGAGGAGCAGTGGCTCTACTCCGAGCTCCTCTTGTGTGACTGAGCTCCTCACCCTATCTCAAAGGGAGCGCCCAGGCACTCTGCAGAGGAAACTCATTTCAGCGATGATCTTGTCCTTTCGGTCATTACCCAAAGCTCATGACCATAGGAGAGGGTAGGAACGTAGATTGACCGGTAAATCGAGAGCTTTGCCTTTAGGCTTAACTCCTTTTTACCACAACAGTCCAATACAGCGACCACATGTATTGGACTGTTGTGGTGCACTGGATCCCATCACTAATATGTTTATTTTTTTCCAGGTACAGATATTTTACTGGAGAAAAGTTGAAAAACACTTGTGGGCTTGCCTTACTCCAGACCTGACTGGTAACTTGGGCTGGTGGCGTCACCTGTTTGCCTCCATGAAGCAAAACAATGTACACAGTACAGCGTTTCTACATCTAAAATATAAAACCACTTTATTTAGCAGTTAATTTGAATGCACTATGTAATATTTGTGGATTGCTTAACGGACGGTTGCCTTCTAATTCTATGTCTCTCCTTGTATATTTAAATTGGCACTTCATATTCCCCACATTGTTGCCAGCTCCACTCTCTAACAATCCTCCCTTAAGTTTCCAGACACATCTTTCACTATAGATTTCACATTAGCTGAGTGTTGGTACATTTGGCTGTGCGAGTGAGAGATGTTTTTCATTTGTGTGCCCAGAGCCGCGGAGGTGAGGACAGTCCATTCTCCCGAGCGGTAATAGCGTCTCTGTAATGCGCTGGCCTGGCGACATTATGGTGTATTATGAGACACCTTGGTCCCCTTTGGCTTTCTCTGGTCTCATCTGTGGACCGAGACTGGGCTAAAACTAGAGTGAGGTTGAAGGACCCAGTGGACAGGAGACACCTTTAGATTGGCTGACTCTCTCATTGGGGAATTGACAAGAAAGAAAATACAAAAACATATACAAAAGTGATCTGAAATGTTGTCATATTTTTTGACTGAAATCTGTATTCACTTAATGGTGCACTATGTAACGTTTCTGGTGGAGGATTTTACGCCTGCTTGTCTCATGGAGAAAATCTTGCTTTGCCAGGAATGTTCCGCAGTGTGCATTACAGATATCTGTGTAATCCCTCTGTTGTCCAGGTATGAGCCGTAGTTATTAAAACTAGTTAAAACAACCTTAAAGTGTTATACGATAAAAGGCTGTTAAAACAGCCTTTTATCGTGTGTGTGTGTGTGTGTGTATATATATATATATATATATATATATATATATATATATATATATATATATATATGTGTGTATATATATATGTATATATATATATGTGTGTGTGTATATATATATATATATATATATATATGTATGTGTGTGTGTGTGTGTATATATATATATGTATATATATGTATGTATATATATATATATATATATATATATATATATATATATATATATATGTATGTATATGTATATATATATGTATATATACACATATATATCCGTTATATACTCCAGTACTATATCATGTAGGCCTATGTATATAGCATATATATATATATATAGACCATATATATGTGAAATGTGTGTGTGTGTGTGTACAACATCACCGGGTTTGGGTGTGTGTGTGTGTGTTTTCAACTATAGATTTGCCTATTCCAAGCAGAAAGTCATGAAAAAGTTTAACAGGATTTCAGAACCACTTCTGAGCTCAAGCCCTTCTTTATGCAGAATTTAGCGTATTCATAAATTTTATTATTTTATCTTCTTTTTTTTTTCCTTGATTGAAAAATTATATATATATATATATATTTATATATATATAGTTTATATATATATATATATATATATATATATATATATATATATATATATATATATCCTAATATATATATATATAAATATATATATATATATATATATCTTTATATGTGATTTAACTTTTTTTTTTTTGCCTATTGAAAAGTCAATAAATTAAACAGTCAAGAACAAGCCCTTTATATATTTATTATTTATTTTATTATTTTATTATTTTTTCCTTGTAAAAAAACCCCAAAACAAAAAGGTAGGTACAAAGTCTCCACGTATACTTCGTTGAGACTAAACCAAATGACCCCGATCAGTGATATAATTTTTCACATTGTGGGCACTGTTGATGTTTTCTTTTCCTCGGTTCTCTCTGGATTTTCTGACAGCGGGAGCCCAAAGCTATTGTAACAGAATAGTAGGTTTTAATGTACAGAATGTTGTAGTGAGATGCGCAAACCAGCGTCAAACTGCTCTGATGGATCAGACTAATGATGCCCTCAGGTTAGGATAATGAGACTTGTACAAACAGGAGATACATGATGTAAAATATATGAAGAAAATACAGAGCGCCCGCAGCCACGAGACCTGTACAGAAGTAAGAGCGTGTAAGTGCGTAGGAAGGGTTAATCAGAACCTTGAAACAAAGACGTAGGTGAGACACTTAATGCAAATTTACAGACTTTTATGAGCTTTTAGCCACGGTTTAATGACGCATCATTAGCTCACTTGGAGTTTTATTTTGAATGATTCATGCATGTGTAAAGGAACTGTATGTAAGATTTCCATTTTGAATTACTTAAACGTGACCTATCTGTGTCCCAAGATACAAGATAAACATGTTCAAATCAAATATTACTTTAACTCTTAACAAGTCTAATGCTGATTTTTTCATGATTATACAAACATTGGACATGATGGATTATTTATGCTATAATTTGGTGTTTTTTTTACAACATTTTTTACAACAATTTTGGAAGGTCTGAGCTTTCACATGAGGCATTTCCTGTCCTTATACCTGGCATGTCCAAACTGTGGCCCGGGTGCCAAATGCGGCCCTCAGACCATTTTTCTTGGCCCTCTAGCTTCCAGGTGAATTGGCCCATATTACCTTAAACGGTACTTTTTATTGTACATTTCTGAAATTCTACTTTAACAAGCCCGTATCAAATATTTTATGTGTCCCATTGAGGATCTAAGCATGAATAAAGGTCAAGTGGTTCACTCTAACTTGTAATAATAACACAGATTTGAAGTATTCACTGTACTGGTGACGAGTCTATGGCCCTCAATCGGCCCTCAGCTTTGTCTGTGTTTTTATATGTGGCCCTCAATGAAAAAAGTTTGGACACCTTATACCTTAGACTGTAGTATTGTAAGAGTGCAGGCTATACCTAAAATTAGCATAATATAGGCACTTTAAAGGCCAAGAACAGCACAAATTATGCATATTATGTGACCTTTTTAGACCGATATTACTGTTTACAATCAACAAAATGTAAAAAAAAAAAAAAAAAAAAAGAAAGCATAAAAGCGTCTTCTTTAAATGCAAACATCACAATACATATCTATAATTGATGTCATGCTATAATAATAATTCATTTTATTTAGCCCAAGGACACTTAACAAAGGATTCCATGCTTAATACTTTATATTGATGCCCCCCGAATGATACAATAAACACACGAATAATGAAAGCAGATGAGGCTGCCCGATTAGCCAAAGCCTGTTTAGACATGCGCTAATCAAATGTCGATTTTTACACATCAAAATCTGTTGATACAACCGTGGCTTGTGCCCATTCACTGTGCATAAATTCACCGTGTTCAAACCCAGATAATTTCATAAACCCAAATCCCAGATAAGCAGCAGTTTAGATCAGAGCGTCGATTCGGCTGATAGGAAAATGCTTCTTTGACAAACAGGAGATGCAAACACAGATATGGGTTTATCACTGAAGCGCTGTGTGCCTGTTGTGCTGCCAAGCGGTTTAGCTGTGATCCGAGCAGCGTTTAATGCACCGCTATGGGCTGGAAACTCACCAGCTCTGTGGAGGCTATAGTCATGGTCAAATAACTGTATGTGAGAATGCTTTTTTTTCTTTTTTTTTGTATGATTTTACACATAAACCACTCTCTCATCTTACCATCCTTACTCCTCTATGGTGTAAATGTGTCCTGTGCTACTGACTTATCATGTAGCATCACCACATTTCTAAGTCCATATTTTAAAGGGGCATTATGTAACTTTTTTTTTTTTTAGATGTGCTTTGACCGGAATGTTCCCCAGTACGGCATTTATTGGAAACAAGGTTCAAATTCAGATCAGTGTAGTGATAGAAAAGTGGCAATGTGCACTTTTAACTTTTGACTTGTTGGGAAATATTTATCATAGTTTTACATCAGGTACGTGGCAGTTTGTGAGAAAAAAGTTGGAAAGAAAAGTGCAAAAATGCAGGAAGTAGTACAGGGTGGCTCAAAAGTCACTGACACTTTTAAATCTTAATAGCTCCTACAATTCTTAAGTTATACTCAACTGAACCTTGCGAGATTTTTGGCAATATATATCGTTATAATTGTTCACTTACACTTGAACTTATCACTAATTAAACTAGGGGAAGTAAAAATGACCTTTTTTTTTTTAAATAATGCTTTTTAAGTGTCCACCATTTTGGGTTTGGCACTGAATAGCCCGATTCAACACATTTTATATAACATTTGAAAGCATTTCCGGGCTTATGGCTCTTATTTGATCCTTGATATTACGTTTTTAGTCATTTATTGTCTGAGGTTTATTAACACCTTTTCTTTAAGTTAGCCCCACAGGCAGAAATCGGGACTAGTCAGGTCTCGGGAGATCACATACTACCCCCTGTCTTTGAAAACGACTTATTATTCCTTTAAAGGCTTTTACGTTTGGGGCATCTCTGGTATTAAAATGTCGACGGTAACACCGCTGGGTTTCTGAATTTGACCCATGTGACTCAAAGTACCACTGTACAATGAGGGGTCGTTCCTCGGTGGTATATTTGCTCATATTAATGTCGGAAGGGTAGTTCTAAATGCTCTGAAAAAATAAAATAAAATATTTTAGAAACAAAATAGTTATTAATTTTTTTCAACTGTCAGTGACTTTTGGGCCAACCTGTACCTATGTCAACATGGACAATTCCATACAAAATCCACAAACAATTTACGGACAGGGTTTCAGGGCACTTTAAACCTTCTTTTAACACAATAAAGGGGTTGACATGCATTTGTATTTGTCAAATAATCACTATTGTGTAACTTAGGTGAGCCTTGTCATATGCACTTTAACATTTGTGTTTCTTGCAGTGATCTTTCAAGTATGGTTATGTTTTTCTCATTTTGGTGTTGTATCCTTTGAAAAGACAATCTGTTATTCAACCACAGTTAAAATTACTCTTATTTGAGTAGTTTCTCCAAATAGTGCTTTACTCAAGTTATTTCTTAGGCCACTGTTTTGTACTCGAGTAATATTATTTTGAAGTAATGATACTTACTTCAGTGCAGTTTTTACCTACTTTATTCACTTGTCACAAATCCTGAAAATGAACACTAACTCATGCAGTGTACATTTTCCAAGCTGAAATTCCATCACCTGAAGGCAACGGCAATGTCCGTGGTTTGTAGCGGTGTAAAGTCGCACTGTGCAAATGTCCTTGAACCTGACACTGGCCCCGGAGCAGAGCAGGTGAAAAATGACCCATATGTTACTGTCACACTGTGGACAGGACTGAGTGTGAGCCAACACAAACTACTGCTGCAGGACAAGCCCGGGCTCATACACTAGTAAAAGAAAGATGTGAAGATGGCATTCTGGAAATAAAGGTACCGGATTTTTGCTGTCTTAAAAACATGAAACACTGTTCTTTTCAAAAGTTTTGCAGTGGTCCAAAGTTTTTTCCTCACTTACCTTATTCTGAAGATCCTACTTATTCACAGCGATGAGTTTAATTGCGTTTTAGAGCGTGAAGTTTCGACATCCAGGTTAGCATGGATGTTAGCATGCTAATTGTTTTGCCAACAAGTAGGATCCTCACAGGCTACTTCATGGTAATGCCAGTGACAACTAGTATGTTAACAGTCTACTAGCTTTAGCGTTACATTGGCAAAACTAAACAGCCGCTCCATAAGAGTCGAGAGAGCTCCTCTGGACGCCAGTCTGCTGTTCCTCTCCATCTCAAAGCCTCTAACCACTCCTTTGAAGATAGTGAGGTACAGATCTTAGCCAGAGAAAATAAATAGTTTGAGAAGGGAGTTAAATAAGCTATTTTTATTAGGAAAGAGAATCCTTCCTTAAACAGGAATGGGGGTCTGAGACATAATCTCTCCCTGATCTATAACCCCATCCTCAGACCCAGAATAAACAAAAGGAACAATGAGAACAATAGGGTGAGCCAGTAGGACCATTAAAGGTAGAATGGAGGCTATTAAGACTGAAATAGCTGTTTACAGTTTCAGTGTAGTTAGCCCCTCCCTCCAGATAGATATAAGGCAGTGTCCACCAACAATCTGACCAGAACTAAAGAAACGGCTTGGAGGAGCAGTGAAACGCCTTCACTCCTATGTTTTGTCTAGTTGACACATTTAAATTTGACTTTTACTATAGCTTTAGCCTTCTTAACTGTTGAATGAAAATGCTTTATACTTGGCAGCAAATGGTGTCAAAATGAACCATTGTGTGCTGATAGCTGCTTTTATAATATATCTGTGCACATATCTGAACTGGGGCAAACTCATTTTACCTCATTAGATGAGGAAAAACTAAGTACAGCCCCATTTAACTTACAGTTTACCCAACTTTATTTCTGGTAAAAGAGTAAAGTTAGTTTTTTCCCCAATAGATTTTATTGTAAATGCATATAACCTAAAGCTGTGCATGTACACTAATAAGTAATTCATGTGAATACTTTAAAAGGACCAAACTCTGAAAACCTGGTAAACTGTTGTCCAAAGAAAAAAAATTATATCAGGAATAAAATGTTCCACATTGCCACCAAAGCCTACGCTGCAACAGTACCTGAATCTGCTGTCATTTTTGTGTGACTCACCTCTTGTAAATCTTATGGGACAACCCGAAACCAATTCATCTCGACGCGGAAAGGCAGGAGGTGGGGCAACAGCTGGAGTTGTTAAATGTCTTAGTTTGACTCCGAGGAATTATCAAAGGAGCAACATCTGGATAGAGCAGAGGAAACAAGGAGCTACAGGTGTAGAATTGAGTGCACCCCAAGGAGGCAGGAAACAAGGCCGCAATTCAAGGCAGCTTTACAGTCTTAAAAAATGTCAAAGGTTTACCATACACTCTTGATCAGTCAAAACACGTGCACTGTGGATGGTGTCTCTCTGTCTAGCTATCTCTAGATATCTCTCTGTATTTTTTATAAGCTTATTCCGGCCCCCCAACTTGCCTCTAAATGCCAGTAAACCACGATGTCTTTGTAGTGGCACTTAAGTGACAATCCCAAATCATTTCATTGGAGAATTTGACAAAAGGTTGGACCCTAAAATCTGATTTAAAGTAGGTTGATTTGTGTAAAATGTGTCCAACAAGTCAACACTGCACTGACTCTTTGGGAGGCTTCAAAACGGTTTTGCAGTCCCTATAGCACTTATTTGCTATCAAGATCGGCAGCCACGTGCAAAATAATACAACCGAAAGTAAAAAATCAGTCTGGTCACTACTCCCTCAGACAGCACCAGCACTATGCAGTCAGATTGTTTTTTTTTGTTTTTTTTTGTCAGTAACAGCTCATTGGTCACCCATCATTTTGAACAAAATCAATCAATTTCTCTCACTTCAACAGAGTTCAGTGTTTCATGCAGTGATTCCACAGAACTCCTGTGATATTTCCATCCTTTCTTTATTCCTCATAAGTAGCCGTGTTCGTTTTGATACAAACAGACCATGCATGTCCCTGATTGGTTCATCCACCCGTCAATCACACACATTTGAGACACACCAGTGACCAGACTCACATTTTTGTCAGGTTTTGGAGTGTGTATTCTGGAACCCAGGCAAGAGGGCAGCTAAAATCATTATTGTTAAAATGCTGATTTTGTTCTGCGATGTAATCACTAATAGAAAGGCCAGGCTCAAAAACTGTGAATCCACTGTCCCACATCAATCTTAAATCTGAAAACTATCAATTGTATTATAGTTGATGGTTCAACCCCTCACTTTGCTTGGATTGGCAGCCACATGTCCATCAGTCTGCCCCTGCACAGCTGTGGCTTGAAGCAGTACTGACTGAGAAGTGGGTTGATTGAAGTTTAAGTCGTTTTATTGGTTCAATTTTAAGCTGGATAAAGTTTTGTGTTAGAGTGAATACGTTTTGCCACTCATACAAGTACCTATGGGCCCTACTTGAACAACTAAGGGATTATACAGACATACTGAGCAAAAAAGGTCAATTCATTATTTTTTCTCTCGCCTTGGTGCATATCGAGAGAGGAATAAGAGAGAAAAATGACTAGCGAGAAATGTTATGAAATCGTGCAACCTTCTGGCGTAGGTGCTGTCTCCCAAAAAACACAAGCCGTGCTAATGATATGGGAAATCAAATGTGACTAATGTGTTTGGAAATAGGGAAAATCAATTGCCTCCTGAACAAATGGGAGAGCTATTAAAATGATCTCTGCAGCAGGAATAGACTGTGTGCAGCCGCGGGCACAGAGGCTACAGAAGCTAACGCTGTATCACGCTGTATACCCCATTTATTGTGTTCAAACTCATTATGAAGTAGGCCTGCAGGATTCACCGCATTCACACAGGAACAAATGTGCTTTAGATTCCAGACAAAGCCAAAGAATAGAGGCATATTTAATATTCTGAAGTTACATACTGAACGTGAGTATGATTAATCCAGATGGCCTATCCAGATACTAGTAAAAACAGGAATATAAGTGTAAAATATACAACGAACCTGTACTCATAAATAATTGGATAATACTTGTCAAGGGGTATTAATCAATTTCAAATTTGCTTTTCCAGTTTAAAAACAGTAACACAATCACAGCCAGGTTTAGTCATAAGATCTGGCAACCCAAAGTGAAGAACTTATTCTGTTTCTGATTGGATAATCTATTTTAGAACCAAAACACAAAGTCTAAGGATTGTTATTGTGAATAAATTAGTTTAAAGTGTTATTTTATTTCAGTTGCCTGGGAAGTCCATCTGAAGTTGCGGAGATTCACCAGTGACCAGACTCATGTCTTCGTAAACTATTGGAGAAGTGTGTTTTCTGGATGCCAGGCAAATATTTCAGGGAACTCTTACATAAAACCACATTTAAAGGGAATGTACTTGATTTCAGAATGAACTCTCACTCTGATGTTGAACCATGACTGCAGACAACAACTGTCTGGGATAGTTCTGGGTAGTTGCCTGCATGGTTCTCATCCAAAAATCGTTGGATGAAATTGCTTGACTCTGACAGTGGCTTCTATATGGTTCCTATTCAAAAACTGTACAGGTAATGCCAATTTCTTTTCACAAATATCTTGTTTTACAATATACTGTGGGCATAGTAGGACAGCAACCCATCCTGAATGACTGAGCTCCTCACCCTATCTCCAAGGTAGCATCGACCCACCATTTTTTTAGTTTTTCTTTTGTTTTTCTGTATCTTTTTTCTCAGCTCCGTCATTACCCTAAAAAAATCTTATGTTTATTTCGGTTATCTCTTTTTAGAATAAACCCTTTTTTTTTTTTTTTTTTTTAAAACTTTTTTTTGGTGAAAAACTGCTCGCTAAACTCGTGACCTTCACGGTGACCAGACTTGATGTGACCAGTTTGATGTTTTCGGACCAAAATGTTACTGAAGCATTAGCGCTCAAAAGATAAGCTACATAAAATAAATAGTTCCATGACTGTGCGTCTGCTGGTTGGAGTTTAAATGAAAGCTCCAATTGTTCTCAGTGGGGAGCGGGCTTCAGAGGCTCGGCTGTGTTAAAACCAGTCAAAGCCTCAAATGCAGAATTATCACTTCAAAACAATCTGCGCTTATCCTCGGGCTGGCGAAAGGTTACCCAGCATGCCCACCGACAACCACTACACCCGCTTCCGCCACATTTTCGGACAGCCAGTTTCTTCCTATAAATGGACCAAAATGAGATTGGCGTGAAGTGGGCGATATGCCAGAAAAAGTGTATCATGATTTTTTTGGAGCTGTTTTGATCACGATTCATGTTAACTTTTATATAGTGTCTTGGAGAACTAAAGTCATTGCCTGGGATCCAGAATACACATTTCTTCGATACATTATGAAGGTGTGAGTCTGGTCACTGGTGAATCTTCACATTTTCAGATGGACATGATTGACAGGTGGATTAATCAATCAGGTACATATCAAATATCAAAACTAATATTTCCGCTTATGAGAAAAAAGGAATCATTGAGCGAATCAAACTCTGTTAATCTGAGTTTGTTTTTTTTTTTTTCTCTAAATGATATCCCTCTGTATAAATAATATAGAGAGGGATTCTGGATTTGCCAGGCAACAATTTTCAAGATCACACTTTGGATTTTATCATGACTCCTGATAACTTAGTGGCTTTATATCGCCTTTGAGTGTTAATGTCATCTGCTTCTTCTGAAAATTATTACTTCATATCAATTGGTCGCCTAGCAAACCATATCGCCCAGTATATGACCTAGTCCAGTCCAACATATCACCCAGCCCTACATATCACCCAGCCCTGTATATGACCCAGACCAGTCCAACATATTGCCCAGCCCTACAAATCACCCAGCCTTATATCATGTTGGGGTGGTGCCTTGCTTGGTAAATCAGATCGTATGAATGGCATTGGAAATCTAATACTAATCAGTACTATGGACCTCAATGAACCTTTCCTGAATACTTTTTTTAGAGCTGTATCAGAACATGTATAAGACCACACAGACTTATACATATCCCCCAGCCCTACATATCGCCCAGCCCTACATATGAGCCCTACGTATCGCCCCCTACATATCGCCCAGCTCTACATATGACCCAGCCCTATAGTGCCCAGCCCTACCATGAAGGTGGTGGAAATGTCAGAAGGACATCACGTGTCCTAAATCAGGCCGGGGTTAGGTGTGATGCGGGGCCGAGGGGTAACCTTCTCCACTGACAGGTTTACTGCATACTGAAGGGGGATGCCATTAAAGTTTTAATAAACGGCCATGAGAAAAAAGTCACTGACACTGTCCTTCACAGAGGCATGTTACAATGTAAAGGAACATGGGGAATGTGCGGAAGAATCAGGCTATTCTTAGATGGACGGGGATTTTGTTGTTCCAGATATCAAGGAAGTCTCAATATGAGCTTTTATGTATCTATCTATCTATCTATATATATATATATATCTATATATATATATATATATACACATATACATATAATATATAAAAATATATAAATATAAAAATAAAATCTCCTCCTCACCCTCTGCAGGTGGTATTATCCCCCCTCTTTTTCCACGCTCGGGAGCTCTACCAGAGGCCTGGGAGCTTGAGGGTTCTGCGCAGTATCTTTGCTGTTCCTAGTACTGCACTCTTCTGGACTGAGATGTCTGATGTTTTTCCTGGGATCTGCATGTAGCCACTATATATATTTATATATATCACTATATATATAGTATATATATGATATATATATATACCATATATATATATATATACCTTATAGGCCTTATATATCCATATCTTATTTGTGTGTGTGTGTGTGTATATATTATATATATATGTGTGTGTGTGTGTGTATATCCTGATGTATATATGTGTGTGTGTGTGTGTATATATATATATATATATGTGTGTGTGTCACAATATATATATATATTTGTGTGTGTGTGTGTATACCATATATATATATACTATGTGTGTGTGTGGTTCGCCATCACCATATGTGTGTGTCTGTGTATATATATATATGTGTGTGTGTGTGTGTGTGTGTATGTATATATATATATATATATATATATATATATATATATATATATATATATATATATATATATATATATATATATATGTGTGTGTGTGTATATATATGTATATATACACACACACACATATATGACAACAAATTCTTTTTTGTACTATTTCTTCAATGGTGGATGAATAAAAGTAATTTTAATTTAGATTAGGCAAAGTAAAGTAAAATCAAGAAATATGAGGTGGAAAAAAAGTTTTCACTCCTCATCGTTTCAAAAGATCACTTTTGAATTAACTTTGAAGGACATGCCTAGAGTTCACTGTGACTTATTCATGTTAACTTATGCCCATTAAATAGACTTTTAACTTTAACTGTGAATGAAGCATTAATGTGCAGCATATTCATATGACTGAGATGTAATTAAAACGGGATTGAACTTCTAATTTGTACTACCTATAAGCTAATCATGTCGGGGTGGTGCCTTGCTTGGCAAATCAGATCGTATGAGTGGAATTGGAAATCTAATACTAATCAATACTAAAATTTGTACTGAAACCAGGTACTCATGTGAGCATGTATCAATACTAAAGTCACATTATACATGACAGAAATTAACCTTTCCTAAATACTTTTTAGAGCTCTATCAGAACAATTATAAGACACATACGCTAGTATACACCCATGGACCACTATGAAACCTACCTGGACACTGAGGGATTACACAGATATATAGCCACATGGTAATATTAAAGAAAGTGCTCTTATTGAAGGTTGAAAATCACATTCTAAATAATGTTTTTATTATGATCATGGTGTTGGAATATCAGGTATATTCCTTAGAATCAAAATTGAGTTTGAAATTTGAGTATTGTGACTGCACTGGAGCCTATATGCTCAGTATTGCGCTAATCATCGGCTAAAAAGTAACTAAAAGGTGATTAAAATTGGCATAAAACTTCATAAATGCATAGATATTTATGTGGACAGTAAAAACATCATATAGAAAACTTAATCCCAGGCCACACTGTGGGGGTCTTTCCAGCTCAGGCTCTTAGATGAAGTACTGAATACACATGAGAGAGCATTGCCTCAGAACCAGAACCTCCCGCTGGTCCCGGCACTCCCTCTTCACCACGTGCTGCTCAATGGCACAAAGGCGCGAGAGGACCATCTGCTGCTGTGTCTGATATAGATATAGATATCACAACAGTGTATCTAATAGAAGTTAGCTGGTAATATGGCTTTTGGTTTGATAAGAAACTACCACAAACTACATAACAACTGTATTTATACTTTTATAGTTAAACAGATACTTAGTTAATGTAATTCAAAGTTACAGAGTTTGCTAATTCAGCTTCTGTAAGTATTTAACTGTGTTACTATGTTATGTTATTTTGCCTCATTGTGAGCTTATGTGAGCTGAATTGTATTTTTAGATTCATGCATGTTTGAGTAGTCATGTGTTCACCTACGTTTGAGGCTTGAGTGCTCAGAATATTCCTGCTTCCACATACCCCCTATCCCTGCCATAAGCCCTGTTCTTTAAAAGGTGATATGCACAGTGTGAAATATTTCTCTGCATATGCAATAGCTTATAGTTCTCAGTACCCAAGAGGAGATTTGTGGATGAGCTTTGTGATGTGGAACTTTGTGACGTATGCCAGTGACACATGAGGCCAGACCCGAACCCTCCCTCTTCTGACCTCTGACCTTGGAGGCTCTGCACGCTTGCCTGGGATCCAGAATACACACTTCAATACTTCATGAAAATGTGAGTCTGGTCACTGGTGAATTTCCCCATTTTCAGATGGGTGTGACAGGTGGATTAGTCAATCAAGTACAGGCATGGTCCATTTGTACCGGGATAAAATAAATAAATAAATAAAAAATAAATAAAAACTCACAGGAGGAGAATGCAGAATCAATGAGCAAAGCACTAAACTCTGTTACTCTGAGGTGTGAGAGAAATATAATTTTATTTGTAAATGATAAATGACCAATGAGCTCCTTCATTTCTCATGTTACTAGAAAAACAAATCTGATTGCATGATCACGTTTGACTGAGCTTGAGACACAAAGGAGGGCGTGAGGACTGATATCGATTTGTATAAAACATACAGAGAGATATTCTGGATTTGCCAGGCAAACTGCACTTGATGAAAATACAGGTGAGATATGTTGATGATTTTTAATTTTTCTTTAATGAACATTTTCTAGCCTTCTGGGGTCCCCTAGAAGTCAGGGGGGTCCCAGCAATTCCCTGTCCTGCCTGTCGGATAGCTGCGCTTCCAGTGAGACATTGTGAAGTGTTTTCAGATCTACAAAACTGACTGCTATATTGTATTGAACAACTAAACAAACTTTATTTCAACCCCAAAAGTTTGTCTGAACCAGGTAATGGCTCATTCAAGTTGAAGAAGTGCTCCAGACCAGACAGCTCTGTGTTGGCGAAGCTTTTTTAAGTCTGAGCACAATAAAGAGAGTAAACACCAAAGCTAGCATCAGGAAGGAGCCGGGATACACAAGGATCAACAGCTATTGGCATTTCTCTGAGCAATTATCAAGCAGACTGACAGAGCATTCACCTCAGTGTGGGAGTTTGTGAATGGAGACCAGAGCGTTTGCTCGTTCATGTTTGTTGTTTTGTTGTATTGGTAATACTTAATGATATGTTACATTCACATTCAAGAATCTGATGATGCAAAATCTCAGATAATCTCAGTGCAATGATGGACCACTAGACCACAAACTTTTGTTTGTTTGTGCTGACAGAGAATACATTGAGCTTTGTACTAGTATTTGTTTCATATGGATAGGCCCAGAAATTATACAGATATTAACCATAAACCAGGTAGAAAAAATCTGCAATCTCACAGTTAAAATCACAAAATCCACCCTAGAATTGACCCACCTTCCAGCTCAAATTTAAACTATAGAGATTCTTGAATTATTACAAAACTACAACAGGAGGTAACTTATTTATTGGCGCTTTGGCTGTAATCTTCCACAGTACGGCATCTACTCAACTATCCCTCAAAAGCATGGTTTTAACTTTCTATTTCCATGGAATAATGCAGGTGACGTGCCACCTCCAGAAAGTTACATAATGTCCCTTTAATAAAGCATGAAGAAAGGCTTAATAAATGAACAGTTATCACGTGAACATGTGATCTCGCATGTGCAGCAAAAACACAGGAATCACAGTTGGACCAGTGCAGTCTGAGCCATGTGTTAATAACTACTTAATTAACGCTCTATTCACTCCTTAATAAATGAGTTACTAAACCTGAATCATTCTCAGTAAAGAGAAAAGGCTGCATTCAATTCCAGACAAAAAATAGCCTCCCAACGTAATTAATCTTGAGCTGCGGCACCTTTGCTTCACGTTACTATGAATTACACAGAATACTCGGGGCCTCCGCGCTGAAGCTGCATGCCTGGGGTAATTGTTTATTTCATTCTTTGTTGGGAATGTGCTGTAATATATTTCTGACAATAAAAGAAAAGTTTAAAAAGCATGATTTCAATCTGGAAAGAAAATTGCCTCCAGTGGTTTATACAGAATGCTTGAGGCTTTTTGTCACTTTGCCACAAAGGAACAATATAATGACAAGAGCTATAAGTTTTTAAATTCTACAAAAAAATAAATGTTTTTTGTGAATGTGAGGAAAAAAAGTCTCCTTTTTCATCGCCGCTCGTATCAGTCTAAAACCGCTAAAGACAAGTTGTATTTTAACTGAACATAATTCAACGATCACACTCTAAGTAGAAGGTCAGTCGTCTGCTTATCGCCATGGAGATGTTACTGCTTTGCCTATAATGTTCCACAGTATGGCATTAAGGTTATCCAGGTGACACGAGCAGGTGACGTCACCAGCCAAAGTTACAGGTTAGATCTGTGGAGTGGCCAGCTCACAATACAAATGTGTATATCTTCATTAAAAAAAAAGAATTACTGGAAATTATTGAATGGCAAATATGTCTAATGCCATACTGTGGAACATTTCAGGCTCCGCACGGAGTAACATCTGTTGAAACAAGCAATGGGCAGACCTTACCCGAAAAAGTGCACCTGTACTTGCATCACTTCTACTTATAATTTCTATATTTTGTACAACTCCTATGTGTATAACTCTATAACTTCTATTTTTGCAGGGTTTTTTTTTTTTTTTGCAAATATTATAATATATAAAAATGTCAACTTTATCAATCATGAACCCAGGAATATGAGCAGGGATTTGCTGAAGTTGTCATCCAGCAACCAAAATCATCAGATGTATGTTTATTATTTTCAAATGCATTTTCAATCTATGTACATCTATCACACACTTCACTGGTGTCAGAGTGATTGACTCCATTGTAACAAAGACACAGAAAGCCTCAAGCATTCATCGAAAACTGCCAAAGGCCAAGTTTGGATTGTGAACTACAAAATTGTGTAGGAAGGATTTTTTGATATACTTTATTGGTTTACATCTTAAAAATGTAAAAAACAACTAGTTATTCCTTGTTTAGCTTATGCATTGTGAGTGTCCTAATTGTTCACTGCAGTTTATAAAAGACCAGAGCTAAGTTTTGCTAAGAACAACTAGCACGCTAACGCACTTCCTGATTACTGAATGTATTTTGATCTTAAGAGCTCCTTATACAGTATAGTATCTAGTATATGTGCTGTGGGAAGACACAGTTTGCGCAGATACATGGGAAAAAATATTGGTACAAGTCCTTTAAAGATCCTATATGAAGCGAAACTGACTCTTGTGAGCTTTAAGTCATGTTATAATGTTGTTTCCTCATCAAAAACACACCCGGAGTTGTGTTTTGTCTCACTCACACATGTCTGAGTAACTCTTTATTGTTAGTTTGTATAAATCTCCAAAGCTCAAAATGTTCCGTTCCACCTTGTGATGTCATGAAGTGGTAGTTAACAGCTCCTTTTTACCTTTAGTTCAGTAGAGATTGGCAATTCCAGGGCTGAAATGATCCAAATGATTCTAGTGAAGGTGTGTGGACTGGTTTTGTAGTGGTGTGCTGTATTACCACATGACATCACAAGGTGGAACGTTGTGGAGTGTTTTCAGTTTGAGGGAAGCACTTAGTTTAAATATGCACAATTTGTGTGTGAAACATCAATGAAACAAAACATTATAACATAGAAATAGAGTAAAATGGGCTCTTTAAGAATGTTTTTCCCTTAGAGACACTGGTGTAGCACTTTATATTGCAGTATACAGAAATAACATGGTCACTATGGTTATTCCTCAACAGACGTCATTTATTGGCAACATGATTAATCCTAACACAGTATGAAGAGTGTGGCTATAAATATGGTAGCAGCAGTAATAGTAGCAGTGACAGTAGTAGGAGTAGTAGCAGTAGTAGTAGTAGTAGCATCAGTAATAGCAAAAGATGAAAAAAGTTAAAATCTGTCAACTGGACAAATTGTTGTTCTGGTCAGAGAGTGAAGACGTTTTGGCTGCTCATCCAAGCTGCTTCAGACCTGGACGACTGAGGGTTTACACAGATAGTATCAGTAATAGTAGAAGTAGCAGTAGCAGTAGCAGTCGCAGCGGTAGTAGTAGTAGTAGTACAGTAGTAGTAGTAGTAGTTAGTATTAGCAGTAGCAGTAGAAGTAGCAGTAGCAGTGGTAGTAGTAATAGTAGCAGTAGTAGTAGTAATATGGAAACACTATGTATCCCTTGTTGTCCCAGTCACTACGATGTTCCATCCATGCTAATAGTTTCTGATTAACTGCAATCAAAATGTGTATAGACCCTTTCAGGAGTGACATATGTAAAACTGCTGTGTGCGCAGCCTGGTAATGATGGTAATCATACTAACATTGTATCCCATTCATTTTAACAGGACAGATAAATAAATGTTACATTTCGCAACAAGTCATAAGAGTTAAAGCCTAACTTTAACAGCTCTAATTCCTAAAGTTTGGTGTATATGCAGGATTTGTGGAGATAAAACTTAAATTTCATTGTCATTCTGTGGTGGTCTGCTATATTTTTGGTGCATTATTCTCCAGGATAACATAACAATATTTAAGAAATGTTTATTACATGTTGGTATGTATGCTAATTTTGGCGCTAAACGCACATAAAACAGAGCTACACATACACAAGGCATTCCTGGTTTGTCATAGTTTATGATGTTTGTCAGGTAATGCTAACTCCCTATTGAAAATGCATTGGAGCTAAAATTATAGAACTGCATGATCTTTTAGGATGCAGTCACTCTGGTTACAAACATTAGAAAGGTCTATATTAGGGCATCTGTCTCTGTCGGCTCATAGTTTTCTCTCCATAAACGCATTCAGTGGCTACATTATTCGTCAGTAATCTTATGTGATGAAAATGAGGTCAAATAGCTAACCACTTTAACTGTGCACATGAATGCCTGTTCTCGCCTAATAGCTCACATTCAGACTGAACTAAAATGAGTTGAATAGTTTTGTGCAGCATTTCGAAATTCATTTACAACTCAAAGCTTTCAGTGAACCCTCCGTGATGATGTTCTCAAAATGATGTTTCTGAAAATCTAATAAAATCTACACAATGATGAACCAAAAATCTGTTTTGCCTTTGAGAATAAAGAGGACACTTTGTGCAATGTTCAAGCTGGTTCCTCCACCCAGACGCAACTGGATAAATGTAAGATAAGTCGAATGTCGTACTATGGTCTAGGCAAAGCGATATCGTCTCCATGGAAACAAGAAGGTGATGGACTCTCCTCCAGGACAGTTACTTAGGGCATCTTTAAGTTAATGTTTAAAGCCTTTTATTAACCAAGAATTAGTAAGTGCGCAGTTAGCATGTTAGTTGTTGTTAGCATTACCGTGACAGCCCTTGAAAGTTGTGAAAAGCTCGTGTAAACTCATTGTGGTGAATACTTAGGATGTTCAGAATGCTTATGGTAAGTGAGGAATAACTTTGGACCACTGCAAACTGTTTAAACTGGACAAAATGATTTTTTCATGTTTTAAATCATTAAAATCACGTACAGCACCTTCAACTGCTTGAGGACAAGGAATGAAGGTTTAAGTATATTCTTGTGTTGTAGGATTCTGCCTCAAGATCTGGTAATTTTATAGTTTGCCAGTAGAATGGGTCAAATTCAGAGACAAAAGTCAACCTACACTAGCTTTAATTCAAAATAGGGCTGTGCAGTGAATGAAATGCGTATCTAAATTGATATTAAAGTTATTTGTGATCTGCAATGATCAGCTTTGCTCTTTTTAATGGAGAAAGCTGCAGCCAATCCTCTGTCAATCAAAGCATGTGGTTTGGAGAAGAGTTCAGACTTAGAGGAAGTTATGTGACTGTTTTCGTGTTAAATGGCTGATTAAGGTCTGTTCAGAAGATTTATATTGAAAGACATTTTTTTTTTAAATCACACAAACAAACATCAAATTGAAAATTGAGACTGATCAATATTACGACAGAAAATGTAATACAACTTTTTTATCAAATCTCCCAGTCCTCATTCAAACCATAATTAATTGCATAACTTTTTGAAACATTCTTCACATTATTAAGAACATAACTTTGGGGAATTACTCAAGAAGGGATTAAATATTTTTTCTTGCAATAAAAATAAAAATAGATATGGCTTTTGCAAACACTTCTAGACAAAAAGTTAATTTTCAATCTTTTTTTTTTTTTTTTTTCCCCATCTCAAATGCCCATGACATAGAGTTGCTACACTGGGCAGTACAAAGAGGACTAAAGAAAAGAATAAGGGGAGAGGAGGGACGGGCTCTGAGGATATCAGTGATTGGTCTAACAGGTATCCAGACGTCAAACTCCACCCCTGCAGCCAGATGTTTGTAATCAGAAACACCTGGCTGGAATCAGGGTAATCCTGTGTGATGTCACGTAGTGCTTGAAATGGCAGTAGTCACTGATGGCAGCACACAGTTTTTGCCGTTTGCAAATTTACCACGTTTGAACTAAAATTGCCACCAAAAAAAAGGACTAGGTACAGAACCATGTACACAGTTCACAAAACAGTCCATTTAGTGTTTAGATATATTAATTATGTTTTTTTTTTTTTTTCTAGGTCTATTTCAAGCCAGTCTGATTCCAGTGAAGAGGCCAGGGCCCGGTACCTGTATCATCAGTGGGTGGAGCTTGGTTTGACGGACGTCCAGCTGTCCAATCACACGGTCCTGCTGAGTTTGCCTGGCCTCGCCCCAAACACCATCACGGATCGCTCCAGTCTGAAGTGTTACCTTCCCACCGGAGAGTCATGTGATCAGGGCGGAGCCAATGCAGCGTCCAATCAGCATTTCTCCTATGCAGCGTACTCAGCTGTGGGCACGCTACAGGTACAGAGCGCAGTATGACCAATATGAGCATTTCACATTACTGCTTTGTATTACGTCTTCACTGTCTCTTCCTATGTAACTTGGTAGAACGTTTGCCAACAGCTCGTCTCCATAGAGATGCTGTTGCTTTGTCTTTATGTTTCACAGTATGGCATTAAACTTAAAGAGCAGATATTGCACTGTGGTATTAATTGCCAACACCTTTTTTGAAATCTTTTTCTTACCTGTTCTGAAAATGCTATATTTGCCAAAAAACATATATTGAAATGCTTAATAAGTTTTGGTTTAGTTTTTGAGTCCCCTCTCCCCTTGCTCTCTGTGCTAAGTTACTCCCCCTTCATTGCATCACACAATCTGCATACATCCCGCCTGTGGGCTGAGTCTTGGACAAGAGGCTGGGATCGTACCGCTAATCTAAAGGAGTTGCTTGAATAGTGCCCAGGAGAACGCAAGATTATTCAAACATGCGTGGATGATACGACTATGTTGACTTTTATTATTTTGAAAATGCTATATTCTCCGAAAGTAACATATTAACATATTTTCTAAGTTTCACTTTCATTTCTGACAATCAGAGTGCCTTTGTGAAGTCACTCCACCTTCAGAGTGCTATCACAGTGTGCATCCCGCTAATGAAACTACTGCACATCACATCAGGTTTGTCATGTTGCCGTGTACAGTTTTGTATCATGCTTTTGTATATTTATGGAGAATTGGACAGATTGTTAGAGCTACGTGTAAGGAAGGTTCAAATAGAGCCCAGGAGAGATCGCTAAAATGCTAAAACATTCATGAATGACATCAAAAAGTCGATTTAGCATAATACCCCCTCTTTAAATCTAATGATGTTAATTATGTATTAGTTAAAAAGTACCTGTCATATGCTCTTCACCATCGCACCTGTAGCCAAGTGAAGTTTGAAGAAAATCCTTTTGCATTTTCCGTTTTTGTGCGTTTTTAGCTCACTCCACACAGCTGTCTCCCACTGCAGGGTCAGAGTGGCCCATCTGCACTTTATTTTTCAGCTCCAGTTCTGAGCGCTGTCTCGAATAAAGCAGCGACTACTGGATCCAACCGCAGCTTTGGCACAATTAAACATGGCTTGTATGATGGATGGACAGTGGCCTGGGCTGAGAACACCGGCCTAATAAGTCCTGCTGTTGTGGAGCAGCAGTGGTGCGGTGACACATGTGCACGGAGCTCTGTAGATAGAGGCTATTTGTACAAACTGACTGCAGAGTTTAACCCTTAAAGAAGGAGAGAACAGGGGAAGGAATGCTAGAAAGGGGGATCGTAAGTAACAGTGCCATCATTTAGTTTAAAGGGCCCGTATTACACTATTTTCCTCATCTAAAACATCCCCAGAGTTTTGTTTTGTTTCATTCACACATGTTTAACACACTGACCCTGCATATTTAGGCTGAGTTCTTCTCTTAAACAGAATAAAACCTCTGTTGTGATGTGGTAATGCAGGAAGTGCTCCACTTTTTAAACTACATACACCTTCACTAGAATCATTTGGATAATTTCAGCCCTGGAATTGCGTAATATAGGACGTTTAAGTTGAATTTACCATATTCAGGGAGCCGCTATTGTCATTCAGTTTGAAAGGGGAAATTTTACTGGCACGATCCGTTTAATTGTAAATTTTGACGCTCTGTGTCACTCCCCCTTTAGAGCGCAATCACAACACAATCAGCATGCATCTCGCAAATGAAACTACTGCACATCACACCAGGTTTGTGAAGTTGTTGTGTAAAGTTTTGTTTCATGTTTTTGTATATTTATGGAGAATTGTCGTGTTGGAGCATGGGTGTGGCTTGTGGGCTGAGCATTGGACCCAATCTTACAGCTGCCGTAAGGAGAGTTTGAATAGGGCCCAGGAGAGATCGCTAAATTACTGAAACATGCATGGATGGATGACATCTAAAACCTCTTGCTCTTGATAAGGGATCAAAAGTTATAGTTATGGTGGAAAGCTAAAAAAAAATATTTTGCATCATACCCCCTCTTCCATCACCTCAACCACTAAAAGTACAACACAAGTTATACATATTTTTCCCTCAAGGAAAAACTTTTGCCTCTACACCATCTAGCTTTCTTTGCATACAGCACAGTGTAATTTGAGGGCATGACTAAACTCCAAAGTGTTCAAAACTTGGTTGAAAAATTACCACAGATGTAACCCGCGTTGTCAGGGGAGCTCAGTAAAAATACACAACAGCGTCCCGTCCTGAGACTGGAGAGCCCTCGGGGTGCACCCACTCCAGCACCCGTGGGTGTCATCCATCACCCAGAGCGAGAGGGTCCCTATAGAGCAGCAGCATTCGGTCACAGCCGCAGACAGGCAGATAAATATAAAGTCTGTGAGGGGTATACACGCCTATGTATTTGCAGGGGAGAGAGCAGAGAGGATGGATGTGCTACTTTTACTTTTGTTTAGAAAGAAAGATGTTTGATGTTTCTGCGATTCATTCTTTTTCAACCATCAGTTATTTATATTTACATTTGTCTATCTGTTGTGTGGTATTCATACTTCCATCTGGGAACATTACGTTATCTTAGTGGTGGAAGGTAACAAATTAATAGTACTAATGTACTGTACTTAAGTAATGTACAGATGCAAAAAAGTAAATTCTATGGTGAACACATTTTACTTTTACTTCACTACATTTGAGAGCAGTAGTTGTACTTTCTACTCCACTACATTTTTGAACTGGACTGAAAAGTAAAAGTACTTTTTATATGATTTGAGGGGTTATTTTTACCATGTTTATGGTAAATACACAAAATTCTAAAGAAAAATTCAATTAAATTTTAAAGAAAAAATAAGAAATTAATTGTTACTGTTGAGTAAATAATAATAATAATAATAATAATAATAATAATAATAATAATAATAATAATAATAATAATAATAATAATGTATGTTTTATTATTATTTATTTATCAATATTACTACATTTAACACTTTAACAAATAGACAACACTTGTTTGCAAGTTTTGATGTGATACTTTTACTTGAGTAACGTTTTACCTCTGTATCTGTACTTTTACGTAAGTAACAAAACTGAGTACTTCATCTCCCACTGTTGGTGACTGATCATAACTTCAGTCATATAGTTACTTCTTGCCCTTTACCCATTTTTACTCTTATCTGAACTTTAAACAGTGTCTGCAGTTACATGCACACATTGGATTATTTTATCTCTGGACTTTCAAGATTATTGAAATGACATTTAAAGCACAAAATCTGAGTAAACAGAGGAACCATGATCAGAAACAAATGAAGGTGTTGATCTCATAAAAAAGGAGTCACGTCTAAACCTTAGCCTAAACCTTAGTCTTTTTCACTAGTGATGTGTTTAGTCCCCATAAGGGAGACAAATCATCATGATGTGAGTTTGTATAGAGATGTTAGTGAAGTGTCTTGCCCAAAGACACAGTGAGCATATGCGCTGACTGGAGCTGGAGTTGAACCACTAACCTTAGATTAGAGGGGGATCAATGTACCTCACTGTGAGTTGTGAAAAGTGCTTATGAACTCACAGAGACCAGTGAGGAGTTTTGCTGTGATGTTAAAGCTTTCAACTACCATGCTAACGCACACATCCTGATTCTGTGATGGAAAAAAAACAAACAAAAAAAACCAGCACACAGCAGGCTTATTTAGAACCTGAAGAGCTGGTTATACAATATATCTGTATTTACAAATGTTGCTCAAATACATGGGAACAATTGGTGCAGGGCCTTTAAGATCTCCTTGGAGACAAGTAGCAGATTATTCACCAGGAAATAGTCGCATAGTGCATCTTTGAAATACACAAGTCCACTTCACGTCCCCCTCTGGCAGTGGAAGCATTGTATTGACTATACGTGCGGCCTCGCTAAAGCACATGTTGGCTTTTAATAAAAACCTGAGCTTCTGTGTGTTGGAGCAGGATGCAGATATGTCACAGTACTTTGACCTTTCTATATAAAATGTCATCTGCAGCTGTTGGGTTCTGCACGTGCTCAGTAGGGTCCGCTCTCCCACCTGAAGATTTGGTATTGTTTTCCTCGTCTTTGTCTCTGCACCCACGTCTCACCCCTGGACCCTCGCTTGCACCCCGCTCCCGATTCACCGTGAGATCTGCCGTCATTTGCTTATCTTGTTCACCATTGTAAATAAACACTGTAAACTCTTCCCCGAGTGCTGCATTTCTTGGTCCCTCTCGCCTGAACATTATGACAAAAACTGATTTGGCTAACTTACTCCTCTCTGCCTTAATCCCATACACTTATCATAGTAAATGTGAAAAAGTAACCCTAAGCCTAAACCTTAGTCTTTTTCACTAGTGATGTGTTTAGAAGTAGTGTATGGAATGGGATTTATGTCGATTCAAGAACATAGTTTTAAATACAACACAAAAGATATATACTAGTAGAAATGCTCTTTTATCAGAAGCACAGGTGGGCAGAGTTTCCTCCTTCGGTTGAGATCTATAATGTTTATGATAATCATAATAATATGCAGTACTTTTCCAGACGCTCAAAGATGCTTTACAATTTCATGCATTATTCATTCACTCTATTCTCAGGGCTGGTAAGCTCCTTCTGTTGCCACATCTGCCCTGGGCTAGTCTGACAGAAGTGAAGCTGCCAATCTGTGTCATTAGCCCCTGACCACTAACTGACACACACACGCACGCACACGCACGCACGCACACGCACGCGCGCGCGCGGGCACACCCACACACACACACACACACACACACACACACACACACACACACACACACACACACACACGCACACACACACGCACACACACACTCACCACATTCATACTAGGCAGTGTGGGTGAAGTGTCTTGCCTAAGGACACAACAGATTTTGCCACTGGCTTCCCACTGTGGCACCTGGTATTACCGTCCAGGTACTAACCAGCTGCAGCCCTGTTGGCTTCTGAGATCTGATGAGATCAGGCTTTGACAAGGAGTTGTGGCCAGTTTTTTTTTTTTTTTTTTTTTTTTTTTTTTAATTAGTATTATTATTTATTTTGTGTTAAACTGTGAAAACTAATACGGCATTGAAACTACAAAGCACATTGTGAAGACAACCACGTTTGTAAACTCACTTAGGAGGCTGTAGGTTCACAGTCGCCTTGGTTTGGTGTTTTTTTCGTGAGCCCAGCTTGATGTAGATTTGGTCCTGTTCTAGTCCTGGTTCAGTCCCAGTTCCGGTTTAGACACACCCAGCATTGCTCCTGTATACATTTACAAGCCACTGTACACAATTGTTTTACTGTCTTAAAAATGAGAAAAATTTTATAAACGATTTGCAGTGATCCAAAGTTATTTCTCACTTACCTTAAGCATTTCAAGCTTCCTAATTATTCACCACGATGAGTTTATAAGCACTTTTCACAATTCTCAGAGGCCAGAGAAAGTTTTGCTGTGACATTACAGCAACAACAACTAGCGTGCTAATGCTCACTTCCTGATTATTGGACAATAATTAGTTCAGGACAGCATGCGGCGGACATATTCTGATCTCAAGAGCTCTTATATGAAATATCTGTATTGAGGCACGGCATTTTTTTTCTCAAATACATGGAAAAAATTGGGCACAGGACCTTTAAATGCAATGGTGACTAAAATGAAATTGTATAAACACAGCTACTTAGCCTCCATAAAGGTTAAATAATGAAGGCTGTCTATTGAGTACACCATATGCCCCAAATTATGCATTATATATAATTAATCAAACATATTCCATAGAGTTAATAGGACAGAGATTGCCTCATGCATAATTCACAGCTACATTTAACTTTTTAGCTTTACTTATTCATGACAAGTTGTTTTGACAATATTCACAAATCGAGTTGTTGCTTTTCACCCTGCTGCTAAATGCCCCATTAATTAGATTTCTTTACAATATTTATAAATCACATGTCATTATCCGCATTTCCAATTTTCCAATATTAAAATGTATTCATTGCATCGCCCTCGTGTGCGTGAGGAAACGGGCTGAAACTAGTCACTTAAGCTGCATAATCTCCAATCAGCTAATTTATGTGAAATATAAAATGTGTAATTAAGGTGATTAGTTGTATTTAGAAAGCCGGAACTGTACATAAATCACACAGCGTGTTAATATTTCTCGTGTGTAATGAAGTTCTATGGAAATGTGCTTATTAATATGCAAATGGCGGCGGCTGGGGTCGGCGGTGAGCTGAACCCATTGGAGTACATATGTCCGCCATGCAGGTGATGTATAGTCGCGTCTGTGGAGAAAAGAGCTGACGGGAGGATTATGCTGATTTCATATGAAGACATGTGCAATACTTCTTCAGCTGTGCGGAATACGAGGGAGGAAGTGCAGATATGCCATTTTACACCATATTAAAGGACACATATTTAAGTGCGTATGACAGATTTTCACCTTTTTCAATTATTACTGGGTTTTATAGGATAGTATCAATATTCGGGATGAAGCTAACTAGAGGCACTGCTTGGTCTGAAAATCTATTACTATAGTTAGACTTTACTCTGAGCTTTGTTTTAATACAATCTGAGCATAAAAAAAAAACTGACTCAAAATTGCAACAGGTGAGCTGATTTGTAAATTTGTTAAACAAGTCCCTCGCAAATAACATTAAGAATCTAGCTAGCATTAGCCATCTGCAGATTCAGTTAGTCTCACCTTTTGGTTGAAAATCAAACCTAATGTCAAAAACGGACAATATTTAATAACAAATAAAAAATAACAATGTTTAAAATTAACCACAAAAGTGCAGAAATATCACTTTATGCCCTTGTTTGAGATTCTGTCATTTGTAACTTTTAATTAGAGCCGATGTACTTGATGTTCAGTTATTTTCATATTTCTAAAACATGAATTTTACAATATATTGTTTAGTTGTATTTTAACTAGGATACAACAAACATTTTTGTTGGCATCCATCACCGATCCCCGCCCACAGCTCTGAACTTAATTGCATTTTTTCTTCCCTCCCGTGCTTGCTACTGTGAAATGCAACGGTAAAATTCTATATTTTGTGTTTCCAGGGTGAAGTGGTTGATGTGCAGTATGGCCGCGTGGAGGATCTGAGGAAGGTCAAACAGGACCTTAATGTTACCAGATCCAATCAGATTGCAGTCATGAAGCTGGGCCAGGCTCCTCTGCTCTATAAGGTAAGACATGTCCAGGAATAATGATTGCAGTATTTAGTAATTGCATATTGGAGAGTTAGCCAAGAGGTTAGTTTCCATCTGGTCCTTCACAAAATGTACAGAAGGCCACTGCATATCATTAAACGTGTCTATCTCCATGGAGACAAGTGCATGACCCCCTAGGCCAAGTTACAGGCCAGCTCTGGAGAGATATCACTGCTCACAGTAAGAATAGAAAGTATTTCAAGGTATTTTTGCACAGTAAAAACGTCTTTGATTAAATAAAAGCAAATAGATATGCTTAAAGAACACCTATTGTGCTTTTGTCTGATATACAGTGGTCCCTCTTATTTATCGTGGGGGTTATGTTCAAAAAATAACCTGCAATAGGCGAAATCCGCAAAGTCGTCAGCTTTATTTTTTATAATTATTATATGTGTAAAGGCTGTAAAAACCCCTCACCACACACTTTATACACTTTTCTCAGACAGGCCTTAACATTTTCTCACATTTCTCTCTTGTTTAAACACTCTCAAAGTTCAAACCTTTGTATGTTAAAAAAGAAAAAAAAAAAAAAATTACTTGCAAAACTTGCAAACTTACAGCACTTCAGAGTCACACTGCAATCGAACATTTAAGTAAATTTGTCTGAACACATTCTGTACTGTACAGGAGACACGGCACAGAGGAGACTGATGGACAATGGTCTACAGTCCCTCAGCCAATCAGGATGCAGAACACAATACATTGAACGTTCATTGTGGTGTAAAAAAAGCATGCAAAATTGCACCAAAAAAATCTGCGAGACTGCGAGAGCGAAAGGTGAACCGCGATATAGCGAGGGATTGCTGTAAATTAGAATTTATGACACTCGTAGATCATTATGTTATAATTTGGACATTTTAAATCACAATATTGTTCTAAAATTAATGAAAAGCAACAAATCCATTGGCTGCAGTAGTACAAAACTGTGGTGCGGTCATCACAACAAGGAGCCATGCAGCTGTCGGCACCTCTGATGGAAAGTGGCACGTCATGTTAGCGAGTAGCAGGGTTTATTTTGGTTATTTTTTTTTCCTTTGTACCAGAATAACTATGCAGTGCTGTAAATAAAATTGGAAAATGGAGTAAGAACAGAGCAGTGGGTGGTGGTGAAAACATAAGTAGACCAGAGCAATTGTATCTTGAATATAGAAGAATAAAGATTACTCAAACATGCATGAATCACTCTAAATACAACTTCGAGAGGGTACATCAGAAAGGCAACAACTACAACATGGTTAAAAGCTCTGAAAAGCTGAGAGTGCAGAACAGGTCCGCTTTAATTTCATACAGTCAAACACAGGCATAGCAATAACATTTACATGGAAAAACAGGTGGCGTCCACTGAAGACTCACTTAAGTTCAGTACAAGTGCATTTTCAAAAGATCCCATTTGGAGACAGATCCTTTGCAAACCCAAAAGAAAATTCTTCACAAGCCAAGACAACAGCGTATAAATATGTCCACACTGAAGACTCCCTTAAGACTACCACGGCATTTCAGCTCTGTTTTGAGCAGTTTGATGAATGCGTTCCAGAAATAGCCCAAGTGAATGATTCAGTGATTTCTGCCGCAGCTGTTTCCGCGTGCCATTAGCCTGTGCATATGAGCTTAGTGATAAATAGCGGGCTAATGAGGCTGAACAGGTGCGAATGGAGGTTCAGGCACAGGGAGACGTGGGGTCAGTATACGGCGCTTATATTAACACGCTCGCACTCTTAAAAACCCATTATGTTAAAGAAGCACGGGGCTCACCAGGGAGGCCCACAGCAACAGCAACAGGCCAGGCCCTCGTTTACAGCTCCCGCTTGCAGTTTGAAGAATGGGGAATCGCATGCATCATAATGCGTCTATGAACGGACTGACAGGGCCGTGCATGTGAGAGGGAGTGATGGATGAGGAGGACAGTTTTCTTAAGTGGAGACGGCCATTTTGTTTAAAGATAGCTATTGTATCTGTCATAAACGGAGACGAATACATGTAGGTTTAGTGGTAGCAATACAAGACGAGTAATAAGAAGCAGGGCCGTGCAAAAATATTGAAATATCGATATACTCGTGGTACTAAATTTGGATATCGTTACCGTGCTGTATCGATACCGGCTGCTGCATGAACCTTTACTAATATTTTATGGTATCTTTTACTAAATTGTGTTTGTGACAGTGCTATAATTTTGTTTAAAAGAAGGAAAGTTGTAAAGCATTTGACATATTCAGTGTTAAGGTTTTTATATTAACTGTGTTAGTAATACGCAACATTCCGATTATCGCATTTATCAGCGCATTGTTGGATTGGGTCGTGAGGGAACCTGTGATTCCCTGTCCCAGTAATATATCATAATACTGCATACATTTTTATAGTGCTTTTGGGACACTTTACATTATTTAAAGAGCCCATATTATGCTATTTCCTGATCTATGTTATAATGCTGTTTCCTCATGAAAACAGACCTGGAGTTGTGTTTTGTTTCATTATCACATGTTTAACACACAAACACTGCATATTTAGGCTGAGTTCCACCTTGTGATGTCATCATGTGGTAATACAGGAAGTACTTCACCATGTTTTTAAAGTCCATACACCTTCACGTGAATCATTTGGATAGTTTCAGCCCCGGATTTGCCAATCTCTACTAAAGAAAAAGGTAAAAAAGGAGCTATTAACTTGAAAACTACCACTTCATGACATCAGAAGGTGGAACCGAGCATTTTGAGCTTTGGAGATGTAGACAGACTAACAATAAGCGGTTACAGAAACATGTTTGAATGAAACAAATCACAACTCCAGGTATGTTTTTGAGCATTATAACATGGCTTAAACCTCACACGAGTCAATTTTGCATAATATAGAACGTTTCTTCCAGTTTCTTTCCTGAACTGGGAAGGTGTTTCTGCGGGGAGACTGCACGTTCACAGTCTTCATTAAGTCTCCCCCATTAACCAGAAAATCCCTCCCTGCTGATCTTGTGTGCAAATACGAAATTGCCAATATATATTTTTAACTACATCTGTCCAGCTCTCCTTGCGTGGAGATATCATACAGGACAATTATATGGCACATGCCCAAACCATTAATTTCTATTAAGAGAGCAGCTCTGTCCATAAATCTCAATGCAGAGCCACATCAGCCACATTGTATTGTCACATTTACCCATCCGAACCAGAATTTATCTTATTATCGCTGACTTCCTATCTTTATGAGACCGGTTATGAAGATACATGGACACAGACCAGCGGGAGATTAATGCAGTCTTTGTCAAGTGCTATAGAAGATGGCTGAATATTGATACACAGAACCCATGTGGGCTTATGGCCTGTAAGCACACCTCATTTGAAAGCTTTAACTACTGGAGGTTGTGCTAGCATTGACTGATGTTGTGGGTTTGGTAGATTAAGACCATAGAGTGCTTTTTATAGGTTTATATTCCACTATTTTTGTTGTATGATCTGGCAAATCGAATGAGTGGGGCTCTCATTTTGCTTTCTGATCATATGAGCTACCATCCGTAAGTTTATTTGATTTTTTTTCTCACCAGTAGACGGCATCTAGTGGTGTTATGTGAGAATACAACAAGGCGTGAGTCGGCCAGTCCAATTACAAACGGTAGCTTTAATGTCGTGTAAAATGAAAGAAACAAAAGAGTGTTCAGTGGTCATTTGTCACTTAAAGGTTAAAGGTGCACTAGGTAACGTTTCTGATGGGGGACTTGCCGCATGCTCATCTCCCTGGACATGTCTGGAATGTTCCACAGTATGGCATTAAACATATTCAATTGCCAGTGCTACGTTAGTAATAATATCTCTACCAAATTCCACCAGAAAAGTGACATTTTGTGCAGTTAACAGTGTGCTTCTTTTTCTGTACAAAATATTAACCAACAAAAAGGCAGGAATAAATGTAAAGTGAATTTAAAGAGACAGTGATGGTGAATAGGAAAAAAAAAAAAAAAACTTAAATTTAGATGCAGTATATCAAAACCTTTTTTTTTTTTTTATGTGTGTGTATTTTCATATAAAAATAAAAAAAGAAAAAAAAAAAAAAATTTAAATTATGAAAAATGCCCAAAATTGACATATTTGGGACATTTAAAACAGAAACATGAAAGAGCCAGGTTTAAATTTCTTGCTTAATATAGTTAACATATTAAATTAAAAAAGATTTACGGAGGGCATTTTGGACATATTAGCCTATTTTTTGTGCTAAAACTTTAATAAATCAGGCTTGGAATTAAATATCAAGAAATCCTTCAGTATGATTCTTCAAAACCTACGTCCTTGTGATGCATTTTGAAAAAGTGGCCTTTGAACTCACAATGCCTCATTTAAGTCTGTGGCTTAAGTGGATTAAATGAAATAAAAACACATCCTTCGGTGCAAATTAGATAATTTTGTTGTTTCTACATGAAAGCGTGTATGTTAAGAGACCATGCCCCTGCAAATCCCAGAGTCAAAACCTTTTTGACCTTTCTACATGCGTTTTCTTCAATCGCACCAGCATACTGAACAAACTATAATTAAACAAAAAACATAAAAATAAAATTGTATATCCAACTTTAACTGTAGCTGCTTTGCATTTAATATTTTTTAGGTTTAATACAACATAATTATTACATGTCCCTACATTAAATGCTTGTCAATTACTGAAACTCAACACAATTGCCCAAATACACACCACATACATTGTATTCTTCTTTCAGTCCATCTCTATCCATGCATGTGGGTTATGGACGCAGACGTTACCTGCAGCCAAGCATCACTCATGCACAGTGACATTCCCCGGAGATCTGGGGCTATATTTGTCTACAGAATTAGATTTCAAACACATTTGAATCGGGCTTGGTCTCAACATGGCTGAGATCCAGGTGTATGTAGTTGTGTTTTTGTATGGTACACTGCAGTCTGAGGAGGCCTAGTTTTAAAGGACAGCAGTGACAAAGGAGTGACCGCCGCTGTTACACATTCAGTCAATATATGGAGCAATAACACAGGCTCAGACAGAGGCCATGGCTGTACCTGGGCTAAAAATATAACACGATGATGTACGCTGCCAGTTCTATTAGAGATCGGAGAGAGACACCAGGTACTTTTTATGAATTTGCTAAGGTGTAATATTGTCTTACTTATATGAGTGTAAAAATGCTCCTATATCACGCAAAAACATTCATATTCACCAAACAGCTGAGGTTCCAGAAGTACATTTTCTCATTAAAATTCCCCATATATTTTCAAAAGATTGCACTTGAGCCTGCCATGTAGTTATAATCTATGACACCTGTGGATCATTACGCTTTGATTTTCACATTTTATAATGCAATATTTACCTAAACAACAACTTGATGAAAGAAACAAGCCCGCTGATTTCTATGTTATAAAACTGCGGTGCCCAAAATAAACTTGGAAGTAAGTACAGAGCAGTGGGCGTGTGCCAGTGTCGGTGTAAATGAGGGATGATTGCCAATATGGTGTCTTGAAAATAAGTGATTAAAGATGCACAAATATTCACAAATCACTCCAAATACAACATCGAGAGGGTAAACGAGAAGGGAAACAACTATATCATGGTTAAAAGCTTTGGAATGTCGATTTTGCAGTAAAGGCACGTGCTTAAAAGGCACGACAAACTATGTGGCAATTACTGTCAACCTGGTACTTTTCAGTCCATAAAACTCGGCAAACTTGGCAATACTCATCTGTTTATCCAGTTTCAGAAATACAGTTTAAATTAAATTATAGTAGATAGCCCCCAGCTAGTCTGGAAAAAACTTAATGGCAAATTTCCATTAGAAACTTCAACGTGGGCAGTCAGTATTGAGCTCCATTATGTACCTTAGAAAACTAGCTGACATTGTTGTTAGCTTAATACAAACTGTTGCTATCTGTAATTGGAAAATGTAAAAGTTATGAGATTTCGTATTATCTAGACAAGGTTATATAAACATTTTGACAAGGCTGGAAAAGGGCACATGTAACAGGAAGCATTAATCTAGGCACAGTGCTTTAAACATTCAACAAAAGATGTTGAACACAGTAATCTTATGTGGCATCATTTATTTCAAATTTTAAAACGGACCTATTATGCAAAATCGACTTTTCAGAGCTCTTAACCATATCATACTTGTTTCCCCTTCTCATTTCCCCTCTCCAGCTTGTATTTGGAGTGATTTGTGCATGTTGCAGCGATCTTTAATCGTTTATTTTCAAGACGCCATATTGCCGATCAATCCCCGTTTTCACTGCCACCGACATACGCCCACTTCTTTGTATTTACCGTACTTTCCGGACTATAGAGCACACCTGATTAAAAGCCGCATGCTTTCATTTTAGAAAAAAAAACTTGTACAAGCCGCACCGGATTTTAAGCCGCAGGTATCCCACGTAGTAATATGAAAAATTAGCTCAAAAACGTTCATTTGCGAGGGACTAGTGCAGTTTTGCATGCTTTTTTTTTTTAACAGTGTATGCAGGTGTTCTGCGTCCTGATTGGCTAAAGGAGGTGCTGTGTCTCCTGTACAGGACAGAATGCTTCAGCCAAATTTACCAAAATATTCGATGCTGGAGTGCGACTCTGAAACAGTCACGTTGGACACCTTTGTATTTGAGGACAAACTCCTCCAACACGCGTTGTGGACGCTCTGGACGCGCGTCCTCGAGAGACTTTACATGTGAAACAACATAAAGAAGGAGGAAAATAACATAAGGACGACAGCAGAATAAGTTTTAACAAGGAGCAAAAAGGGCTGTAACCTGCGGATGGAGTCTGCTTTAGTTTGTGGATCAATGACTGCAGGAAAAAGAACATTACGAGACATTACAGCAGAGCGGCGCCAGGACGAAGAGGTGGGGACAGAGGAACTGAGAAATACACCTGCAGCTGCAAAACATATAGAATAATTGTGAAAAAATTAAGTTTTCTACTTCACGGATTTCGTTTATACTAACCCTCGCGATAAACCAGACACTGTCTTATCACTGTAAGAAATGAGTCACTGACAGCGGGCGACAAGCAGACAGGTCAGGAGCAACATCCACTCTTTTCACTTTTATGTCTACTGTTGCTGGGCAAATGCATAAGCTGCACTCCATAAGCCGCAGCGGTTAAAAACTGGAAAAAAGTAGCGGCTTGTAGTCCGGAAAATACGGTACTTCATTGTCCAATTTAATTTTCTTAATCAGTGATACGTGTAGAATTTGGTAGCATCGATTACAGTAAAAATGAAATAAAAAATCAACTACTCGCTAGCCTGATGTGGATCCATACAAGGGGCCGACAGCTACACGACTCTTTGTTGTGATGATGATTGTTGTGAAGTTGTCTTAGATGAATATTTTGATTTAAAATGTGCAAATTACATTGTATAACATAATGATCCACGGGTGTCAGATTATAAATATACAGCAGACACAAACACAATAGGTCTTCTTTAAGGGACACCTGTCATGCATTGCTCTATTGACTTAATAATCTATAATGTTGTTCCCAGATCAATCATGGTATGAGTAAACCTGTGTGTCAAGGTCGTTTCCTTCTAACCAGCTAAGCACACTTAAATTATACGTCCACTTTTCCGTCGATGACTGTGTTGCCTTCTCCTCTTCAGCTATCCCTTCTGTCTGAGCTGGGCTTTGGAGGAGCTCTGTTGTACGTGGATCCGTGTGATGCTCCTCGGGGTCAGAACATGTGGAGCCAGGCCTTCAATGTGACGCTCAACCCTGGAGGAAACCCAACACGTGGTCAGTGACCCTCTACTGTTACTACTACTGTCATGTGAAGCGATGTATTTTAGTATCTCACAGTTCATTGGTTTCAAAATGATGAGACATTTGGTCTGTTGCTATAGCGATGAACGATTTCAAACTAAATATTCTATCTTTTGAATGTGGAAAAAGTCTTCAAAACGTTGCACAGAATAGAAAGTTGAAACACATGAATAAGCAGGCTGTGCAATAAGCATAGGGTCCAAACCGGCCACTAAGGTTCACAAAAAGTTCAATCTACCATCACTTTTAACCTCAGCGGGACGTTTACATTTATCATTTATTCCCTTTTGTGAACAATTTGATGAAAGGGAATTATCAAGCCCCTGTCTGCAAAACATAAAGGGAAGGCTATAACCCTCATGTTTTCATATCAACAATTCTGAGAAGAATTAAAGTTGACAATAATTCCACCAGACCTTTTTTTCTTTGTAACAAGTCCCTAAATCTAATTCATGTTTGGTGATACTGGTCTCAGCTTTGAAATGAGAAGTGTTTATGGTCAATCTACTGCTCCCAACACCATCATACAGGGCCGGCCCAGCCTATAAGCAGACTGAGCAGCTGCTTAGGGCCCTGAGGCCAGCAGAGGGCCCCCAAGAGCTCATACATTTATACTGAAAATAAAATAATATATCAAGTTTTATTGGACACAGGGCTTGTGTGTTTACAGCAGCCTAAATATCCTTCTAAAATAATCACATTTGTTTTATACCTATAGTAGCAAAATATTTGTCGCTGCTACATTTGTTTTTGAGTCGGGCAGAGGTGAGGGCAGCTATGTGTTTACACCGGTGCAAGGGCCCTTTAAATGTAAGCACACTGTCCACAACTGGAACACATTAAAATCCACCAGAAAATGTCTATATGTTTGTGTTCTGTTATTGTGACTGTGGTAGTTGTGACGTTCTGGATGTTTTCAGTCTGATGTTGGTCATATAAATACAAATACAATTGGTCAAGGTGATGAGAGCAGAGTCATAATGTTGTCAAATGTGAATCACCAATAGCTGAGCCAGGAGGCATCCGCAGTTGGGGGCCCCAGAGACAAATTCAGCTTAGGGCCCCCCTGAAAGCTAAAGCCGGCCCTGTTACCATGGGAAATAAATGTTTCTTTGTTACTCTTACTACCACTTACAATGAGAGTAGATCAGACAGCAGAGGCCAAACTACAGCGCCAGAGCTTCACAAAGTATGTCCAGTTATCTGTTACCAAAACCGAGCTATTGGAAAATGTTAAATGTGAACATCACTCTTGCTCTCTTAAATGTCATCGTACGGTAACTGCTTTTAATTTTACCAAAAAAAAGTTTTAAGTTTAGGAAGATTTTTTTTTTTTTTTAACCTGCCACTCTATTTGTGTTCTGTCAAAAATGAGGTACAAGTCAAGGTGATCTAAGTTCAACTCCATTTTTATTTTAGGAAATCGGAATACTTTGAATGGATTTCAAGAGCTGTCACGGATTGGGAATGTCCATTAATTACTTGTGACTTGTGAGCTCTGTACTTGGCTGCTGTTCTTTGTGAATGTTTCATGACTGTCTGCCTGATCCGTACTGTATTTAAACGGTCTTCCCACGATGGCTGACCCTTGACCCCAGCTCAGGTCCGTACTTTCAGTTCCTGTTCGCTCTGCCCACTTCGGCCAATGGGGAGCTGTCATTACGGCTGCTGTGTCTTTAGTCTTTGTTCCGCTCCATTTTGTCACAGTGGATGTGAGCTAAAAGGTCCTGTACCTGATTTTTACTGTCTAAAAACGTTTTTTTAAAAAAAAGAGAACTAGTTCATTTCTTAGCCCCAAGTTCCCTTGTCTTAGATCCCAGTTCAGTGGGATGGCTCGATATGGATTTTTTTGAGCCACTTCCAATATCTGGCCTGCTCCTTTGGACAGTAACCAATATTTACACATATTTAGCTTTTAAAATCCAAGCAAGGCCCATAAATATATCTTAAGTTGAAGTAAAGATCACAAATTAACTTTTCACTTTTTATTATTTGTTATATTTATAAGGGCATTGGACAGACTGGTAATGACACATGGACACTTCTGGAAAAATATCAGTATAGAATATTAATATCAGTCAATACAGGAAAAAAGGAAAAAAAAAATGGACGATACCAACACTGGAACCTATATATCGCCTCCTAAGTCATTCCAGGCTTTTAGACTTTGCCCAATCAGGTTCATCTAGTCTTTCGATAATTTATTCTAATAACTTACTTTTTCAGACCAAGATTTAGTTTGTTTTCATACCTGACAGTTTCGACTGGTCACTATCGCTCTTTCTGCCTCTAGTGGTAGGAAGACTGCACTAAAACCTGTTTAAATCAGCTGACCGGACACCTCACAGCAACATAACCTGACTACTCTGAGGAAGACCGCTAGTGAGCAGTCGAAAATGTCAGGTATGAAAACTAACTAACTAATACTGTGGACTTATTTTAGACCGGATATCATCTAGTCCTGCTCATGCCTTGGATATACTCACATGTATTATATAAAGGTGGTACTTGGTGAGACAAAGTTTGAGAATGACGGTCTTAGCCTCTGCTGGCGTGTGTAGATTGTGTTAGCATAATAGTAAGTGTGTAGTTTGTTAGCGACAGATGCTTGCTGTCTGCTCTGCTCTCCTCACACTCTCCGGCCCAGAGCTGATGGAACACACAGTGAAGGACAACTCATTACTCACATCATGGCACTGGCACCGCGTCACGTCATTGAATTCATTACACAGAGGACACTATGTAGAGCGGGCATTTTTAAAGGAGCCAACTGCTGCGAAGAAATCACTGCAAAGCACATACCGCGCTGATTTCCACCAGTATGGTATGTGCAGCAGTAATGATCCACAGTTACCATGCTCACAATACACACATTAAGAAACAGTCAGATAGGTTTTAGATGGCCAGAAAGCAGAAGAAATAAAAAAAATTATTTAAACAACACATTTTCAGGAATCTGTGATCAATCCGAGAGTTCATGGTCTTGTTTAGGTGTTAGGTTTTCAACAGAAAGGGTGTGTGACTAACTGTGAAAAACTGTAGACAAGATAATGCATGCTAGCTTGTGACTGTAATGTTATGTGAGGGGGAATTGTTTAATAGTACGAATCAACTCACCTGCTGTAGTTCCAACTCAAGCCAGGTATTTATGGAATTGTGTGGTAAAACAAAGTAAAAGTCTAACTTGAGTAACACACTTCAGATGTTGCAGTGCCTCCAGATAGCTTCTTAATGTCATTATTTGAAAGTGATGCTTTTCTCTGTAGAGACAGTTACATAATAATGCCATGTTAACATTTCAGGCAAAGAAAAAAGAGCTTGGGGTGGTGTTGTTGATGCAAAATATTAAACATTTCAAAGTTCTATGACACTTATGGCAACATTATTTTCTAAGCCAGGGGTGTCCAAACTATGGCCCGGGGGCCAAATGCGGCCCTCAGGCCTCCTGCTAAACCGGCCCAATAGATCATAAGCAGTACTTTTAACAGCAAATTAAACTATTTCTACCACTATATCCTCAAACATCACATTGCAGTGTGACACAGACCTAAAATTAATCTTTTTCAAGCCTTATTAATACACAGCAGCTCTGTCAAAGCTGTGTGTAAAGCACCGCACTGCATTGATCACCGGTCTGTGGCCCTCTGCTTTGAATATGTTTTGAGATGTGGCCCTTGATAAAAAAAAAAAAAAAAAGGTATCTATGATCGTTTTCCCCGACAGATAAGAAACATAAAGTGTTTGACATTCGATTTCAAGCTCTTTAAAATCTCCATGGAGACAAGCAGGTGGTGATCCCTCCACCAGAAAAGTCACTTAGTGCAGCTTTAAATAAGTTTAGTGAAACCAGCAGCTCTACTTGTCTTCATATTTAAGTGTCTCTAGGTAAATACTTTAAATATACCATACGATCATGGAGGATAGTTGGCCTAGATTGGTCTGGTCCTGCTGTGTTTCTTTCACATAGATATAATTGGATAAGCGTGCCTTTGTGGGGGGCTGGTCTGTACTTAAATGTATTCACGGTATGAGCTTAATGCACAGAACAGAGGCTCCCCACTGATCAAGGCTGTTTACTGAGAGATCATCACTCGCATGCATCTCTGTAGCTCCTCTTTAATGTGGATGTGCTCTGATGTTCTGTGGAGGAGCTAAACGGTTTGATCCTTTAATGGATTACGAAGAGTGTGTTAAACAAAGGCGTATGCAGGCATCGTTCAAGATTTAAATTATAATGTTCTAGAGATGCACCAATACAAAATTTTCAGTACTGATACTTTGGCTTTAAGAATCATTCGTTCCTCAGGTCACTATATTTTCCTACCTGATCCTTGCATTTGGACTTTGAACCATGTTATAACATTATTCATTCACCCTTAGCTCACTCAGAGTTGTATTTTGATTGATTCGTGCATGTTTGAGTCATCCTGTTGTGACCTGCATTCAAGGTGTGGCTTGTTTTCACTTTCTCGCGATCCCACCTGCTGCTCCGTTATTACTTACAATTATATTAATAAAACAAGACTACAGGTAATACATGAAGGGTTCAAAAATATCACATAACAATTTTCCAACATAACAAGTAAATGAAAATCTGCTGAGTGCTGAATTGAATGCCACTATGAAGAGGCGGGACATATCAGTTCTGCAGTTATGAACACAAAGTACATACACCTGTATCTGCCAGTATGGAGTTTTCTAATTTATTAAAATAAAATGGAAATGTAAAACAATTATCTATGCTCAGTAAAAATTATTATTATTATTATGTATGTGTACTACTCCTTATATTGTAGATACATACAGGAGAAATCAAATTAAAATGAAGCAATATTTATATATATGGAATTATGTAGTAAAGGAAAAAACAGTTAACTCTAAATATGTGTTATATTTTAGATTCAGAGTCCTCAAAGTAGCCACCATTTGCTTTGTCGACAGCTCTGCAAACCCTTGGCCTTCTCTCAATGAGCTTCATGATGAGGTCTCCTGAAACACTTCAGAGGTGTGCTTTGTCAGGGTTCATCAGTGGAGTGAAGAGTGTGCAAAGCAGTGATCAAAGCAGAGGGCTGTTTTGAAAAGGTTATTAAGGAGTTATTTCGTACTTTTTGTTACCTTATTCCATATGTGCCTATTCATAGTTGTGATGCTTTCAGTCTACAATGTAAGTAGTCCTGAAAATATAGAAAAGCCTTTATATGACAAAGTGTGTCCAAACGTTTGACTGGCAGAGTATGTTATAGTTTAATACTAAATATCTGGGGGAAAAGCTTAATATGTCATCTTTAACAACTACACGCCATAATAATTTTACCCAAAATCATACCAGAGCTGACACCCCCATCCTCCCATCCAGACTGAGTGTTCCCGGAGCAGGCAGTGTGCAGGCAGTGTGCAGGCAGTGTGCAGCAGTGACAGATGTGGGGCTCACTGGTCTGAACTGCTGCTCTGTTAATAAGGATTTAGGCTCATCATACTCTGACTATGTCTGTGAGCAGCTGATGGAGAGGCGTGACTGACACCTGCACACGCTTGAATGGAGCAGACGAAGAGCAGAAGAGAAGGGAGAAGAGCATTTATCTACTGCAGTTTAAACACTTTTTATCAATATGGTTTGTTTTTCTAGTTATTTTCAGTGGATGTAATGCGGAATTGACTTTTATTAACGTGTAGGTTGTAATTAAAATGATTATTTAACTAGAGCTTAGTTCTGCATTTTAGGTGACATTGTAGGACATTTTTGACATTTTAGATTAATATCACTAAAAAACAGAAAACTATGTCACCGTGATACCGTTATATAATGTGTTATGTAATAATTATAAGTGTAATTCCTGATTCTATTTGATTAATTGTCACTCCAAAGTCCAAATGGGTATCCCAGCAATACCAGTTGCCCCAGATGTATGATAACTATCATATTTGTAAGGTAACGTGATTGATTTCCTTTCTCCTCTTTCGCTGCTTGTTTCATCTGGATTCAGAGTAACTCTCTGTATTCACCGTACAATTCATTTCTATTTACACAAAAAAAAAAAAAAAAAAATGGACCCAGGAACAGTAGTAAATGGCCCTGTGAGTGAACATCAAGTGTGGCTGTCTCGTTTATAAAAGCCCCATCTGAAAGGGACAGCAGAAGTTGGCAAAAGAGTTCAAATGTTGGATGTGTTCTGTAGATTTGTAGAAAAAACTAGGTGTCATACTACTAAACAGAGGAACAAACCTATTTTAGCAAGGTATTGTCAATACTTATGTATTGTATGATAATTTGGGCTCTCTGTTTTTGAGGATCTGGCAACAATGATTGGCAACGTGGGTGAAGTGTCTTGCCAAGGTCATGACGAGAGTATGCAGTAGGGTAGAGCCACTGCCGCCCTAATGTGGCAGCTCGCTCGCTGAATCACCGCTAAGTAAAGGTGCTCTTCAGAGATCCTGAGAGGGCAGATAAACTTAATAGGTGAAATTATAATTTTATTTTAATATATTATTTTTTCAAACCAAGGTTTAGTTTGTTTTCATACCTGACAGTTTCATCTGCTCACTAAAAGTCTTCCTCAGAGTGGTCATGTGATGCTGTGACGTCAGCTGATTTAAACAGGTTTTGGCACTGCCTTGATATGGATGGAGGCACAATAACAGCGATATCTGCGGTCCAATTTCATCCGGACAGTATCCTAGGTGTATGTCAGTGCCAAAAGCCCCCCTTGCCCCTTTTTAAAGTCCCATGGGAAGACAGTGCCAAAACTGTTTAAATCAGCTGACCAGACAGGTCACATGATCACGTGACCTCTCTGAAGATGACCGCTCGTGAGCAGTTGAACCTTGGTCTGAGGCACTCGGATACGGTTTGTTGTTTTTTTAAAAAAATTTATTTCTTATTTCAATGTCAACATGTATCTTCATCAGGGCACTACTTCTTACACTAACCTGAGCCCAACATTGCTCAGTTTCAGAGATCTGACAATAATGATCACAGCCAGATCACTTCTTTCTGTATCGAAAGTAAATATCTGCGTGTACTTGAAGTCCTCCATTGTCATCAAATATAGTCATTTTACAAAGTATTTGTAAACATATGGGCACGCTCATATTTAATCAACCTGGTTTGTTTAGAGCTGTTTTTGTGGCCAGTAAGCGCAAATACTACCATGCTAATGCTACCACGCTACCTGGCTGCTCTTGACAGAGGGAGGACACAGCTGTGAGCAGAACTGCAGAGAGCTCAGAAGAACAGAGCAGAGCTGACATACAACATCTGGCCTGTACTCCACTGTAACTATGGGGCCCAGAATCACACGATAACTTATTAACCAGCATTGTAGATCAAAGATATATACCTAAAAATATATATAAAATATATAAACTTAAAAGTACTCTCTGTAAGTACGAGCATATGCCACACACCAGACTTTGAAAGCTAATTCCAAATGACCACAAAAGTAGTATTCTATACTTCATAATCATAGAATATTTTCTAAAAGAGTAAGCTTTTGAGACGGCTATCAGCAAAGTTAATCTGAATCTGAATAGACCAATTAGCCTCAGTGAGTTTCTATCTGATGACAACAAATCATCTCCGTAATCAGCGCATGAACACAAACAAGTTGCAACATATTCATAACACAATAAGATGAATAACAATACAAAAATAACAAAACAGCCTCCATGTTTTCATCCCTTACTCTGTATTGTACAAACCCACCAGCACACATTTGTCCTCTGCATGTTTCCCACACCTCCTCGCTGCTCTCCCTCCGCTCCCTATTCCCTACCGTCCTCCTCTTCTTCGCTTGTACGCGCTTTGTCCTTCCATTTTCTGGGTTAAACAAATGAGAGCGTGTGGTCACCGGCTTGTGATTGCTCTGTTTGCCTACTCCGCGTGCCATTACCCAGCAGCCCTTGCATGTACGTTTGTGTGTGTGTGTGTAGAATAATATAATTGCGTTAACCTCTGGAGCTGTGTGAATGCTGCTATGATGATAGAGACAGCAGCTCTGACAGGTGGCTCCTCGCGCGGGGTCCCTAGGGTTATTTAGAAACCTCTACTGGATTCAAATGAAGCCAATGAATGGGAAATGGTCTCATTAGCATATTGATTTAAATGCTAGCTCGCTACCTGAGGTCTTCTCCCTGCTTTGAAACGGACAGTAGTGATATGAGGAGGAGAATAGAGGTGCTACTGGGGCTAGTTTAGGTCTGTTGTGATCTTTCTGGTAGTAATTGCGATTGCCAATCCAATTCATTATTTCCATTTGTGTTCAGGGGGTTTGTGGGTTGGAATATACTCAATCTCTCTAAGGCTGTTTTGAAATGGATCAATGGATGGGTTTCAGTGATGGAAGATCAATGCCAAAATTGTGCTATTTAGACACTGACAGTCTATCAGTTTGCATTGATTGTCATGCAAAAATATCAATACTTAAAGGAACTGACTGCAGCCTGCACAGTTTTAAAAAAAAGCTGCTGCAATCATCACGAATGAACCTGGGTTAGGCCCCATGTTACGCTATTTTCTTTCTATGAATTATTGCTGTTTTTCATGATGTCATGTGATTCACTTTTTGATGTCATGTGATGATACAGGAAGTGCTCGACTGTGTTTTTAGACTCCATACACCTTCGCTAGAATACTTAGGATAATTTCAACCCTGGAGTTGCCCATCTCTACTGAACAAAAGGTAAAATGTAACGTGAAATGTTAACTTGAAAACTACCACTTCATGACATCACAAGGTGGAACAGAGGATTTTACGCTTTGGAGATGTTGACGGACTAATAATGCAGGTTTACTCAAACATATGTGAATAAAAAAAAACACAACTCCAGGTCTGTTTGTGGCTGGGTGTATGGCCAGGAGTCAATATGTATAATACAGGACCTTTAACGTGCAGATAGAGGGCACGCATGTTTTTCTCATTCTCAGTATATGGACAGGTCATGCCTCATGTTAAAGCTCAGAACCTCCAGACTTCGCTCACTGACCTGCAGAGGCTGCACTAGCACTGATTCATGATTGGCTGCAGGTGCTGGAGTTTAGGTAGAGATGATTCAGATCAGAGAGAGATATTTTTGGTTTAAACAGCAACAACTATTATCTGTAAGAGCAAAATTTCATTGTAACATCTTTACCTTGTACCTGAGGACACCAATTAGTCATGTTTATGGAATTTAAAATGACATACAATTCCTTTAAAATTGCAATAAAAAATTGTGTCATATATGTGATTTGCATCTGAAATAGATACATTTTTGAAATACATAATATATGTGTGTGTCACTACATACACACACACAACATATGTATATCATATATGTATCTTTGCATCTGAAATAGTGTACATTTTGAAATACATGTGTATGTGTGTGTGTGTGTGTGTGTGTGTGTGGACACACACACATCTGGATGAGTGGGCACACGTGTGTGTGTATATGTATATATACATGTATATATAGGCACATATGTATATGTGTATATACACAATCTGATTTCAGATTGCCCACTTTCATCTGGTTTGGGTAAACTGTACATACAACAACTTTTGAGCTGAAGTTTGATAAAGTCAAATGAGATTATAACAGATATTCCAAAGCAGAATCATGACTTTCATAAATAGATTCTAGCACTTGAGGGCCTATAGATCAGAAAGAGCAATATGTTTTTGATATCTTGTCAGGTTTATGATGAGATTGAAGATGTTGAAATAAATTTGCCTCTGGCCCACATTCTGCTTCAAACTGAAATGCTATTTTAACATAAAATATATTATGGTGTAACTGTCTGGTTGAGAATGATGAGAAAAAACCCATCCAGACACAATGTACACTATTGATCTAAAATGACTTAACAATCGGAACAAGTCTATTGACATCCTGTTCAAAACCGCAGAACTAATATTCTTCTACTGGCCCTACTTATGCTTAAAGCCTTCACCATAAAAAAGCAGCAGATTTCCATTAATGATTTTTATTTCTGATAAATGGCTACACAACATTTTGAACCTGTGTCTGACCCAGAGTCCAATTTTGAACAGGGGTTGGTAAAGACTTTTTTGCTGTCACTTAAATAGCCAGAAACAAGTAAGGCATATCGAGATATATAGCTCAGCAGTGAACACTCACTCCTTGGTTCTGGAAGTAAATTAATTTATTTTTTCCCATAGACTTTCTGGAAAAAAACAAAAACAAAAAAAAAAGTATTAAAAGTTTGAAAGCCCTGCTCAGCTATGTGGTATGACCACCACCACCTATCATTTTATTTTAAATCTGTTTCTAAAACTTTCTAAAGTACTAAGTTACTAAAGCATTTTTGCACTAGAAACAACTGTGTTATGGATATTAGTTAGCACATAGCTGATTAGCTCCTGTGATGCCTTTGAACTTTTCAAAAAGTCTATAGCAAAAGTGAATGAGAAATTTACTTCCAGAACCAGCGTGGGCGGTCACCATTGAGCTCACGATTGCAACTAAACCTCGATAATGATTGGATGCACTGGCTCAGAAAGTGTTTTTAAGCTTAAACCAACTGGATTTCAACATTGAAACTGGCGACCCAAATGAGAGACTCATTCTGTTTTCTGATAATCCTGAGAACCAAAACACAAAGTTATGACATAAACAACTTGACCATCATGCCCAATGTTTTTGTAATTAAGAATAAATCAGCATTACAGTATCTATGTTCGCAGTTTGATCATGTTTATGGAATTTAAACCAAAATTTTATGTACGGTTCTTTATGTAGCCTTTGGTATGTTGTAAGTTGTAACTACCACAATTTTTCTCCTATATTGTTATATATTTTGTGTCCCCATTGCCCTACCCTAGTTTACAGTAAAAGTTTGTGAGTTTGTTTTGGGACTTTCTTGGATGAGGTGCAGCGTGTTGGCTGTGCTGAGGCGTAAACCTAGTGCTTTCATTAGAGCTAATTGGCTGGTGTTAGTTTAGTGGGACAGTGCCGCTGTAGCATTAGCATCAGCTCCAGTGAATTATGTATGGGGGTTAAAGCCTCTCAAAGCATCCCTTATGATTTATTAATGTTGGGTTACACAAAGAAATGTGTTAGGTACGAGGCATGTGCCAGGAAATGAGACGAGGTGTTCACAACGCGCAAGGTGAAGTTTTTAAAATATGGACATTTAAAACTAAAATATAATAGTGTCCGTTTTCAACTTTTATGGTGGGGATTTGCCATCTACTTGTTCCAAAGGAGATGCTTTGCTGGAAATGTTCCACAGTATGACATTAAAGGTCCTATATTATGCAAAACTGACTCATGGGTTTTTAGCCATGTTGTCATGCTGTTACCTCCTCAAAATCATACCTGGTGACTCTCCAAAGCTTAAAATACTCCGTCTCACCTTGTGATGTCATGTAGTGGTAGTTTTACAATTAATAGCAAATTTTTAGCCTTGGTTAAACTGCTTTACGCTTCTATACAATGTCTGTGTAATCCCTCAGTCATCTAGGTCTGATCCATACCAAAAGATGAAGTTTAAATCTGTCAACTGGACAAATCGTTGTAGGAGTGAAGACGTTTGGCTGCTCATCCAAGCCGCTTCTTCAGTTCTGCTCGGATTGCTGGTGGATATAAGGCAGTGTAGATAAAAGGTAGTGTCCACCAGCAGTAATCTGACCAGAACTGAAGATGCAGCTTGGATGAGCAGCCAAACGTCTTCACTCCTACAATGATTTGTCCAGTTGACAGATTTAAACTTCGTCTTTTGCTATACTTCCATACAATACATAGAATAACCAAGTTTTTACTTTTATAGTTGAACATTTTTGTGTTACCTTTTGTACAGTTGAGATGATCAATACAAACTATTCAATATCTGTTGGTGCACTAAAGAGTGAAGCAGTTTCAATTACACTAAAACACTTGTCCAAAGTTTGGCAAATCCAGGGCTGAAATTAAAAACAATGAGTCTAGTGAGGGTGTATGGAGGTTTGGCATGGAGTTTACACACACAGTAGAGCATTTTCTGTATTACTACTTAATGAGATCACAAGGTGGAACAGAGTGTTTTCAGTTTGAGAAAATTCAAGACTTTAAAGATGCAATTGGTAATACATGAGGGATAATGTGTTTGTGAATTCCATTTCCAAGATGTATTTATTTCTATCCTTTTTGAAGCCCACCTCACTTCACTCATCCAGAACCCTGCACAAGATTTCCAATATGCATGGACTCATTGTTTGCACATACATGTAAAACAAATGTCTTGAACCTTGAGGCGGACCAATCTCCTCGTCCTATTCTCTCCCATCTGTGCATTACCATGTGTAGATGACATCCTCAGTCTTCACCATTCTCCTCGTGTGTATGAAGTGAACTCTGCTCCACGGCTGTTTCCCTCCTGATCCATCATTCGTGTCAAGAAGTGTTTAACCCACAAAAGGACACTTCACGGCTCAAGGTCCACGGAGTGTTCAAAGCATTTCTCCTCTAGTATAAAGGCTATGTGAAGTGCACTTGTCATCAATGTTCCAAATAAACACACGTTTACGTACTGGACTGATAAATAAATAGTTTGGATGGTAGAGCCTGAAGGTTGGCAGTGTGACACCCACTTCTAGCATTGTGTCTGTACTGAATTAGAATGAGCAAAGCTTATTACCTTGTGTGGGATCCAGAATACACACTTCAGTATTATATACAAAGAAGTGGGTCTGGTCCCGAAGTTGAGATGGGCATTATTGACAGCTGGATTTGCCAATCAGAGACATGCATGGTCCATCTGTATGAAAACAAATATGGCTGTTTAAGAGGAAAAAAACTTTGCAGATTTCTATAGAATTGATAAGCAAAGGTCCAAAGTTCTAATCTGAGTTGAAAGAAATGTCATTTTATTCAAAATGATTGATGACCAATGAGCTTCTTTGCTTCACATGCGTCACTGAAATAAACAAATCTGATTTGTTTGGCTCTGGCTCCAGACATGACAGAGGGTGACCTAGATTTACCATGCAACTTATTACCATAAACTAGGAATGTGCTTTGGTCACTTGGTGCAAGATATAACAAGAGTAGTAATATTACAAAAGGATTGAATTCTGTCAACTGAACAGTATTTTGAAGAGTGACCAGATTTCATCACCAAGTAGCTTCTTCAGTTGTGACCGGGTTCTGTAACTCACTGCCTTAATCATCTGCCTGTAAATCAGATCTAACTTTTGTCCATTTGACAGAATTCACTTTCATTTGGAGCCTGCCTGGATGGCTCTGGGATTACACAGACATGAGGAATAATAGTAAAACACAGAATATAATAAAATAAGGTATTAGAAATGATACTTGTTCACAAAAAAATCAAAATACTAAATATAACAGAATAAAACTACTTAGTGGAACTGGCTGTGAAAACGTTGTTGCTATGTCCTTGGGCCAAACTATTTGTTATTTTCTGGTGATGAATAAAATCTGTGTGGAACGCATTTACTCTGCAAATCCAGCTATTGTTCACGCTCTCTTGCTGTGTGAAGATTGATCTTGCCTTGATCTGGAAGAAAACAGAACATCCCTGCACAGGGCTGAACTTTGGGGACCAGCCCCACAGATCTGTTCATTAAAGTGGAGCTGGTGTCGTTCACAGCATGTAGTGGACTCAGCCGGTGAGTGATTGGTGGTTGGTTAGACTTTGGCTGTCCCATGAAATACTGGAGCAAATCCTGAAGTTGAGATTTTTATGTATTTATTTTTTTCCCACATAAAACCGGGAACAAAATGTTAAACAAGTGTTGGCTAATTTCTCTGTAACTGCTAAAATTATAACGCATAATGTATCGGTTTCAGCTTATGTTCCACAATTCAGTGTGCACAAACATCAGGATATTAAGCACCAATCTATAAATCAGCTTTTCCATGTTGTAGACTTTATATCAGGCAGAGATAGTTTCCAATGTAAGCACTAAAAGCCCAAACCACCTAAAAATGTAAAACCTAAAAAAATAGTGCATTACCATAAATGTACAAACGTTTCAGATACTTACCAACCATGTTTCAACTGTTAAAAAGAGTCCATTATGTTTGACATGCTAATCACAAATGCGATTCATTGATTGCCATGTATGGTTTACTTGTTGCCACAAAGCCAAAATGCAACACTTCTTTGTATAATGCAATCTGTTGTATAATTTATTTATTTAACCCTTATTTAACCAGGAAAGTCCCATTGAGATTAAAAAAAATATTTTTTTAAGGGAGTCCTGGCCAAGCGGCAGCAGCAAATAAAACATACAGTTGTGTCCACAAATGTCCACACCACAGCTAACAGTAAATTGTTCTGATATTTTATGGATTTCTATTAGAGTTTATATTTGTTTGCATGAGCGACTAGATCCAATATGGCCGCAGGTGGTGTGTAGGTCACATGTTTGTCATGAAGCTTAACAAGTGAATTTATAGTTGTGCACAGTAGATATTGACATTTCACCATTAGACCTATTTTATAGTAAAAAGCGAATACCTCACTCAATGTCTACGCTCACTTTTTCAGTCCCTCCAGCCCTCCTGTGGCCATGCGCTTTAAAGTTAGCGTGGAAGTGTGCAGCTTTGGTGCAACGGACCTTCAAATTGGCTGTGCTTCTCCGGGTCTAGCGTGTATTTTTTTCTTCTTTTTCTACGGTAATAGACATGCAAATACCAGCGGTGAGACCACATATCTGAGCCGTGTCCCCGCGCTCGGTCAATAACATTATGGAAATGTGCCAGGCTCCTCCGTGCTGCCTGTTTGAGCGGGATAACAAGGGCTTCCAATGAGCCTGTTAGCCCGTTAGCCTGTTAGCGGCGCACGCTGACAGAATGGGGCTGCTTGTATTGTCACATATAGCTTACTGTATCAGTACAGAGCAGCGGGGGGAGCGCGGGAGAGGACGTGATCTAAGTAGGCAGGAAGTACAGAGGAGGAATGATCAAAGTGTCGCTGTTGTTCTGTTGACAGAATTTTCCGATGCTAAAGGTGAGTAAACAGGCCCTAGCATCACACGCGCTCTCCCGGTTAAACTGTTTCTGTTTGGAGAAGTTAATTACTCGACAAAACTCAGATGCTACAGTGCGGTGTGTGTGTTCTGCGCATAATAGACTGTAATGTGTAATGTATGCAGTAGCCTGGAATAATCATAAACAAAAGGCTTTTTTTGCTCTGAACAAAATTGACTTGGCAACGTGTCTTGAATAAATTGATGATTCTAGTGTTCAAATTTAAAGGACACATATTATGTTTTTTTTATTTTGTTCTGAAGCATGTTAATAAAAATACATTTCTACATGCATTTGTTCAATTGTTCGTCACTTTCAGTTACATGTTACAGGTGCCATTTTGTGCTATGCAGTATTGCAGTATTCAGACACCCATGAAAGGCCTGGGCTGTGACCTCATGCTTGTGGTTCAAAGCAAATGAATCTTATGTAATAGTTAAGTGTAGTCTTTATACATTATGTATGTGAGTAACATGATTTCTCAGTGATGCCTATAATATCTTTGCTCTTCAGTGGTTTGACAGCAGAAATAATTTGAACAAGCCCTGCGATGATTTATGGACTTAAAAACTTGCAGGATCCCTACCTGTGATGCAAAAGTTCTGAAAAAATTCAAAACACATAATTTCTGAGGCTCAGAGGTAAATATTTTTTTTGTTTTTACAGTGGATTATTGAAACCAGAGTGAAGTAAGATACATACAACTCCAGGTATGTTTTTGATGAGGGAACCATTATGACGTATTTGAAAAGTTACAAAAAGTCAATTTTATATAATATGTGTCCTTTAAAGTTTGGGACTATTGTCAAGACCTCATAGAAATGTTAAAGTGGTAGATCATTGTTAAAAGGCTCAAGTCATTGAGTTTTCTGCTAATGGGAAGCAGACTTGAAATTGGTCCTATTGTCCAGCTCATGTCTTTTATATTTTTCATGGGATGACATGTCACCACACCTTTCCAGCCCACGGCCCTGTACTCATTTCCTCTAATGGCGTAATAAATAGAGCTGTGTTGTGATGGAGCTTGTTTGCCTAATTGCATTTCAGTAATTATCGACTTTCTTCAGACAATTCGTCCCCAGTAGATTCCTCCATTGCTGCTGGGCCACTTTGATGCTGTATACAAAGTCCTGCAATTTATTTATTTATTTATTTTTAAAGGGCACCTGTTCTGCATTATATGTACTGTCGTAAGCTGTTAATTGAGTATCTTTGCTTTGGTATTTCATGTTTTAAATCTTAAAATAATGTATAATAATGTATAAAACCAGACATTATTTTCTAGCTTAGGAGCTTCTGACACTACAATCTGACATAGAGTTCCATCGAGTGACAGCAGAAAGCAAATTTCTACCTGTGACGCAACAATCCCGGAAAAAAAATTAAATTGCATTTTCTCTGACGCACAGAGGATTACTGAAACCAGCATGAATGAAGCGAAATACAACTCCAGTTATGTTTTGGAGAGAGGAACAATGTTACCACGTGGTTAAAAGCTCAGAAAAGTCAATTTAGCAAAATATGTGCTATTTAAAGTTTGGGACTATTGTTAAGAGCACATAAAAAAAACAAAAAAAAAACAAGTGGTACTACATTGTTAAAAGGCTTGAGTCACCCAATCAATTACAAGATTACCAAGAATTACAACACAATCATTCACATCCACAGTTTAATTTTAATAAGCAGACATGAAATAGTCCCTGTTGTCCAACTCATGTCTTTTATTTGGATTTTTCATGGGACATTTCGCCCCACCTTTCTAGCCCACAGCCCTGTACTCATTTCCCCTAACGGCCTAATAAATGAAGCTGTGTTGTGATGGAGCTTGTTTGCCTAATTGCGTCTCCGTAATTATCGCCGTTCTCCAGACAGTTTGTCCCCAGTAGATTCCGCCATCGCCGCTGTGCCACTTCGACGCCGGGTGTAAGAATAGAGCATCCGCGGGGAGCTCCAAACATCTGCGTCTGCTAGCCCAATGCCCGCGAGAGGCAGACGACAAATAGGACGTCTGTGAGAAAGGTAGACAAGCTCACGAGTACGAGATATATATTTACAAGGAGCATATGGTTAACCTGGCAATTACTTCTCCTTTTGTATAGAGCAGCTTGCACTCATTACACTTGAGTGGGACTATGCTGCATAATTATGTTGTTCTTATGGAAGAGTGCACTTTTAAAGAAGTTGCATGCGCTCCTATAGGACGGGCTCAGCTGGGTGTATGTGCTGAGAAAAACATGCTGACGCAACTGGAGACTAGGATTTCTATCATTCTACGGAAATGCTTTTCTTCCTTAAAAAAAACAAAAGAAGACTGAAAGGCAGGTTAAATTCCTTGTTCCAAATCATCTCATCTATTTTGGTTGTAATTAACACTTTTTTATCGTCAGTTTGTGAAAAGGAAACTCAGATTTAAGTCTAACTTGAGACAGATTTTCAGTGGAAAACATGCACAATCGGTATGTTTGGGCAAAATATAAAGGGGGTGGGTATAAAATGTAATTGTTTTTGAATGGGGGACCAAACTGACTGAAATAACAGGGATTGTGTAATGAATGTAATGTGCAATATTTTGTATGGTGCAATAATGGGAACTGTGCAATGAATGTACTGAGCAATATGTGTAATGTGTAATGAGTGGAATGTGCAACTATGGGAACTGTGCGATTTTTATTCTGACCCTTTTGTGACCCCAGCCCTTGGGACAACAGATAGAAATTAGTCTTTGGCTATAAACCGGTGTGTTTACACTCATGTTGAATCATATCTGTTCATTAGCATGCATTGTCCCAACCAAATAAATAAAAAAAATGTTAAAATCCTCCAGCTAAGATAGTCCTGACCAAGCCTAGTCCTGCTCCTGACAGGTTGGCGCAGTGCCATTGAAGGATGGGTCAAACTCATTTCCCTTCTCAGACAATAATGCACCTTATATTACCAGAGCAGTGCCTCCAGTTAGCTCCCCTCCCCTCCTTTCAAGGAATGTTGAGGACAAGAAAGGTATAAATACTCTTCCATTTTTACACTTTTGAATGCATAAAACAACTTTCTTTGGATCTAGAATACCCATTTTTCCTATACTTCATGAAGATGTGAGTCTGGTTCCCATGAATCTCCTCGAATTGGGATGGGACGTGTGATTTGTCCGTAACAAACAAATATGGCTGCTTACGAGGAAAAGAGAAAGGAAAAAAAAATCATGGTAGACTTAAAAAAACTTTGCGGATTTCTGCAGAATCAATGAGAAAACCACTAAACTCTGTTAATCTGAGGTGAGAGAAATTTGATTTTGGTGAAAATGATGGATGACAATGAGCTCCTTCATTTCACATGCATCACTGAAATACACAAATGTGACTGCACTGTAAATGGTCACATGGTAAATGATCATAGTACTTTACATCAAGGAAGGACTCACCCATTCACACACACACGATACACCAGTGCACGCAAACAGTCAATGATGTTTATGTCGAGAGTGGGATTCGAACCGCCAGCCTTCACCTGTACTGCCTGAATCCAGCTCGAGGCGCAACAGAAGGTTTGGTGACCAGACTGATAACTAAAAAATATAGAGATATCATTCTGGACTTAATAAAACAAACCTACCTCTTTGTCTTTTGAGAGAATCCATTCAAAAGCATCAATTAGTACCTGCATTTTCCGTGTTTTTAGTAATTCATTGGTTTAAATATTCTCTTCTGAAAGACGCTCTCCGGTCCGGTTGCAGATTGAGTATGCTGCTCTTGTTACACTCATATTGTGTGCATCTCCCCCTCGGCTCGTTACCCTTTTTCTGTTCAGCCGTCTGTAACAAGCCTTGTTTTCCTCCACGGGGTTTAGCCTCAAAGTTAGCTTGATTGAATTGCAATAAGTGTTGAGGAAGCATTAGTAACCAAGTCATCTTTCTCTGCTTCCTCTGACCAATTAAACTGTTTTTCTCTATTTTTCCCCGCAGCATATTTGTTTCTCTGCTGTCCCTCGCTACGTGCATCACTTTAAGGTCGTAACCAGCCTTTAGGTTGGGCCAAAGAAGTTGACCTAAAGAAAACACAAATGTCCTATAAAGTATGGATAAACGTGTTCAAGGGCAAGACTGGATATGGTTAGGAGTGAGCTGATCTGTGATGTATGGATATATTTGAAGTAGGGGTGGAATGAGATAGAATTCCCACTAGATAAGGCAAGACACAAGCATGGGTCCATAAGAACAAGACAAAGTGAGATTTTGATATCATTTATGATAAATAAATTGCTGCTATGCTTTTTTGGAACTACACATGGGAAAAAAATCTCACGGAAAATCTCATGTGTGCATGTTCTTGAGCCAGTTTCATACTATGACTCAAGATCTTGTCCCATCGCTAATTGAAGGTCTCCACAAATGATCTATAGCTCTTGAACAACACTTCATGGTTCCTTTCTCTACCATTCTGTCGAAAATCTTCTACAAAAAACCTCTTTCGTCTGTAATATACTCGGGATGGCCTCAAATGGCTTCAATGTAGCTTCATCTGGGTGGAATTTAGCAAAAATCTAACATTTACAGGCCTTTCGGGAAAGATTAATTGGGCAAATAATCATTGGGGTACTCAGAGTATAAGACAAAGCTTAAGGGGTACTCAAGACAAAAAAGGTTTAGAACTATTGCCCTAAATGAAATTGACCTCTGTATTTAACCCATCTTTCAGTGAGTACCTCAAGGTAACTTGATCCAGAGCACTGGGTGACCGCACTGCAGTGTTCAGGGACCCATCTCCAGATTACGAGCTAGGTTCAAGTACCTGGACCAGCTGGAGGATTAGCCTGCTGTGGATGTGTTGTGTTGATGGGGAAAACTGGAGTACCCCGAGGAAACCCATCGAGACAGAGAGAGAATCTGCAAACCCAGTACAGATAGCTTTATGCTGCTCTATCAGAGACCCTCTTATTGTGAGGTGAGAGTGCAAACCACTCACACATTTATATAAATCCTTAACCAACACAGACAGATTTCAGTTTGTCTTGACTTTAAAGGCCCTGCTCTTGTTGTATTTGAGCAAATTTATCTCGCACCAGTACAGTATATTTTATAAGCAGCTCTTCAGGTTAAAAGTCTGCTGTGTGTTGCCTGCATTTAATTAGAAGTATTTTATGTGTTAGCATGTGAAGTGTTGTTAGCATTACCATCCACGCCAGTCTCTGAGAGTTGTGAAAAGCACTTATCAACTTATTCCAAGCATCATAATTATTCACTGGCTTGGATAAAATGCACTTTTTTTTTTTTTTTAAGACTGTAGAAGGTACTGTGCCTTTAATAACTGTTTTGCACCTCCTTTCTTCATGTACAGTACTTTTTCTCTGTGCCACTTCACATTATTGCACACAAGTGATTTATTTCCATGTGTAAATTGCGTAGGCTGTTACCAATATCCTGTAAAAAATAAATAAAATCATGTTAGTAGCACTTTTTGAAATATTAATTGATGACTTTGATACCATTTTAGCTCCAAAGGTTCCGTATTGATTTTTTTTTTTGCCAGCTTTTGACATAATATCCCTTTTAAATTCTGCAGCAGTACCCACAAAATCACATTAGAACTAGGTTATGATTTTTTCTTCCAAAGACAAATGAACTTCTCTTAATGATCTGGACTAAATATGCAGGCGGGAGGTTAAACACTCACTACAGGAGGTACAACAACCTCCACCTTGGACTAAGCTATTATAAAAAGTCTCTTGTGAGCCTAAAATGATTGTACTATTCATTCAATTTCTACAAATCATTCAGCAGACCTCTGAAACATTCAAAAGTGGACTGAAAGTGTCTCAAATAGTAGTAGTTCTCTGATTTCTTAAAAAGTCTGTACCTGATTTTTTTCCCCATGTATTTGAGCAAAAGTTGTCTTGCTCTGGCACATTGTAGATATATTGTAAAAGCAGCTCTTGAAGCAAACAGTATGTCTGCTGCGTTCTGTCTGCATCTAATTATAAAGTGTTTTATTGTCCGATAGTTCAGAAGTGCACTACTAGCATGGTAATTGTTGCTAACTTTATCGTCACAGTGAATAAACTCCACTCTCATCTCTGAAAGTCGTGAAAAGAGCTTATAAACTCATCACTGGGAATAATTAGGATGGTCGGAATGCACACGGTAAGTGAAGAACAACTTTGGGCTACTGCAAATTGTTAAAATGAACTAGTTAAGATGATAAAAATCAGGTGTAGTGCCTTTAATTGCACTGAAACGTATTTAAACATTTAGGTCGTTATAACTTTGAGTAAAGGAGGCCAAGGAGACTCATTACGCCAATACAGCGGATGCATACGTTCTGTTTGCACTGCATTTACTGTGCTGCTATATGGGGTAATGCCATTTGTATCAGATAATAGGCCACTAGGTGCAAGAAATGTAAGAAAGTATTATATTGAGATACAGAGACCTTCTCCGCCATTTCTGAAGTAGTTCTTAAGGTTATAATCCTGAAGTATAGTAAGTGGAGGAAACAGTTCCGAGCTGAGACACATTTTTTTTCAGCCGTTGCTTTCTGTCAAAGGTACAGAAATATTACTATAGATACCATTCAAGTACTTATTCGTAATTTGCATAATGTGGTGATTGATGGTCTTCTGATGCACTTAAAGGTAGGGTTAAATATTGATTTTACTGATAACTGACCCACAGCTTGACCATACCTCGCCCCCAGTGTCTGTGTAAATGGTAAATGGTCACATTTTTTACAGCGCTTTTCCACCTTCAAGGCACTCAAAGCACTTTACATCAAGGAACCACTCACTCATTCACACACCAGTGTACGCAGACACTGGGGGCAAGGTGGGTTAAGTGTCTTGCCCAAGGACACAACAACAGCAATCATCTGTGAGGGCTAGAATTGCACCGCCAACCTGTAAGTCAGTGGATCTGACCACTCAACCAATGATGTTTAGGTCGAGAGCTGGATTTGAACCGCCAACCTTCGGATCAGTGGACAAACACTCAACCAACTGAATGACTGAATGTGTGTGTGAATGGGGGAGTGTTTCTTTGATGTAAATTGCATTAAATTTCTTGAAGGTAGAAACGTGCTGCATAAATGTGACCCTTTGCTATTTTATTTAACATTAGAAGGAGCTCCTTACTTTGGGTTCCCATATCCTAGTTTACGACAGACAATGACATCCCAAGTTCAGTTGTGATTCAGTTGTCAAAACTGTAAAAAAGTGCATATGTAAAATTAGACACATTTTCAACTTCTCACAAAGATGTGTGGGCGTGATTGACAGGTGGATTAGCCAATCAGGGACACGTATGGTCCATCCCAATCAAAACAAATATGGCCGCTTACATGAAAAGAAGAAAGGAAAAAATATCAGCGTGAAAACATCATGGATTTCTGCAGAATCATTGAACAAAGAACTAAATGCAGTTAATCTGATTTGAGAGAAATGCAGTTTTATTCAAAATTGCGGGTGACCAATGAGCTTCTTCGTTTCACAAGAGCCACCGAAATAAACAAATCTGATCGCAATGGTACTGTCTGAATCTGGCTCGAGGTGCGACAGAGAGCAAGATGAGAGGACTGATATCCCTCTGTTTAAAAAGTACACAGAGATTAA